>MQTX01000083.1:236598-290196 GCA_009735665.1 Angiostrongylus cantonensis | reverse complement strand
ACCATTCCTTTCTTTTTTGACCTTTAATTTCTCAATTTTATTTAAAAAGACGAGCTCTTACTTACAAAGAAAATTGGGGCCAGTGACTGCGCTGTAAACATGACGCTTTCAGCATTGTTTCTCAACGTTTCCATGCACTTGTTTGGAAATAAACTGTTTGTGTAGTACTTTATTCTCGCAATCAAATACACTTAAATCTGACTTGTTTTTTTCTACCGTTCGCCATGGACCTTGCTAACGATCAAGCACTAATTAACGTTGTCAGTTGGCTCAGAGATACGAAGACCATTTGCCTCTCTTATCAGGGTCACCATAATTGACACATTGTCGTCGTATGAACTCCTCGGACACGTGTTTTCGGTCGTACACCCATCCGATTGCAGCGAACGCATCGATGAAGATGCAGGTCCAGTTCAACTTTAATGAGTATTCGGATGCTCGATAATCCTGAAGTAAGCCACTCTAATAACAAAGACAGTACGACTATTTGAACTGAGATATTAACGACCACGAGCATCGGGTAGAACTTGTCTTGGATGACGAGACTGTTTTCTGTTCACGCGTATTTCTTCTACACATGAAACTTATTCTTCCTACATCGTCATATATGGTGGTACACTTTATCTCTACCCTTTTTCAAAACCATACCTTCAGAAATATTTTTTCACACCCTAATCCCATCTTTCTTTATTTTACTCCTTGGGTTATTGAATTCCTTGTTTTTCTTTTAAACAAAATTTACTAGTCAAGAAATGCGCTTTATATGTTCTATAGGGCTTTTTAATGAAAAAGGGATTCTTTTATGTATTGAATGTCGTGAAATTTAAAAGTAATCGAGAAGAAGCCGACGAGGATGAGAGCAGCATACGTGGAAATCATGTGCGGCTCACATTTTTCACAACGTCCAAATATTCTACGTTAGGATCTTATTTTAAAAATGAATGGGTCATTGATGATTTGCTTTCTTTCCTTTTTCTTCTCTACATTTGGTGGTTCTATACCTGCGGGAATGTATGATGGAAGTTGTGACCGCCTTCACCAACTGCAGCGACCGATGTCCACACTGATTCCACTGGAGATATGCGGGAATCATAAGGTTTGTAGCCGAACCTTGAAAACGAGATAATCTATCGTGAAATCTTATGTTACAGCTCAGTCCTTAGTTTGTCAAGTAGTAAACGACAAGAATGAAGGAAATGATATGCTGAATGAAATTAGTGATGAACTTGTTGGTTAGCATTTATTAAAATGAACTACATTATACAAAGATACCGTTTGCTACAGCAATATGCACATAATTGTAACATAGCTGCAAGAGCATATAGCACAGAGTTCGGATGCGCTCTACAATATATCTGGAATCGATCCCCGCGCACCAGGCTCATCAACCCTTCTATCATTTCGGGATCTGCAAATTGGTACTAGACTTCTCTGGGAGGATAGCAGCACTTGCTCGATACATCAGTAGGCCACCCCGACTCATTGTAAAGGCCAGGTATGCATTCAATCACCTCCAACGATGCTTACCGAAGTCGACTGTATGGCGCATCCCTCAGGGATAGATCAACGCCGATAGCTTTGTCTTACCTGAAGCTTTCGGATTTTAAGTCTTCTATTTTCCTAGCAACCTCATCAATGCACGGGATGATTACTGACTACGAATCCTTTTCGGAGAATTGAGTAAGAGTCTGTAGCATCGTCGCCAAGCTAACAAAACAATAACAAACACTCACATATGCGCAACACTGTTAATGAACCAGGTGGCATGAAGTAAGAAACAGTAGCGAAATAGCGCCGCCGTATAGAACGCAATAGGTACAGATTCGTCCCAGAATCGTACGGGAATCACTGTTGGCAAAACGAAGCAGAACAGAATCACCAATGGAGTATAGTACCTTCAACACGACTCTGCTGTGTTGTAAATGTTGAAATAAGTAGTGAAGTAGTTGGTTTGCTGAAGATAGCATAAGTGCATAAATCCATTTGAAAAAAGACGTACTTCCTCTGGAATACTAAAACTGGGTCTGCGAATAGGTCGGATAAGTCGAGCTTCTTGCCTTGTTCCTTGATCTGAATTTTCTGTTCTCATCTATCGCAGATACAACGTGGTCTTTGCTATTATGAAGCTACTACTTATTTTTAATGATGCTGAGATATTTGCAAAACTCCGGACCGCAGGTGTCTGCGGTGGGGAACGAACGCGCTGTTCTTCTCCTGGGAGCCTGTCTGGGAAGGTAGCGGGCAAAACTAAAGACCCGCATGGTGTGGTAGTGAACGTGTTACTCCCCGGAGAGAACAATAGTGCGTTCGTTCCCCACTGCAGACACCTGCGGTCCGAAGTTTTGCAAATATCTCAGCATCATTAAAGTTATATTTCGAAATATATATCCTGTAGCTAAAAAAAGTAGGCAGCAAATAATAAGTTAAAATTGTGATTATAACTACTACTTATTGTCGCACTGTTTTCATTAGAAGATTGTGAATTCATTCTCTCCAGTAGTCTTTAGCACTGTCCAAAATAGTTAACAGGGGTTCGTTCTACTCAAGTAGATAAGCTTAGTTAGCAAATACAGTGTGATGTTAAGAAAACTCTAGCCTGTGGATGTTTCTTCACTAGCAGCCATCCCATATGCGAGAAGAAGAATCCTCGGTTTGTATTGTGTGGATCAGCATGAGTATCAGTCCATTTGTGGTGACACCGATGATCTCGAGCCCATTCAATGATATCATTCTAGGCAAAATTACTACAGTGTTGTATTCCTCTAGCTTGCAATCAGAGTTTTCAACTGCACTGTTCAAAGGACAGTTGAATATGATCTCAGAAAATGATGCTGGGCACAAGTTTCCATTTTTCTTATTACTTTTCTGGAATATTTTGCAATTGCGCGACGAGAGATCGATGTTTTGAAAGTCCTAACAAAAAGTGATCGAGAATTAGTTGTAAGCTAATAGGATATAAATGTGCTGACCTGAAATGCTGTGGTGTCCATAAGCATCAATAGAATACGGTAGGGCAGATTGGCTTTGTAAGCCCTGTGAGACCACAAACGATGTGCCCCAGCTGTAACACCAATAGCACCGGCTACATGCAAGAAGAATGCTGAAAAGGACGATTGTGTCTGGTGAGGATTTATGTTTAATTCTTCATCACGTCTAATGTTCGATGTCGATCAACATCATTGCCTGTACAACGACATATTTCATCTGTGTATGGTTTAGCCTATGATCATGGCGAATTAGTGTTTTCGGGGTCAGGCTCAGCACACATTTGATATCTCTGGAAAAGGTCAAGTGAGTCGAAGTGTTACTAATTCATTCATGAACTATGAGTTGAATTACTATGAATAGACTTATATCACCTAAATATGTCGTCCCGGAGCCTTCCTGTGGTTAGGGATCGATAAAGTCTTATTATTGCAATCCGTAGGTCGTTAAGGAGAAAGCTTTCAGGCCTCGCGAAAATGTCATATTTTTTCATTGATATAGGCAGCGATAAAACGACAGAAGTTGGTCATCTGAACATTCGAACTAAATATAATCACTCCAAATGCAAACGGTCAAACGCTATGAAACCTCATTTAAGCCATGGTGACATTTCCTTCCAGATAATGTGGTTGTCTTGGCTTATTTCTAACATGCTTGACGAAAACAAGAGTATCACAGTTCGATTTCCCCACTCTAATTTATTTTAGATCTCGTGGCGGTACTCTAGTAGAAATTTCACATGCATGGCACTACTAATGGAAAGAGAGCAGTTACGAACAATCTTCTTACTCAATATTTATATTTACTCCCTATCCTTTTTCTTTCTTTTTTATAGCAGGATATTATGTGAAATACAACCACAACAGTGGTGAGATATAAGCAAAACTTGAAATCTGAGTTGGGATTCGAACCCGTGATTACCCTTTCCAGGAACTCACATGCATTCGACAACACCAATCAAGGCCCCTGATTTGTCACATCAGTTTCGGACAATTTTGAGTTTCATTTCACTTTGTTCCGAAAAGCCCAAATATCAAAATAGAATCGAAACGTCCAACAACTTTAACGGATTCGACTTGTTCCTCGAGCCTCGACTAGCTATTGAATCGCGAGACTGGCTGCCACTGCAGGAATCGTTATTGTTCAAGAAGAATTCTATTCGCAAGAAAGCAAAGTCCCGTTAGATTTAAAACAGCCGGCAATTGTCCACTGTTATGACCCAACAACCTCCTTAGCATAGTAGTCTCTGGTTTCTAAGCAAAATCACGCTTAACCCTTATTTAGTATATCAATGGTGAGTTTAGTCCACAGAACCTCAAATTATAACAATCCACAATCAAACTCGACCATAGCCATGGATGGTTGTAGTACAACGAGACTATAACATAAGACAGTCTGTCTGCACGTGTAAGTACTAGTAAATGTCACTAGCTATTCACTTACTCCAGAACACTGTCGGCCACTTGGCAATAAAGATCAGCTGATATAATCCGATTACAGCTCCAATATGAAGTGCAGCGAAAAGAATTACATTACGCCAAACAATTTCCATTTCATACGGAATCTGAAAGCCTTCTGGTTATTTGAAAGGACACTTTTTCAATGTTTCTCAAGAAAGCAATCCTTGGCTCCACTGTGTAGTCTAGAATCATTCGATCTAACATGACATTTTTTATCTGTACAATATTTATCATAACACTGACAGACAAATGAAGTTTTGAACATCGTAAATAATGACAAAGAACACAAAGAACCAGAAATTGTTTAGTAAGAAGATTGCAAAAGTTTTAAGGTTTCGCATGTCCTACGGCTCCACACCCGGCTTATTTTCGGCGACAGCAATAAGCACGATAAGCATAATATGAATATTAAGTAGATTTTTGACAATGTTTAGAAATACGTATTTTTCCTTGATGAGCTTACACGAGGTTGATAATAATATTTATTATCGGCTAACGTTTCGACGTCTTCGTCTTCATCAGAGCCGATGATCCGAGTCGATGGTCCACGCTTGTCTTTCGTCTCGATGTGGCGGCTTCGCCTTCGTGTCAAGTCAGGTCTTCTTCAGCGGACACCTTTTAGTTATCAACGGACATTATCATTATATTCACCATCAGCATCGTGTATAAAAGGGCACCACTGAATGAGTGTGCCTCATTCGAGGAGACGGACCGCTGAAGAAGACCTGACTCGACACGAAGGCGAAGCCGCCACATCGAGACGAAAGACAAGCGTGGACCATCGACTCGGATCATCGGCTCTGATGAAGACGAAGACGTCGAAACGTTAGCCGATAATAAATATTATTATCAACCTCGTGTAAGCTCATCAAGGAAAAAATACGTATTGATTAAGCACACCGAGGTTCAAGGAAAGTCGGTTTCGAAGCATTAATGTTTAGAAATGTTAATGGTCGCCTCTCTATAGGAGGAAAAGCTCAAAATCTCCGTCAGTTCTTCATCATTCCTAGAAAGTTCTTAACTTTGCGTTAAATGGATTCGACAAGATCCCTTAAATTCCATATTTTCATTCTTCATTTCAGAATTCCTATGCTTATTCTGCTCTCATTATTCTTGGTGTAACAGCTTATATGTGGTAATCAGGATGATTGTCACTGATCATAACAATGGCTCAGTGCTTTAATATAGACGTATCACAATGATAAGACAGGATGTCTCAAATGACCAAAGAAGAATAATAATGGTGAGAACTTATTTCAACACTTAAAATCGGTTGGTTCACTCAGTTCAGTATATGAATTTTTCTAACATTCAAAACACCACTGAATGACTTTCCTTATGACTGAGCTATTGATTACCGCATTATTGAAAGGTTTGATTTAGAAGGAATAAAAGCTTTAATGAATGATTTTGTCCGTCCACTCTACACAGGTCTACTTGATAGAATAGAGAGTGACATTAATATAAGAGAAAATATCACCGTTTCGGCCTCCTTGTGTAATTTTTCCACCTCGTCGAGTTCGGCGGCAAGAAACTGATCCGAGATCACCTTGTCGGCTTGCTTACTTTCTGAGTCGGCTGTCATCACTGTAATCAAGTTTCTGTATGTAATGGGCATCCTCCATCACCATAATGAAATTCGGCCATCTATAAAGTTTTTCGAACCATCTATATATTTCGCAGATCATTTAAATGACTTGTTATATCATCAGTTACTAATAGGGTTGTTCATCATACACAGTTGTAAATCTAGTAGTCACTATTGTTAACAAAAGAATTGAGAGGAAGAATAAATGTCGGAAAAAGGTTCCAAACAAACAATAAAGTGAGGAAGCGAGGATTCTATGTAAGTCAGCGTTGTATTTGTTGTTGTTCTAGGTATCGTAGTGTAGCACTGAGATAACTCAAGAGAAAGAATCGCATGTTCTGTGCTCCGCAAAACTAGCACTGATAACGTTAACTTATCACATTTTTTATATATTGCATACTGTGTTAAATCTCCGATAATTATGAAGTTGTCCATAATGTTCTTATCCACCGTATGAAATAACACGATTGTAGAAAACTACAACTGGAATGACAAAGCATGGATTTCTATCATCTGAAATCTCGTCTATCACAAGATCGTGCACCAGTAAAGTGTTCATTCGTCCTCGTAGCGTTACATTGTTATCAGATGGAATGCCGTCGGTCAAGGAAAAGGACAATTTTATCAAAGGACAAACATCATTTTGACGCTTTCGGCAACACGGTATCCAAAGGTAATTCGCAATGCTGTGCTATGATAGCTGAGGGGAATCACTGCTAGCATGCCGAGATTTCCCAGAATATAGGTGTGATTTGTTTGACCCTGATACACACGAAGATATTCTCTCGTATATTCAAGAATATGATTATGGACATAAATAGGGCATATAAGTGGGCCCATTGAAAAAGAGATATGGAGTCCATCTTCTATGTCCATCTGCATCTTAGGGTAAATACATCTCCTTTGAACCACTTATAACATATTGTCTAAAATCTGGATAGAGCCATGTAAGTTTGCTACCTCTTTTCTTACTGTTTATTATTAATTAATTTACACAACCTGCGTTCAGATTTACTGTGCGGATCCCAGCACTTTCCAATATGATTCGTTTCCTCACATTCGACATCAATGAAGGCTTTCGAACTTCTACGTATGGGTTCCGTTCTTGGTTCAGGATTTTCGTCGAGTCCATTCTCCCCCTGGAGTCCTAGGATGTCCGTGCCAGGAAGGTCTCATGTAGATTGCAGCCGGTTAGCCAGCTGTGAGCACGTCTGGTACCAATTTTTCAACCCAGGTGGGATGAGAGGCTCGGTGGCTCCGGGACAAGGTCGAACCACCACCGTACCCATCATGAACGGCATCAATGCCACTGCGCTATCGATTTTACGCAAAACCTATTGAATGGTCATTGGCTATTTTAGTTCTTCAGTTGGTTATACTATTTCATAAGCTCTCATATGATTTCTATTCCTTTCTTTACGCATGTTTCAAAGGAGATTAAGTGGCTCTAGTGCAGTCACAGAAACAGTTTGCCAGTAAGTCGTTCCCTTATTTTAACCTCAAAATAGCATGCGAACTTAAAGCAGCAGTCAGCCCCAATGAGATCTTACCATGAAATCGCGATCAGGTGATATAAAATACGAGCAAGTAGAAGAGTGATCAGATTTAAAAGTTCAAATCTGCATTAGCATTAGCACTAAGATAAGATACGGTCGAGAAGGGAGAATATGAACGACAGCATGTCATAAAATCTGCAGCGATAAAAGTGCAGTTCTTATTGACACAAAAGCAACCTTTTTAACTGCAAACAGTTGCAAGAAAATTCAATTACAAAAAATTCAAGCTTGTGTATTTTGCGAAGATTTACAGTGAGAATGTTAAGACAATGAACGTGGTCCAATCGATTGCCGTGCTGAACAGCGAAAAAAGTTGAAGAATTTTGTAGTTCCCAACTATCTTGGGAAAGCTCTCAGAATCGAGAATCCAGGATATAATTTTTTTTTTTGGTTTTTATCCCAACTACAGTCACTACAGAACAGGTCAAACACATTGTACCGGCAGCGACCTATTGAACACTATTTGCGTCTGAACTCTGTCTAATTGTTTTCCTCATTCAATAAAAGCTATAACAAAGTGAAATAATTTGAAAGACTGACTTTCAACCAACCTCGGCATTAATGGTTAAATAACATTCGAACTATCCCTGTTGAGCTAACGCGAGGTTGCCATCACCTGCTCTTGAGTTACGATGGCTGACCTCTCCGCAAATTCTACTTCCTTGGAGGCTTGAATTTTATTCTATACCGATATTTCGTTATTCGGCCAATATTTCTTAGTGCTAGGGAAAACCTAATTCATAAACCAAAACAAAAAAAAAGACTGCCCATTACGTCTTGTTTTTGTCTGTGAATTAGGTTTTCATTAGCACTAGTGGTTTTTATCCCAACTACAGTCACTACAGAACAGGTCAAACACATTGTACCGGCAGCGACCTATTGAACACTATTTGCGTCTGAACTCTGTCTAATTGTTTTCCTCATTCAATAAAAGCTATAACAAAGTGAAATAATTTGAAAGACTGACTTTCAACCAACCTCGGCATTAATGGTTAAATAACATTCGAACTATCCCTGTTGAGCTAACGCGAGGTTGCCATCACCTGCTCTTGAGTTACGATGGCTGACCTCTCCGCAAATTCTACTTCCTTGGAGGCTTGAATTTTATTCTATACCGATATTTCGTTATTCGGCCAATATTTCTTAGTGCTAGGGAAAACCTAATTCATAAACCAAAACAAAAAAAAAGACTGCCCATTACGTCTTGTTTTTGTCTGTGAATTAGGTTTTCATTAGCACTAGGGAATATTGACCGAATAACAAAGTATGAATATGGAATACGTCCAGGCTCTGAAGAAGGTGAAATCGCCGAAACGCCAGTTGTCGTACTCCGCGAACATGTGATAACAAAATCGCGCTAGCTTAACAAGGATAGCTCGTAAGATAGTGGAGCAGTTCTCCTGAACTGAAAAAAAAAATACACATTTCGAACGCTTATTCTCTAGTATTAATAAGCCACTCTAGTATTCTATTATCCATGATCTTACGAAACTCACGGCAGACCTCAGCGGGTTATTCTTAGATAATTTCTTGTAAAAAGCGATTAGAATAAAACAGTTCAAGTCAATGTAAATCATCGTCATTCTAGCCAACGAAAACCAGCGAATAGTTGCAGCGTGAGAGAGAAGCGAATGGAGGCTCTACTGACACTTGCTCGATTAACTTGTCTATTAACAAGATTACAACTGATGCAGATAATTTGAATATCTCCGACACTTCTCATTATATTCGCAATTATGGTAAGTCGAAGAGATGCATTTAGTTAATAAGTCAAAGTGTTGCTTCAAAAAACCATACTGCATTCCTAGCAACATCAAATTATCTATAGGGTAATAATAGGGTTATAATACAAAACATGAATTTCGTCCTCCTTTTTCTCTGCAAAAGAAAGACAGAGATGAGGGGAAGTCAGATGGTGTTACTTGGAACTGTTCAGCTTGGCAAATCCTCTGGACAGTAAGCGCAGCTGTTTCGTAAGCTTCATAGGTTTAAAATCGGTTTCATTTCATTTTTACCACTCCTGTTTAAATGCGATAAAATATTGTCAAACATTTCCAGTGAATTAGTAAGAAAAAGCCATTTAGCAACTTCCCGACACAGCAAAGGCTAATGAATTGATGAAGGAAACGAAGTAGTTCACAAATGAATAATAGCAGTATCAAGAATAAATCATGATAGCCTGGAAAAAACAATATGAATTTCAGCCTGCCCTGGAATTGAAGTAACGGACAATGATTCCCCCCTCTCTAGACCGATGGGCGGTGTCGACGGCGATGGTCGCGATACGTTTTATACTGAACTCTGCTCTCGCTCACGCCAACAATTACTCAGCGTTAGACACTCGCAGAGAAACTAGTGATACCAAAACTTATGAAATCTAAAGGATAGAGAGTTGGTGTTGGTAACTCCATTAAAGGGCTTAGTAATTTACCGTGCACTTGACTCTATTTGCAGAGTTGTAGGATTACTAAATGCGTATAAGGCCTATACAGTGACTTCAAGCAGGATAGCAATGAAGCAAATTAGTGTTTCTTATACTGCATAACAAACCTAGAACCTATTTTCGATCGGCCTTGGAAGGATGAAAGTTGGCTCCGAGGCCGGGATCCGACTAAAAACCACGTACAGATTCCACAACATCGCCGATACATACGAGTACTAAAACGAAAAACCTAGATTGACTTAAGAAAAGCAAATCTTGAAGAAGTTTTCGTTTAAAAGGAACCTTTCTTGTAATATCATTAACTGAACCCTTCTCTTAAATTTGGCATTGTGAATTACTGGCAATAAATATTCGTGCCGAATGTTAATGACAATTTTCGAAATCGTAAAATAATTTGTCAAAGATGAGGACTCCAAGTGATGGTTGCTTAAAAATGTCGTTCTTCTTGTTCATTTTTCCTTTCCGATACCTCTTCTCTAGAAAAATTCCTTTGAAATCCTCCTAATTAACCAATGTGAATCTCAGTGATAGAACTAATTTTATCAGACTGGCCTTACAGAATTAATTGCTGGATTTTACGTGGAACTTCACCGAAAATGATACTATTGACGGCCATCCAGACAACCAAGAAATGTTTAGGTCACCATCTTTCTTGGTATTTATGCTCATTGATTAGGAATAAGCTGGACGTACGACTTTTATTCAAAATCAGTAGTAAATAAATCTTAATGTATTAGAAAATTGCTCCGAAACGGAATAGTTGTCATATGGTGCAAGCTATCAGGCAAGCAGCTATTCTGAAATGATATCAAGATGAAAACGTGATATCGAAGAGAGCTGTTATTCAGTGAAACTCATTATCCATTCCATCAGTGCTGGAAGAGCTATCAACACGACAGATGGATTGACAGCTTCTTGTTCTTGTGACACTAGTTTCATAAAGTATTAAGGTTGTGATAGATAGATTCCGAAGTAGCATTATGCCTTCGATATGACCAAAATTGTTATGTATTCACCAATCATCCAAAAAAAAACCCCCGTTTAGAGGATGTAGACGATTGTTTTCATGAAAGATATCTACAAAAGAAAGAACGAACTAGCTCTATAATCAATAAACCTCTCAACAGAACGTAAAAAAAATTCATTCTCCACAACTTGTGACTATCCAGTCTGCTTTTAACTAGACATACACGAATCGGTGAAGTCAAATAAGTAAAAACGTAAGCTTTTGTTGTTGTACTGCTTGAACGGAAATTTCCGGTACACATGGTGATATTGCACGAATACCATCTATTCAATATGGGTCTCAAGTGCGATTTTAGGTGTTAGCGTCGCATGCTAAGCTGGTGGAGAAGGGACAATATACGAATCAAAAATTACCACATTCTTGTTACTAAACGTAAATGAATCACGACACTCGACTTGTTTAGGCGACCGAAGATCACGGACTCGGCTATGATGTCGAAAACAACGTGAGCTCGGCACGTGACACACACGAGCGCTCAACTCTGCGGCTGCAGCGTGGCACGATGCCTAATTTGATGGCGGACGAACAAACCGTAGGATTCGGTTGGATTGAAGAAGAACCGATAATGCACAATGATGATTTTAAACAGTAACTCACTTATTTTCGGTAGCTAGAGGATATATCCGTTGAGAAAATAACAAAATAATAGAAAAGACTGTTTGACCGAGCTAAGCGTAAAGGTTTCGAACATGATCCCATAGCATATGAGATTTCCCTCTATCGTTCTTACTTACTTGCATACTTGAATGGCCCAACTTTACCGCTTATGCGGATCCCAACTCACTCTCCACTTCTCAGAGCCTTGCTGATTTATCCATTGTGGTTCTCTGAAGTCTCGAGGTCACTCTGGCCAAAGTCTGCCCCATGTCGTCACTACAGGCACTTGCCGCCCTTGCGGATCAGACGGAGATTTGCCACAATGCTACTAGTTTGGTACTATGATGGTGGTGAATCCTGGTATCTATCGTTCTATAGGTACGAATGATACATATGCCATATACTATGTGGTACTACGCACTGCCTATTGTGGAAATAGATTTATGTCAGCAATGAGAAGTAATTCGCATCATATTTCGATGTTTCCACGCATTCCATACAATAACAACAGCGCTTAAATTTAGGTAAAAGATAGCTGTTAGTCAACTAAGAGCTCTGCTTCCGAATATCTATCGAAGGATTATACGTAGTGTGGTAAGAAAGTTCTGCAACAAACTGAATTGAAAATTGGAGCCACAGTGTCCATATCGTCCACTGGGCCAGGAATGCATGGGATACCGACTGCAGCAGGACACATTGCCGACGAAAAAACGAAAACCGTATCGGAAAGCGCTCGATCAACGTCGTCCTATTTGAGAGAGAACTACCGTGTGAGGGAGGGCACTTCAATCGGGCTCTGCTCGACTCCAAAAGATTCGACTCTATGGAAATACGAAGATCTACATCGTAAGGAGGAATAGCTGTGGTGAACTTGGATCGTCACAGCTCAGAAGAAGGCAAAGGTACCGAAGTGTTAGCTGAATAGAACTTTTACTACAACGTCTTGTTAGCTCAATCATCTAGGAAAACATTCATTAGTCATAGTGAGATTGGGATAAAGTAAATCTTCAAAAGAAATGTGTTACTACTTGTTATATTTTTTTGTAGTTCATCACCAAACTGCATTGCTGTTAGCATTTGGAAGTAATATGTCACATACTTGCATATATACTTGGACGACCCAATGGGTTTGCTGGCCCCAGCATAATCTCCACTTTTCGGAGTTTTGCTGGTTTAGTCATTGTGGTTCCCTGGAATGCCGAGGTCAGCCTGGCCAAAGTCTACCCCAGGCCTTCACCACCACGGGCAATCGCAGCCCTTGTGGATAAGAGGGAGATTTGTCACCATGCGATTAATTTGTTACCAGGACGGTGACAGGTCCTGCTATTTGCTTATTCTTAGCTAGGCTTCCTGATGAAAAAGCCGGACTCCTTCTTTGCTTGGGAGTCCCGCGAAATTGGAATTAAAAGTGAAATTGAAAGAAGTCTCGTCAATCAGTTAGCATCGTAGGAGAAATGAAAAGAACTCATACAAAAAAAGACGTTTTCGTTAATTTCAAGGTGAAGAAAACATTTTCACGGACGCAACACTTTATGTAATATCTGTATCGGTTGAACTATAGAATGAATGTTGAAACTGACGTGAAGAAGTTCTGTGTAGCAAAATATGGCGTTGAAGGGAAAATGCATGAGACGCAATACAGTTAGTCCAATCCTTCCCCTCCTACCAGACCTGCGCACTGCAGCATAGAATGTGTTAATAAACGAACAACCATTAAACGAATACCACTGTTGGAAAGGATTCACGGGCCTGGTTATCAAAGAGATAACAAGAAGACCACTTAGCAAGATTTCAAGTTCTTTTATAGAGGTCCTGTCCCAAATATATGAAACTCTTTGGGTACTCATGATTAGCAGAACATAGAGTGGTTTCCTAAGGTACATGACAAGGGCAAATTAAAGGTTAGCTGGTGCCCGATCGAACCTCTCGAACAATGAATGCAACGTTGCTGATACAAGTGTCAGATAATTCTTATTAGTATCACGTTGTCACAAAATTAATGGTTTTGCTCATGAATGTAGCAGGCCATTTAGGATGTTTGCCAGTTTGAAGCTATTTCTTTTTTCGTCTGTAAGTATTGAAGAAATAAGTATTTTATACGTTCCTTTATTGAAATCTTTTTTTCGAAATGTAATTTCTTGTGACTGGTATGAGACTCGCAAGCGATACCATGCTCGAACAAGACCACCACCATGGACTACGATTGCGAGAGAAAGGAACGAATGGCATATGTGCTGGGGTCAGCACAACTCGTGAAGACAGACCGTCTAAGTATCTAAGTAAGTATTTCTTGTGTAGTCATGATGCATCATTAGAGGATCATCATCGTTAGAGGCATCATGATAATGCTACCAACTTTCCTTTAGAGTTTAAATTTTTCAACGATACAAATATACCTCTGAGATCCAATTTACAATAAAATCGCTTAGATGGATTGTCTTATAGTGAACTTTCACGAATGACCTTGTCAATCGGAATTTTCTTCCATTGTGTGAAAGAGAAGAAAGAGAAAAAGACATAGGGCGCCCAAAGATACTAAAATTAATGTCAGTGCTTTTAGCGCCCACTAATTTTACCAACAAAATACCTGAGGATCGTCCAAAGAAGTATTTTGGATTAATTTCAAGTCGAAGTGACTTGGAAATGCATTTTAAGCCGAATATTTTAGATTGTAATCGCAAAATAGAGCGCGCTTAGCGCAGTCGTTAAAGGTGTACGCCTGGAATAGAAACATTTTTGGATCGACCTTGTCTTCTGGGAAAACCAACCCTTATTTTTTTTCGCTCGGTAAATTGAAGCTGTAGTAGTGTGGGAAGATAAAAACACTCTCTTGATACATTGCTAATGCCAGCACGACCGTAGCGAAATATGTATTCGATCATGTATGATGCTGCGCATGGACACGAATAAGTGGCATGTCTCTAAGGGAATTAACGAATGTCGAGCGCCTTATCAGTAAGTCGTTACTCATGGTGTAAAGGTAGTTTGAAACCAAATTTCATGGCATTTCCTTTGATACAGTGGAAAAACCTGCGTAAAGGTCGAATAATTGTCGCAGCTAGGTTTACTGCGAATTCACTTAAGACTGGATATCTGATCATCCAGATATAGTTGTCAACAAACAGGCTTCTGTATGAACAGTTCAAACAAACAACATCGATTGTTTTGAAGCCCTGTAATTAGCTAATAAGAATCAATTGTCCTTCATAGGTTTTTTTGTAAGTTTCAATAACAGCGCGTTCTGGTTAATGGTGTCCTGTAATACACACATGGTCTTGGCTCGATCACACGCATGGATTCACAAAGGCTTCCGTTATTCCGAGCTGATCATTTTGG
Organism: Angiostrongylus cantonensis; assembly: GCA_009735665.1. Lineage (NCBI taxonomy): Eukaryota > Metazoa > Nematoda > Chromadorea > Rhabditida > Metastrongylidae > Angiostrongylus > Angiostrongylus cantonensis. The sequence continues at coordinate 275,204 of MQTX01000083.1, read as the reverse complement.
CACTAGACTTGTCTGGTAGGATAGCAGCTTGACTTGATAAACCCATAGGCTACTGCAAGTCATTGTATAAGTCAGATATGCACTCAGTCACCTCTAACGATATTTAATGAAGACGAATGCATGGCGCCCGGTTCACGGTGCAGTCAACGCCGAGGTAGATCTGTTTTTCAGCTTAATCAGTATTATGTTGCGTACCAAAGGTGGTTTTTTTATTTACCAAAGGTGTCGACTACTACGTTCAAATTCACATTGTTTTCGCGTTAGGATTATATAATGAAAGACATAAATGAAGTGTTCTGTTCGCAGTGAGTTCTCAACATGGTGGAGAAGTGAATCCACGTCTTTGCTGCATAGAAAGGCTCAAAGAACGTTGTTGATTGGGACGTGTGATTCTCCACTTATTCGGTTATCTAAACGAGGATTTCGAATGTATGAGGAAGTTGAGAGAATGGCTTTTTATTTATTGCCTATTATTTTTTTCTTAGCAAGATATTATGTGAAATACTACAACAATGAAGATGAGATGTTTGCAAAACTCAGAGCTCAGGTTAGGTTCAAAGCTGCGATCATGTCATAATACCATGCCATAAAAAAACTATGGTCACTAAATGAAAAGTTCTGTATTGTGATTTCGACTGCAGCCTCAGCTTCTCAGAGTTCAATGCCGCTTCATGCTACCCAGATGACTCCCCTTGAAGGGTGATTACTAATGTGACACGGTTAGGATAAAATACATGTTGAGAGAAAAGCAAGACAAGGAACTCAGTTGGTGTGAAAGATAACACGTGAGCCCCGGAAATAATAATCATGGGTTTGAATTTGATCTGGGGTCTGAGTTTTGCGGACATGTCATCTTCTACCATATCTAGTACATCTCAGCGATATTGTGGTTTTACTTTAGCGGTAAAATAATTTAAGTACTGAAGATTTAAGATAACGAATGTGTGACATAATTAGTGAACAAATGCGAAAGTCGACTCGCACTAGAGCTCGGGATTGAATAACCAATTGTTCTGGTCACACGAATTGTTCTTGAATTGTTGACACGAGGTTGTTAACACTTTTAGTTCGTAATAGCTAACGTTTCAGCAGATTTAGTCGTCTCTAGAACCTCAAAGAGAGTACATTAATATGAAGCCTTGGTGTATGAAGCATGTGTGTATTTTGTAATTCTTCGCATTCTTGTTGAGCAAACGCGAGGTGTTATTACTATTTTTTATTCACAAATAAGCTGACATTTCGGCGGACTTCGCCTTCCTCAGAGCCGCTTTCTATGGGGCTTCCACTGAGTATGTCGAGTGGAGATCAACCGCACAGAATTCACATGGAATCGTAATGACATTACAAGAATAATAATAACAATAATAATAATAACACCTTGCGTTTGCTCAACAAGAATACGAAGAATTACTTGATCAATGCCGAGGCTAATAGAAAGTCGGTCGTGGAAGTTACTTCAAGATGTATATTTTGTATTTGTCGAGACACTCCACCAAGGATATATCAAGATTCCAGGAACAATCGGATTGACCAGCAGCCAACGACATTCATAAAAAAGAAAAATTTCAAATACCAGTCGAAACCACATGAAAAACTTGGACGACCTTCATGGAAGATGGATGCTGGGAATCACAGCTAGTGCAAGAAGTGTTGGAATCGGCGCAGCACATATAAATACGGTCATCTAAAATTAACGAAACTAATGATCCACAACAATCGCTGGATTCATGTGTTCGATCACGTGCTGTTTGAGTATTTGTCGTCTTCGCTCCCCATTGATATGATTCTCACACTTCCCAAATTTCCTCAAGCGTGCCTTTGCTGCGCGTGCGGCGCACTGGTCGGAAGCGCCATCCAACAGACATGGAACCGATCCCACGCCCAAGGCCCACCAAAACCTCCATCCCTCCGGAGTCAACGAATTGGTATCAGACTTCTCTGGGAGAATAGCAGCACTTGCTGGATACATCGGTAAGCCACCAAAATTCATTATGAAGGCCAGATATGCATTCAATCACATCCAACGATCCTTAATGGAGTCGAATGCATGGCGCATCTCTCAATGAATGATCAACGCCGACAGCATTTTTTTAAACTTATTGTCGCAAGAACTGAACAAACAGGAGCAGAGATTGTCGAACTGTTCTGTGCTTTTGCGTCGAAAAAAGCGACCAGTCTCTTGATCGTATCACAATTCTGTGCGACAACCGAGATATGAATGCTGTAGTCAATTGACAACGTTCTGCTCTGAGTTTAGACGGAAATGGAACCAAAACCGAAATTCATAGACTGGACTACCGTAAACTTGCACAAATTGTTAGTTTATGTCTAAAGACTGACTTTTACTTAAACTCGGAATAAATATTAAATGGTTTCTTGAATTTTTTAAGCAAGCATGGGTTGGCAATAAGTTTTATTCGGCTAGCATTTCGACGTTTTCGTTTTTTTCAGGGCTGAATTCATCCGTGGCGATTGTCTGCTGGTGGTTGCCTTTGCGATGTGGTTACTCTAATCTCTCATCTAGTCGAATCCACTGAAGTGGGGCACCGATCGAATGAAGAACTTTGCCCTGCCCTTTTATGTAGGATGGACGATCCATTACAGCCATATGTCACTATGGTATATGTGCTCCACGAAATTCGCAGTTTTGCAATCTCTAAGCAATTTCCCCCAACTGCTTTCTCCACTGACAATTTAGCGATTACTACTACTCTACTCTTACTCCTATCTTATCTCTTACTCTTACTCTTCGGTACTCTTGACGTGAGAAATTGGGAAAGTAAACCTTGGTATGAGGGGACAGCATTCGCCGCATATCGTAAAATGTAATGTCCCTCCTGTAACGTCAATAATCTCGCAACACTCGTGCAATGTCATATGGAAAAAAAATGTCCGATTATAACTCCAACGGGCGAATGCTGATAGTACTGATCGACAGAAAACTAGCTGAGAGGGCGAAACGAAGGACCCGCATGGTATGGTAGTGAACGCGTTAGCCTCCGAAAGGGCAATAGCGTGTTCGTTCTCCACCGCAGACATCTGCGATCCGGAGTTTTGCAAATATCAGCGTCGTTGTTGCTGGCGGATTATAATATGAGAGCGTCAGAAACAGAGAGTCAAATAGCTGAAAGTTCGGTTATTCGAATGAGAAAAAATGTTAGCTAAAGCTTAGAAGCAATTTAGAAGCGAATCCAAATGACATGACCACAACGACCTAAGTTCGTATGTGTTGATCTGACGAAAACACATTGAAGCAAAATGATGTGATGATAAAAAATAATCGAAAGTAAAAGACAAATAAGCGAGGAAACGAACTGAATGCAAATAAAATAAATAAAATATATTTTTTATAAGAAAATAAAAAGAAGTAATAACGTTAGCCGATAATAAATATTATTATCAACCTCGTGTAAGCTCATCAAAGAAAGAATACATATTGAATGCAAAGACGCATTCTATTTATTGCATACCAGCTAGCTGTAGTGTGTAGCGAAGACGTTTCTCAGCAACCAGCCAGCAGTAACTTGATGACAAAGGATTAAAATTAAAATACACAGATCCGCCCCTGCAATCGATTGACAAGGCAGGATGAAAAAGAAATAACACATACCAATATTACTCAACTAGGAGTGGCAAGTACAAAGTTTACAGCTGAGTAGCACTCCTTATATGCTGCTGTGGAATGGAGGATTTTGTTCGATTTTCGTAATCCCATGTCTATCGAAATTACGAACGCCACAAGCGAAAGACGCAAAAGACATGCCATATGAGCAATGACAATCATGACCTTACACAATCCAGTTGCCATTGGGAGAGCCATTTTCTTACTGCACGAGAATATAGACGGGTGGGTTCAGAGTAGTGGCTGCACGGTCCTTGCAGTACACGCGTGACCTTTGGTTTGATCATATGCCTCGCACGAGATCACCAAGCCTTCCATTTCTCGGGGTGGGAATAGAGGTATTAGTTTTTTGAGGGAAAATTTGTTCTTTGCAGGCAAACTGAGAAAGCTCTGTCCTAGCCATCTCAGGACTTCAGGGAGAATTGACTCGATCCGCAGTGATACTCATTCATAACGAAAAGGAAATCCCTATGCTGCTATGGACCTCACGTGCAATAAAAATTCGAAGCCTTCCGTGGATGATGGATGCAAAGATATGAATCGGATGTAGGAAGTGCTGGGATCGCTACACCACACGTGAATAGACGTGTCGGGTAAAATAAAAGGAAAACTACTTTGTCTGGATACTTTGTCTTACTTTTCGCATGCCATCTAGGTGTTCCTTTATACGGATACACAAGGAAAAGCATAGCGGAAACGATTTTGAAGTTAAAGTCAATATCCTCGCACAGGAAACTAAGACACCAACGCGCAAACTCCTAGAGGCTTTTTGGATAAATACCAAAAATCCGGCAATGAGTAGCAGGGAGGAATGCCCAGAGGTTACACGCGGCCTGGCCCCGTATCTATACATCAATTTCTGATGTGGGGTGGCGCAGTCATCAACCATATGCGACTATAATCAGCTGTTCTACCCTTCCTCATTGGGAGTCATGTAAAAAAGCGGTGAGTTTTTCGAAAAGCTGTTGATCATGTAATTGCATGAAGTTTTTTGTCTTACTGTGAGTGTTATTGAAGTGTTTGGTAAATTGTAAATTGTATATCAGTATACCCTTCCAGGCTCTCAAGAAGGCGATACTGCCGAAACGTCAGCTACTGTTGTGTTGTATTGTATTGTGTTTTTCTATGGAAGTAAATGTATGCTGTATGACAGCCTCGCGATTGCTGAACAAGAAAACTACGCATTCATCTTAGTCTTAGGTAGCGAGTTCAATGTTTAAATGTTTTGTGTTTGGTTTTTTTGGAAACGTTTACCTTATAATAGGAATTTGACAGTATGACTGTGTTACCTATAGGTCGAATTTCATCATAAAATCGTCGGAACCACAGATATTTTCGGAGGGTCGTTTAGCGTAGCGGATAGAATAAGCCTGCCATGTACATAGAGTCATTGTTTGGATATCAAGACTCGGAAAAACCAAGCCCATCATGCTTAGGAATTTTCATATTTGTACCAAACTTCTCTGGCAATAAAATTATCACTTTATTCGTCGAGTAGACCTCCTCAAGTAATTTTACACTCCAGATATGGATAAACTTCTACAATTATTTCCTTACAAATTCTCTTTTAAACATAGATTTTGTTTCTCTCCAGTTACCTATTGGTACTAAAATGTAACTGTTTTTTCTTCCAGAAATATTCCTAACGGCATTGCAACAACATCAAACACTCTGATGTGTCTATTTTATGAGAGTGAAGGAGGACGAAATGGCCCGTGGAAATTGGTGATTACAGTAATTCGCTTCCTTTTCTCTTGTATTCTTTTTAGGATTGATTCAGCCGTTTTCTTTCACACAAAATGAAGTGCACCCAAGAACTATTAAACTGAATAAAGGGCTCAAAATAAGGAGATTCTAGAAATCTTAAACAGTCATGCGTTGCCTATTTCTCACAATGACTTTCGAATCGACCATTAAGGCACGCTTTTATAAGTTTCACTTATTTATTTATTACATTGTTCCAAGTAGTTTTATATGTTTATGATCTACAGCTTTAAATACAGAGAAAAAGCCGCTAAATTCAAAAACCGAAGTCCCAGAACCACCACAAACTAGGACTCATTCAACTCATTAGACCGCTGTTGGAAAGATGCCGTTGTCGATAACATCAACGAAGAATGCGATCGGCTCATCCAACATTTCGCGTCAGCGCTATGCAAGCTGAGAGTTCGAAAGTCACCAAGAGACGTATATCTCCAGAAACTCTCAAGCTAATACGCCAGCCTGGGATCGCACGAGCCGCAGGCAACCGAGAACTAACGTCTGAGCTAGCGAAACAATGCAGACAAGCGATAAAAGACGATCTTAAATAAAAAGAGAAGAGCTGCAGTAATGGTCGAAGCTGAAGAGTCTGCGAAAAGCATTCGCAAAGCCCGCCGAAGCTTCGCCAATTACAAGAGCAAGATGATTGCACTCCGACGCCCATACGGAAAAATAAGAGCGTCCAAAAAGGCAATGGAGAAAATCATCCACGATTACTACTCAGATCTCTTCGATGGCCACGTCCACCTCCCGTCTTATGAAATAAAAGTGGGTGGATATGTTGCTCCACCGGTTCTCCCTTTCGAAAACCGACATGCCATTTCGTCGGTGAAAAATCGAACAGCACCAGGTCCGGAGAGGATTAGATCAGAACATCTGAAGAACCTTCCGCCAGCCCTCGTAAGCACACTAGCTCGGCTCTTCACACGTTACCTGTCTGACTGCAAGGCCCCTACCCAGTAGAAGACCAGCAAGACCGTGTTGTTATTCAAGAGGGACGACCTACACGATATAAGCAACTATCGCCCAATCTGCTTGTTGTCTGTCGTCTACAAACTTCTCACTCGTGTCATCTTAAACAGGATTGACAGAAGGACAGCCATGTGAGCAAGCAGGGTTTCGAAAAGGATTTAGTACAATGGACCACATTCACATGATAACAAGGCCCATTGAAATATCGCGAGAGTACAGAAGACAGCTCTGTCTCACTTTCATTGATCTACAGAAGATGACTTTGACTCAATTGAGATAGAAGCAGTCATGGAGGCCCTTGGTAGTCAAGAAGTCCCTACTCAGTACATAAAGATTCTTCGTGAGCTGTACAAAAATTTAACGACCAAAATTTCACCATTCTACAACGATATTAACGTTTACGTCAAAAGAGGAGTTAGGCAAGGCGATACAATCTCGCCAAAATTATTTACTACAACCCTCCAGATCGTCATGCGAACATTGGAATGGGATAATATGGGAGTGAAAATCGACGGTCGGCAGATACATCACCTTCGCTTTGCTGATGATATCGTTCTTATAACACCAGACATTAGCCAAGCGGAAGGTATGCTTGCCGACTTTGATCTGATGAATATGGCGTATGAGGCAAAGTTTCATAGCGTAATTTGTCCAACTTCTTTAGCGGTGGTTCCGCAACGTGAGGCCGCTCGTTGCTTTGGAGAAGGATTGATCCTTTCTGTTGACTAATGCCGGTCGTTGTTATTGGAGCTTACGGTGCATTTCGTCGAGTTGTTGGCAATACTTCTCTGACTTAATCTTTTCGCCCTTATTCGAAAAGCTGTGATGAATCAGCCTGGCTGCAGACCACTAAATAGTTATCATAACCTTTTTTTGGTGAAGTTTCGGCCTTGGGAAGTGCTTTGGAACAATCAAACTATTGAGCTGAACGTCGCCGGTTGTCATACATAATGCACTTCTCTTCGCGCGTCACAATTCGATCAAAACAGGGGTCGTTCTTGTTGCGTAGAATAAGGGCAGACGACATTTCGAACACTTGTCCGCGTGTTTGCTTCCACTATCGCCTTCAATTCGTCGTCGTCAAGTTCATTGGGACGTCCACGGCCTTCCTTGTCTTCGAGGTCGAAAACACCAGATCAGAATTTCCCGAACCATGTTCGCACTGTTGATTCACCAACACTACCTTCACCCTAAACTTGATGACATGCCGAGCTTCTGCCGCGGCATTAAGTCCACTCTTCCACTCGTACAATAAAACGACATGAATATCACGCTGATTCATTCCCAAAGTCAAAGCCTATAAAACTGTTAAAACAATAAATCTTGAAAATAAACCAATATTATGGATAGAAAGAGCAGATTTTGTGCTTCCAAAATCTGTACTAAACATACACGAAGAACAAAACTTTTACTCAAAAAAAAAATTACGCGGAAAATTAAAACAATAAAATGGGACATTTTATGTGTATGAATTTAACACTTAGCGCGGTGTTGAACCACGCAAACAGCCGATGAGGAAGATGGGACTAAATTATATTTGCGAATTAAAAATGTTCCCACTCACACACGGCTTCTATCTTGTAAGTTAGTTACAGCGATGATAGGAAGCAATGCTCAAGAATAGGAAGACTGCCAATATGAGCAATAAAACCTGGAAGAAAACTAAGAGTCAGAGGATTTCTAATATCCATACTATAGCAACTGTTCCCCCAATACAACCACAACCTTGCGGAGATATTTGCAAAACTCCGGACCGCAGGTGTATGCGGTGGGGAACGAACACGCTATCGTCGTTTCCGGAGGCTAAGCCGTTCACTACCACATCATGCGGGTCTTTCGTTCCCCAAATCTCTCAGTATAAGTATTTTCCCAACAGTTCCTATTCTTTAATACTAGCGCATGTTCCTATAGAAGTTATGTGAAATGTTGAATATATTTCTTTTCCTCACATCCAATAGCAATCTTAGTGTATGTTCTCATCTCATTCCGACGAACTTTGCTTGCAGGAAACAATCTTTATCTCGTTAATTGATGCGGAGTCTCTAATAAGTTTACATCTTGAATCTATGAATTAATGCTCATCCATCGGATTGATAATATTTCAAACTACTGATGTGTTCTTCTGTCATAACTGCATAACATTTTTAAAAGTATTGAAATTGATTAACTTTACTCGGCTAACGTTCCGACGTTATCGCCCTGTTCAGAGCCGGAGAGACCCGAACTGATTGTCAACAGCCTCCTCGCAACATGGATCTTTGTAATCGTATCGAATCGACTTCTGGAGTAGAGCACATCTCGAATTAAGTAACTTCACTCGACGATGCCCTTTTACACAACAAGGATGTTGTTCTATTGCCACCTAATATGACTTGTTTTCGGCAGGCAATGCAACCTGCGCCAATTTGGGCTTTATTAGCTGGCACCCAGCGTAGCAATACCTTAAAAACCGATTTTCATTCAACTTCGACAAGAATGACATATCAAAATGAACAGAAATAGACTAACAACTGCAATCTATAAAAATGCAATGTCGGGTGAGATTCTTCATTTGAGCGTTGCTTCACTCCTCGAGATTCAATTCCATGTGAGTATGAAGACCTCTATCGCACGGATAAACGGCCGTGCACAACCCACTCGGATCATCAGGGCAACGAAAAGGGCGACAGTGCCAACACGTTAGCCGAACAAAGTATTATGACAACCTCGTGTTAGCTTAATCCTAGAAAGTATCTTTGCGCTGCCAATAGTACTGGAGCATTCCAGGCATGCATCCGTTAGAAATATATCTAAAGAACAGACTTTTCCTTAGTCTCAGCATGACTAATCAATGTGTCCCTTCATTGATAAGCTAGATAACACAGGGTCAATAAGACACTTTATTCGGCTAACGTTTCGACGTCTCCTTCTTTTTGAAAGCCGATGATCTACACTTGGTCGTCCTCCAGATATGAATGCCCATCGTCGAATCGAGTCGAATCCAATGAAATAGAACACCGATCGAATGAAGAATTTTACTCAACGGTGTCCTCTCACGGAGTATGTATCAATTCGGCTCTGAAGAAGACGAAGACGTTGAAACGCTAGCGCTGTGAAACTTATAACCAAAAACGTCCATTTTTAATAATCAGCGAAACCATCCACTATAACTTAGATGATCCTCAGGAAACTAGTACAACAGAAAAGTACTGTTAAAGTAATCTACAAAACGCACCAAGAAATGCAGCATTTGCGGTCGCCATTGACCCGATCGAAATTTATGATGACCATAGATCCCAAGATGCAACAAATATTAAAATATTTTTCATTTTTGCTTTCCATGTCCAGTCTTTCCTATCTACTGCGCAGATCCCAGAATTTCTTGCATTCGTTTCATTCACTCGCACTCATGGTCCACAATGCTCTTCGAACATTTCGCGTGTTGATATATTTATTTATATGATCTTATAAACTGGTCCTTTTAGCTGATTCGAGGTTAGTATAGGTCTTCGTTGCCGTTGTCGTTGTTATTGGTGTTGTTAGTCGATGGCTGACGTTTCGGTGATTTCGCCTTCCTGAGCCTGGACGTATTTTATATTAGAATATTTTAATTATTCGGTGGGAAAAAGGGCTAAAGTATTAATGAAGATCAAACTTTAAAATAGATGGTTGTTTAGGATGCTACGGTCAAATGTAAGTCTACGCCATATTGAACAGAAAGGCTATATAAAATACGTTCAGGCTCTGAGGAAGGCGAAATCGCCGAGACGTCAGCCATCGACTAACAACACCAACAACAACGACAACGAAGAGCTGTACCAACCTCGAATCAGCTAAAAAAGACCAGTTTATAAGACCATATAAATAAATATATCAACTATCTATGCCGAGGTTTATAGAAAGTCGGTCTTTTGAGTTATTAGGCGTTGAGTTATGAGTTTTGTTTCATCTGCTGCATGCGGATTTCATCTTCTTCGTGAACACCGTACAGTGCTGGTCGTATCAGTCAGCTTACAGCCTGAAAGATAGCCAGGCTAAGGCGTTCAAACGTAGATTGGAGGAGATTGTTTGGACGGATCGAACTATCGCCATTCGTTCCTGAACGACAGCATCACTAACCACTGCGACAGCTCCCAATGTTAGATTAATTGTCCTACAGAGCTCTATCACATCCAGAATGCTTATTGCGTGTTTAAGCAACGCTAAATCACTTTCACAAGCATCTCGACGACTAGTTGTTGAGGAAATCAACAACCACGCGCTATCTGCAGAATCCTCGAGTTTCATCGCTACGGAATAAATAAGCCTTTATTCAGTTGGCAGAAAATGTGTGATTTCTATGGATCTTCGTTCTGCTTAGCAGATTAGACTACAAACTGAGATTTTTGCACTTGAAAACTTCGACGTTACACAATGACGTTAATTTGTTCACACATAGCCGAAAGAACTACAATTCCCAGTAGCCCTAACCGTACCAGTTCCGTTTCTTCATTCCTGCCATATTTCAGTCACCAGTAAGAAAATACTTAAAAAAAAAACTACTGTTTAAGCACATACGGTTCCCAATGGAGACATTTCCGAGAAAGGTAATGGGCGCGGCCGTTCGTTCTTGATTAGCATTGGAGCAACATTTTGTCATCGCTATCATCGATCGGACGCTTCACGTATCTGGCGGGAGCTCGTTGACTTTCTATTCGTAAGCTTTTCCGTGGAAGTTCTCTTTTTTAAAGAGTTTTAGGTAATGCGACTTTAAGAGTACCGCTGTTTACAATCAAATCCTGCTTAGATTTCTTGTACAGAAGTTTTGGTAGGGAGCGCGAAGTGGTATAAATAGTCGTCGAATTGAAGGTTATTGTCATCTTTTCCAGGCCTAATATCGTTATGTGAAGGTTATTTGTAATGCTTCTAAGTTTCTTAGGGCTTGTCTTTTACAGCATACTATCCGTTATGAAAATAGTCTTTCGATGTAAACAAAGTCAGTTTCTTGAACTAGACAATCCCTTGTGGTGTCTTTTGTTCTTATGAGGCTAATCTTTTTTTTTTTTTATCAATGTCTTGTATCCTTGGCGTTGTTTTGAATATAAACCATTATTGATTGCATTTGTCGCTAAATTGTTAACACTCAAAAGAATAAAGCTGCTGGCGTTGATCAATTCGTGAGAGATGCGCCATGCATTCGACTACATTAAGCATCGCTGGAGGTGACTGGGCGAATATCTGGTCTTTACAATGACTCGCAGTGGCCTACCGCATCAAGCCAGTGGTGCTGTCCTCTCAGACAAGTATGGTACTAATTTGTCGATCTCGGAAGGATGGAGCACTTAGTAGGGCTATGGCGCCGCCATCGATCCCATGTGTTTTGCAGGGCGCTTCTGACTACTGCGCTATACGCGCTCTCTCACTGAGTTGTGACTGCCATTGAGATCGAAGGTGTTCCTTACTATATAGAGATGCCTTGTTATTAAATTTCGTACATAATTTATTTTCAGGAATCTTACACTGTAAGCGTTAACCTTTTCAGTGTACTTCTAGTATGTAATATGGCCGGCTGCCCAACGAAATTCCTACCTCATGTTGCCGTACTACAGCCGGCGGCTGCTGAAGTTCTTCAAGCTGGCGTTGGTGTTGGCGTTCGCCGTCTCCTTCCTACTCATTTGTCGACTTCTACTCAAGCCTGATATTTCAGCGCGTCGCTATCCACCACAAAGGCTACCCTTTTATGAATGTCCTTGTAACACTTCAGTCACGCAAACAACCCAGCCATCATTTGTTTTTCGAAATTTAACCGAACATCGTGCATTAATACTACTGGAAAGTACTTCTTCACGTCATGGTCGTCTACTTCAGCAGATTCTCAGCTCTTCGAGGTATCCGTTTCGAACGGAAACCTTTACGAAGAACTTTCCTTCACTTACAGCAACGACTTTGCGAGGTCGTTATGCCGTCATTATTATTGAGAACTACTACAAATATCTCAATATGGCGAAGTGGAGTCGACAGCTGTTGGATAAGTACTGCGTTGACTACAAAGTACCCCTCATATCGTTCCTGTTTACAAGACCTAATATCACTTATAAAAAAGTGAAAATCAAAGATTCCATGTTGTACTTTTGGCAGAACCAAGAGGTTTCGTCCTTGAAAGTGGCTGACTCCAGTATCCATCGAATCTCTCGCATTGGAGCTGAGAGGACAAATGTCAACACGCAAGACTGGGTTCTATTCGAAGAATCACCAGCGTATACCACTGTGAGTAATTTTTTATGTTTGTTTTGAAATATCGCTAGGATATTGAGATCGGTAAGTAGAAAACTAACTGAGAGAAAGGCGAAACAAAGGACACACATGGTGTGGTGGTGAACGCGTTAGCCACCGGAAAGGGTAATAGCGCGTTCGCTCCCCACCACAAACACCTGGCGTCCGGAGTTTTGCAATTATCTCAACATCGTTGTGATTGTATGTCGAATAACATGGTGCCCTAAAAATTATATTAGGAGTAAATAAAAAAGTTAACATTCTAAATCGTCATGCTTCTAACGCTAATGTCGATGACGTAGTTCTAAGGTCTTGTCGGCAAGAGACGTTCTTGGTCGACCTCGTGCTGCGGTTCTTCATGATAAAGGTGAAGTGGATAATGTGGAAAGAGTTCTTTTTGGCTACAATGTGACTGATTGGATGATGAAGGTTTGTTTCCTTTCGGGTTTACTGTGAAACGTGAACCCTTCGCAGTTACTGTCATTACCTAAGTTACATCTTCTGTGATTCGTAATGAAAGCATTAGCACCTAAAGGTCTTGTATGAATTTTTTACATCTTTAATTCTTGTGGTTTAGTGAGCAAATAGGATTATGCCTTGGTACTCATCGTCTATATGTATGTTTTATCTTTGTGTTTTTGTAAATGAGAAGTATCGAGCTACACAATGGTATTCCACCGATAGGGGTAACTGCTAAGTCGAAACCTAATTGAGCTTCTAGCTCATATCTTAGCGTCCCACTGGTTGTAGATAACACTATGGCGTTTTAGAAGCTTTAAGAATATCTAAAACATGTTTGCATATAGGTGCTTTTTCCTATCAGAAACCGGGAGAATTCAGCACTGGACCATTTATTCTCTCAGTTCGTAAGTATTTGTTTACATATAACATCAAACAGTTGTGATTTTTTGCTTCGTTTAGGATATATAGTTTGGCAAGTTCTACTTCTAGTTCGTTATGTATCCAGTTTGAAATCCTATAGATGCGCTTATCGTTTAAGTTTCCAGATGACATTTCTTGATGTGCTGTGGTACACAACGGGTGGTCGTATCGGGTGGAGTTTGGATCGTTATGTTCAAATTGATATCGACGATATATTTGTTGGCGCTCGGGGCACGCGAATGGTTGAAGATGATGTAACGTTAGTATTGTTTTTGTAATTTATCTAACTTAGCTTTAATATAAATCTCTCAACGATTTGCCACCTCATCGTCGTTGAAAGGTGTTCCTGGGTGTCGGGCTGCCATGTACAGTGGAGAGATTCATCACACCAGCAGAACCTCCCAAGCTGAGAAGTAGTCCAGCGTTTCTGTCAAGAATCCAAGCTAAGAGTGAACTAATGCCAGTATTAACCACCGTCTTGGTATCAAACTAGTCGCATGGTGGCAAATTTCTCTCTGTTCCATAAAGATGCCGACTTGGTAGTGGTGGTGACGTCCTGGGGCAGACTTTGGCCCGGCTGTCCTCGGGACTCCGGAGGACCACATTGACTAGGCCAGCAAAACTCCGAAACAATGGAAAATATGCTGGAGCCCCCACATCTAGTGAGGAAGGGCCTATCCAGGCTGCTTTAGTATTGCAATTTAAGTAGTGAAGTTAGTGCTTTTCTTTTCTGTTTAAACCGTATAATCCTATTTCTCAGAGCATTACTCGCAAGCCAAAAACACCTTCGTCAATACATATCTAACTTCACTTACATGCTTGGCTTCTCCGGTAGCTATTTCCACAATGGAGATGATAATGAAGACCGTGGCGATGAGCGTCTAGTTGGTGAGCTCATCTTCTTAATGTTTCAGTCAATTTTCATTACTTAGTTTTCTGCTCGTAGCTTTTCTTTAGAACTGGCGCAGCACTTCATTTGGTTTCCCCACATGTGGCGTCACAACCATGCCCACGAACATAACCTGACTTATTTGGAGGCGACTATGGTTCAAAATTTTATGTTTGCCGAGGTGGAATAGTTTGCTGTTCCGTTTCAAACGAGCGAGTCTTTGTCCAGACACTACTTGACGATTTCTTTCTAACAGAATATGCAACTTCCTGTGAAGTACCCATATGCGATTGCTCCACAACACGATGGTGTATATCCTATTCATACTGACCTTTATAATGCTTGGAAAAAGGTACTTACCTTTTTCAGTATTTCACGTTTCGCATTACCTTTTGGTCATTTTTGTCGGTTTTCTCTTATTCCATTTCAAATCAGGTTTGGAAAGTAGAAGTCACCGCCACTGAAGAATATCCGCATTTTAAACCAGCGTCTAGTAGACGAGGATTTGTATATATGAACGTTTCGGTAGGAGCATATACATTTTTACACTGTTTATGAGCGGAATGTTGGATTTTTTTAGTGGGAAATATACACATGTGAACTAAAGTGAAAAAAGGGACTATTTGCTCAGTTGATCCAACTAATACGAGGTTATAAGCGAAATACTGCAGTCCAGAGTTTTGCAAATATCTCAGCACGTTGTAGTTGTATTTCGCTTATAACCTACCGTGAAAATTGTAGTAGGCAGAAAATAAAAGCTATAATACGAGGTTGTATAGAAAGTTTTATTGGACTAAAGTTTCTGCTCCTTCGCCTTATTCAGAGCCGCGTTGATCCGATTTGGTTGTACTCATCCGGTTGTTTTCGTAATGTTGTACGGGATGTAGCACTGTCCAAATGCAGTCTCCTCGCTAGTCAGCACGTTTTCAAACACGATTGTTTTTAACCTGTTTCTAGCCGATATGGCTCGCGTTTTCGCCAGCATCGCACACTACAGCAGTCGGTATCATTATTGGTTGGCACAGAGTGCTACGATTCCACTTGATTCGTCTTGATCCGGTACTGATGGGCTATGGACAATCGACTCGAATCAGTGCAGCTCTGAAGAAGAGTTAACCATGCAAAACTGTAACAGCTTCATGTTAGCTCATTCATGTAAGAAAACATTGATTCTCATGCTGACGCTAGAGCATATTCCGTTCTTGAAGTGCTGATGAAGAAACTAACGGCAAGAGAATTCTATGGGAACATTTAGCAAAATTCAGTTTAAAAATATTCAGATTTGATTGGTTGTTACAGGTGCTTCCACGACAGACATGTGGCCTCTATACGCACACGCAATTTTTCCACAACTACCCTGGTGGTTTTTCTAAGCTGACGAGCCTAATTTATGGCGGTGAACTATTCTTTACCGTACTGTTGAATCCTGTAGGTTATTTATTTATTTTACATTTATGCTTCTGTAACAGCAAATCCAGTAATGTCGGAATCTTGTGGACTTTCAGATATCTATTTTCATGACCCATCAGCAGAATTTTGCACATGATCGATTAGCATCGTACACATTTGATAATCTGGTGAGATTTATACGTTGCTGGACAAATATTAGACTGCGATGGCAAAGTCCAGTTGAGTCGTCTCAGATGTACTTCTCGTTAATGCCACAGGAAAAAGATCCTATCTGGAGCGTAAGTATCCTTTAATTGTACTTCAGGATTTGATTAAATATGTTTGTAAGTTGATAAAGGCAATGAGGCATTATAGGCGGTAGCGACAGAATGCATTACACCATTCATGGTTGCCCCAGGCTCAAGCTTGGGTCATTAAGTTTGAGCATGAGGTATCCATGGATGATGTGCATTCTGTCGCTACCGCCTATAATACCTCATTGTCTTTATTAGCTGAAAACCTCAAGGAAGATATTGAGACTGTTGCTGTGCGTGTAAGTGTTGTTCACTGGATAGCATGACTTTTGATAAAGATCGGCTTTCTTAGTTACAAACGTAAGGGTGACACTGATGAAAGATTCGAGCTGATTCTTCTTTTCAAAAGTTAACAAAAAGCAGTGCAACAGAGCTTGCCATAGAATATACCTTTCAGCAAATGGCAAATCTATTTCTTTACATGCATGAATGTTTTGTAGAATCCTTGTGAGGATCCGCGACATAAAATAATCTTGCCGCCTTCTCTAAACTGTTCAACCCTTATATTTCCTAACGCATTGATTGTTGGACCACAAAAAACAGGTATGGTTTATATTGCCTTGATGACTGTTTTATAGTTAGCAAATGTTTCATATCAAATCTTATCTCTATCTAATACTCGAAGCGGCGTTCGTTTGAAAAAATCTCCCAGTGTAATGCACGTTACTCTGAAGCTATTTTGAGTTGACCAATCTGGTAGCTTTCCTAAAGGAAATTCCAAAAGATGAGTTGAGTAAAGTTTTGAGTTGTAGGATGGATGAGTTCTAATAGCCTCGCTATTATTGCAAGATGCTCATTTGATAAAAGTGCACCTGAAAGTAATGGCGTATGGCGCAGTGGTCGGTAGCGCGCTGAATCACACACGTGGAACCGGTCTCCACGCTCATGACCTACTGGGCCATCTATCCCTTCGGGGTCGGCAAATTGGTGCCAGACTTGTCTGAGAGGATTGCAACACTGGCTCGATACATCGGTAGGCCACGACGAGTCATTGTAATGGCCAGATAGGCATTCAATCACCTCCAACGATGGTTAATGAAGTTGAATGCATGGTGCATCCCTTAGGGATTGACCAACATCGAGAGTTTATCCTTTATACCCGAAAGTGACTGAACAATTGTTCACTAATCTTAATTGCTGGGTGGCAATATGACGGAATACGCTTCGTTTTGTAGCCGTTTAGAGACATAAGGACACTGGAAGTCTGCGACTTGTTTCTTTGGATTCGCTGCTGAACAACGGTTTTTTTTTTCGCACATTCGCGTCTAATCTTTACTAGCGCAATATGGATGGGGATAGCGCAGTTAACAATGCAGCCTACCAGAGTTTACGGTCTTGGTTCGACTCTATACCCAACACTTTCCCTCAATCCACGTGGAAACGCGGTAACGCGGCTAGCCTATCGGAGACTACAGTTTTGGTCCGACTCTATGCCCAACACTCCCTCATTCCACGTGGAAAGGCGGTAACACGGTTACCTCCGAGATTGCAAGGAGAATCGACTTGGGCAGCATTCGATGAAATTCATAAAGGGAACGAAATTTTGAATGACAGCCGGAACAAACGATGAATGCTAGGAAACGAATCGAATGCAAGAAGTGCGAGGATCCGCACAGTGCATGTGATGACGGATCATGTTAAATAAATAAAATCAGTATGGAGTGAAATAAATGGAGTAAGGATGCCACATCTGGATATGAAAAATTGATTTGCGTTGTTATCGTTTATACATTGCTCTCCTTGATAGGTACATCTGCTTTGGCAATGTTTTTGTCGTTACATCCTAATGTTTCTACTAATGCGCCTATTCCTGGATCTTTTGAGGAACTACAATTTTTTGGTGGTTCAAACTATCACAAAGGAATAGAGTGGTTAGTTTTCAACTTCGATTTCCAATTTTTTTAGTTTAGTTGTACTCTTTAATTCGTTATAGATTATAAGAGTGGTTGTTTGGTTTAAGGACAATGTTACCTGTTATTTCATGTCTGGCTGTAAGCTGTTTTGCGTAGGTACTCGCGACAGTTTACTAACGCACATACAGTGCTCGAGAAAAGTGCCACATATTTCGACAATGTGAATGCGCCAATGGAAGCCCATGCGTTAGTTCCAGAAGCTAAGATTGTCGTGCTACTTTACGATCCAGCAAGGAGAGCCTATTCATGGTATCAAGTGGGTCTTTTGTGAACAGTTTTGTGTTGACACATGTAAAAGTCTAAGTCAAAAATTATCTTTAGCATATGTTAGCTCACAATGAAACCTCAGTTGTAATGGCTGGAAGCATGGAGACGGTTTTAGATGCGGAAACGCCCCAATTGAAAAAGATTAGACAACGCTGCATATCTGGAGGGCGGTATGTGAAGTTAGCAGTTTTGCGAAACGAAGAACTCGCGTGGTGTTGTGGTGAACGAGTTAGTCCCAGGAAAGGGTAATGGCGTGTTTGCTGCACACCGCAGACACCAGCAGTCCGGAGTTTTGCAAATATCTCAATACTATTGCGGTTATATTTTTTATTTATTTCGTATAGACTGATTAGGTACTACTTGTAGGTACACCTATCACTTTGATCGATGGTTGGAATTATATCCCATGTCAAATCTGATTTTCATTGATGGGGAAAGGTTTCGTGAAGATCCAGTCACTGTTAGTTTTATACCGTCCTTTCTTTCACATTGTGTTGAATGAAGTTCGTATATATTCCATTTTATAATGTCTTCTTAGTTAGTCTTTAAATAAGCAGTTTCTGACGTTGCCCACTAGCGGTATACTTACTGTTTTTCAAATTTCCATTGGTCATTGTGAATGCAAGAGTTAAGTCTCAGATGCTTCAACAGATCTGTGTAGTACATCTTCAGGTTTTGACAGAGTTAGCTCTGAAACTTGGTCTTCCTTACTTCGATTTCGAACGCGCTATTCGTTTCAGCCCATCAAAAGGATTCTTTTGTCAAGTTTGTATTGTTTCAGTTTCCATCATCATCATCCCATCTTCATTAGTATATTTTTTCATTCAGGTACATAATGGAAAGCCAAAATGCCTCGGACGTAGTAAAGGGCGAGCTTATCCACCAATGTCTCATACTTTATGGTCTCGACTAAATGGCATCTTCGCTGCAGACAACATTGCTCTGCATAATTTTCTTATCAGAAATCATTTACCGGTTCCAGTATGGCTGCGTTTATTTATGGAAAAGTAGTTTGTAATTTTCGAAACTAGCGGGTTAATGTTTACACTTCGAAAACTGTTTGAATTCTGGTGAAGTGTTTAGAGATTTGGGGGCCTTCCCTTTAAGCATATTCTTATTTACATGTTGTTCTATGCTAGCATCGACATAGTAAGGTATATTATTGTCTTTTTCGTTTAAATTTTATTTGATGGAAAGGAGGGTTGAATTCTCCGCTGTACATCACAGCCCGACACCCAGGAACACCTCTCAGCCACAATGAGGCGGTAAACCGTTGGGATGGAGGTTGCAAGTTTATGATTGGAGACTAGTTGATATCTACATAGCGATTGTGTTGGTTTGGCTAGTCGGTGTTTATGCGTCAGGTTTAATTTGGTTTGTGAAATTTTTTAAGATCAGCTGTTAAATCGTCTGTTTTTTTAGAATAGTTTTTTATGGTAAGAATACCAGAGCGAGAGAGTTAGGTTCACTCCTACCACATAATCTCTGGTATTGCTTAGCAAAATATTGTAGGGGACTCATTTCTAAGATGAGACTAAAAGTGGTGATTTTAGTTAAGTTGTAATAGCAACGCTAAGTTTTCTTCATGTTTAAGCTTTCACTTAAATGGCCGTATATGTTTAGCTCCGCTTTAAAGCAACTTTTTTGTAAAGTGCCAAAGTAACTGTTTCATAGGTCCTCCCGCGTGTAACGGTCTGTCAAGCTGTGATTATTCATGTAAATCATCTGTAAACTTTAGTTTTCGTTCATATTTTTCTCATTGGGGGTTGTTATTGTCAGTGAAGTTTTCATTTAGTTGTACGACGTAATTTTGAGGGTTATTCCTGTCATACTTATATGCTGATGTTCTTCGCTTACTTATGGAAGACTTTCATCTCTTCAGGTGTCTTTGATTCATTTTAGAAAAGGAAATGCCGAAATACTATTGTGATTACTGCGATACGTTCCTCACTCATGACTCGCCATCTGTACGGAAGACGCACAATGGTGGACGAAAACACAAGGAAAATGTACGGATGTTTTATCAGGTAGTTCAACTTCTTCTCATTATCGATAACAATATAACTTTTTATTTGTTGCCTACAATAGTTGAGTTTTCGCGGAAGTGTATGATGTGAGCTACAACCACAATGATGATGAGATATTCGCAATGCTTTGACCCCGCGCCAGATCGAGCAACGATTAGCCTTTACGTGGATCTTGTATTACACATTGCACCACTGAGGTCCCTGCTTTGCGTTTCTCTCAGCTAGTTTTCTGCCTAACGCTTCCATCAACAATCCAAGTTTTGCAAATATCTGAGCATCATTGTGGCTGCGTATTTTGTTTCTTAAAACTACCTATTCTATATACGAAGTATTGCTTATGTATGAGGACAGCGGTATTCCATCAATTTCCCTTTGAAAGTTTGGATAGTTTGGGTTACGAATTCAAGGTGTCTATGTCTATGTCTGTTTGGTTTGTCCAGTCTACACGAAGTTTTTGTAAAGTTTTCTTAAAGGAAGCGAAAGCAGTGAAACGTTTTCTATGTAAAGATTTTCGAAGTGAAAATCTCTTTAGAAAACTGCTGTGTCAAGATGTCTATGTTTTGTGCTTTTGATCTGCTATTATAACGTCTTCAAGTATCTTTATCTGGATTTTGTTAACATTTTGATAGAAGTCTGGAAGTTCGTGTTTGTCATGTTCACGCTTATGTAAAGACTTGCGTTTTTGCTCTCAATTTTTCTCGTTTTATTCATCGGAATTTCTACGCGCTATTATTTGTATTGTTAAACATTGAATATTTCAATCAGAAATATAAATTCGTTGTGGGAAAAAGAACGAAGTAATTTCAACTACAATGAAGCTGAGATGTTGTCAGATCTCCCGACCGCAGTTGTCTGTGGCGGGGATCGAGCCCAGTTATTACTCTTTCCGGACAAATAATTTCATATCTATGGTGTGAGGGATCCCCCTCATATGTGCTCACGAGCCGGTTAGTCGCGAGGCTACGTGGCGCGTCCCCAGCTGGTAGATAGGGGGTTAACCCAAAGCGAGCGACCTTTGCTTCCCTGAGATGCAGGTGGATCCAGGGAATGGACTCCCTGTTTCTGCTGCGCCGATTTGGCACACACTTTCTGTATTTGCTAGGCGTATTCATGCATGCGTGTGTGGGTGCGTTCTCGCTTCATGCGGATTGTATTCTACGAGTCAACTCGGCCAAAAGCCTGCAATCAAGTGACAGGGAAGTATATGAGAGGCGGTCAGGAGTCGCCTACAGCAAATAAGCTCCATGTCCACTCTGGGAGAGCTTGGCAAGCTATCCGTCACTATAACCAGCCTCCACGTTCAGAGCCCATCAAGCTATACGTGGGTATTAAAAATGCTAAACATAGTT
Source organism: Angiostrongylus cantonensis (assembly GCA_009735665.1). Lineage (NCBI taxonomy): Eukaryota > Metazoa > Nematoda > Chromadorea > Rhabditida > Metastrongylidae > Angiostrongylus > Angiostrongylus cantonensis. The sequence goes on along the minus strand of MQTX01000083.1, from coordinate 253,588 downwards.
TTAAAAAAAGGGTCTCATTTCCCTGAACCCGAAAGAACCCCCAATTTCGCAGCGTTGCGTAGGACTAGTACGGAGAAGCTGCTGAAATCTCAGGGCCAATGGAAGCTGCCTGGATCACGAACTATGGTGACGATATCTACCTACAATGCACGTACACTTGCATCCGAGTCTCGATAGAAGACTTGCTTATGCAAGCAAGAATGATAAGGTACGACGTCATCGGCCTGGCGGAGACGAGACGATGCCATCTATTCAACGCTGTCTATTACACTGGAGAAGAACTGTTCCTCGGAACATGCGACAGTAGAGGCGTAGGCGGTGTCGGTGTTTTCGTCAACACGAGTTTATCCATGAACATCGATTCATTCGAACAGCTTACAACTCGAATCGGACGTTTACGATTAAAAAGATGTGGGTCAATACCGATTTTGACAAACTTCGTCGTTTACGCGCGGACATCACACTACGACGATGAGAAGAGGTAGAAGCTTTTTATATAAACTTGGAGAAGTTCTACAGAGAAAACCTCATCATCACTGGAGACTTCAATGCCAAGATTGGACCAAGAAGATCGTCTGAGGAACGTCACATTGGGACCCACGGATTAGAATGGAACGAACAGGGTGAGCGGCTCTCTGAGTTTATCATGGCGACCAAGACCATCCATAGTAACTGGCAATTCCAGAAGCCTCACCATCAACGATGGACGTGGGAAACTCCCAATGGAGAGTACCATGACGAAATAGACCACATCATAGTAAATAGAAAGTTTTGCCTAACCGATGTCGATGTTGTCCCAAAATTCTACACGGGATCAGACCACCGTCTCCTTCGTGCGAGATTTTATTTTCGCGGAAAGGAGAAAAAGCCGCTAAATTCAAAAACCGAAGTCACAGAACCACCACGAAATGGGACTTATTCAACTCATTAGTCGGCTATTGGGAAGATGCCGTTGTCGACAACATCGACGAGGAATGCGATCGGCTCATTGAACGTCTTCACGTTAGCGCCATGAAAGCTGAGGGTTCAAAGTTCACCAGGAGACGTCTGTCTCCAGAAACTATGGAGCTAATACGCCAGCGTGGAATCGCACGAGCTGCAGGCTACCGCGAACTATCGTCCGAGCTTGCAAAACAATGCAGACAGGTGATAGAAGAAGATCTCAAAGAGAGAAGAGCAGCAGTAATTGTCGAAGCTACAGAGGCTGGGAAAAGCACTGGCAAAGCCCGCCGAAGCTTCGCCAATTACAAGACCAAGATGATTGCCCTCCGACGCCCAGACGGAACAATAACAGCGTCCAGAAAGGCAATGGAGAAAATCATCCACGATTACTACTCAGATCTCTTCGATAGCCACGTCCATCTCCCGTCTTATGAAATAAAAGAGGATGGATATGCTGTTCCACCGGTTCTCCCTTCCGAAATCCGACATGCCATTGCGTCGGTGAAAAATCGAACAACTCCAGGTCCGGACAGGATAAGATCAGAACATCTGAAGAACCTTCCGCCAGTCCTCGTAAGCACACTGGCTAGGCTTTTCACACGTTACCTGTCTGAATGCATGGTCCCTACTCAGTGGAAGACCAGCAAGACCGTGTTGTTGTTCAAGAAGGGTGACCTACACGATATAGGCAACTATCGCCCAATCTGCTTGCTGTCTGTCGTCTACAAACTTTTCACTCGAGTGATCCTAAACAGGATTGACAAAACACTGGACGAAGGACAGCCATGCGAGCAAGCAGGGTTTCGAAAAGGTTTTAGTACGATGGCCCACATTCATATGATAACAAGGTCCAATGAAGTATCGGGAGAGTACAGAAGACCGCTCTGTCTCACTTTCATCGACTTAGAGAAGGCTTTTGATTCAATTAAGATAGAAGCAGTCATGGAAGCCCTTGATAATGACAATCGATGGTCGGCAGATACATCACCTTCGCTTTGCTGATGATATCGTTCTTATAACACCAGACATTAGCCAAGCGGAACGATTGCTTGCGGACTTTGATAAAGCGTTTGGAAAGATTGGTCTTTGACTATCTCACAAAAACGATGTTCATGAGGATGGGGAACGGATTGGTTTCGTTTGCCCCATTCACGCTCAGCGGAACGAATGTCTCCGAATTCTCCAGTTGTGTCTATCTAGGTCGGGAAATCAATATGATGAACGACTTAGCTTCAAAGCTGAGCAGAAGGAAACGAGCGGCTTGGGGAGCTTTCAAGATCATCGAGGATGTAGTTAAGAGAACAAAGAACACCCGACTCCGTGGCCACCTTTTCGACTCAACGGTTCTTCCTGCCCTAACGTATGCGTCAGAAACCTGGTCGCTACGTAAGCAGGATGAAAGATTACTCAGCCTTATCGAACGCGTAGTGAAAAGGTCGATGCTAGGAGTATCCTGTTCCACACAAGTAAGGGATGGGATCCGAAGCTCCGACCTGCGTCAACGATCAAAAACCAAAGATGTCGTTCTATACGGCAAACAGTCGAATATAAGGTGGGCCGGATACGTTATGCGTGTGAATGACAACCGATGGGCAAGAGCTGTTAGTGACCGGATTCCTCGGGATGTTAAACGTACTGTAGGAAGAACACCGACCCGATGGTCAGAGTTCTTCACGAAAAGCCTAGAAGAAAGATATGATGCTCGACGAGTCCCTGAAGCGAGCAGAACCCACTGGGCTACTCTTGCACACAACAGGGAAAAATGGAGGATTTGCTGGCGCCCGCTGGAGTCACTCGACGATCAACGAGACTACAGGTGGTACAGGTGATGGTGTGACAGTGTGTTTAAATGTGGTAAATCTATTGTTATTTTAAAATTGGTTTCAAATAGTTAGGGAATGTCCTATAGGGGGAAGCAGATTTCAGCTTACACTTTAATAATCATCCGAATATGTCTAAAGCATGAGCAAAGACGCATTCTTGTGTGCTTTGGTTTGTTATTTTCTTTCATTTTTCGTTCATTCACTTAAGCTTATCACTGTCCTGTTTTTTTATTGTAGTTGAGGCATTCCGGTTAAGTTAGCTACACTTTTCTGTACCGAGTTTGGCAGGTTTTTTTCTGGGTTTGTGAAGTTTCTCTAATTTTTAAGAAATTTTCTAGCGTTGGATGGAAGAACAAGCGCAAAAGCTCGTAGATGCGACAGCGCGCGCATTCACTGGCGGTGGAGCGACCAAACCAATGGGTAAACCGGCGATAGGAACACCCATGGGTGCGCCTATGATGCCAGCGATGATGGGTCGTCCACCTGTGATGGGTGCTGCAGTGGCCGGTATGAGGGCCCCGATGCCACCGTTTGGATTTCCTGGAGCGGTAAGTTGTTAGTTTTTTTTGGAAGAGGACGTTTTGTTCCAGAAATCGATTTTATGATCGATTGTGGATTCTCCTTTTTTTTTCGACTCTATTCTGTTGTCATTTTCAGATGCCTCCGTTTGGTGTTCCAATGGGAATGCCTCCAATGCGTGGACCCGCGGCACCTTTTCGTGGTGCACCACCACATTGAGTAACTTTTCATATTATTTTGTTTGTATTACTTATTATCACAGTGTTACCAAGATACTATTGTTGCAGTTGTATTATTTTGTTCTTTTGTACTTTATTTTGTACTTGTAATTAATCTTTCATATCTATCATTCGTTCCCTCTAATAGTCTGTCGACATTTATGTAGGTGGTGCGTTCTTTCTACGAATAAAATTTTTGTTTGGTGTCGATTAGATTGTTAGTGTAGGGGGTTGTGATGCCTTTACGTGAAGTATAGTTGAAAAGAACGGCTGCTTGTCCATTGTGACTTTTTGCTCCTATACACTTCCTTGGAGAATGGAGGACGACGAACGAGCAAGAGTTCGTCGAGAGGTCTCATCATCTTTTCGAATAAATGCATTTGAAGCGAAAAAGTTAGTGCATTTTCCATCATGAAGCTATATTTGTTTTTTCTCACCTTCAATTCCAGGGAGGTTGTAGACACGTGTGTTGAGGCTATTTGTAAGTTCGACAAGGAAAGGCGAAAGAAGTGGATGACGAAGATTATAGACACTATCAGAAAGCAGTCATGTGAGTTTTATTTTTGTTGTTATTATTTAGTTTATGATATCTTTCTTGTGTCGTTGGTTTTGTGGATCTTGGGCCGAACATGGATGAGGATAAAGCAGCAAGCTCTCGGCATTGATCAATCCTTGAGGGATGCACCATGCATTCGACTTCACTGGTTGCTACATGAGCACCTACGTAACATATTAGCTGTCATAAAATCAATGTTGTTTCGTTTACTACTATAGTTGTATGTACTGATCGACTTCTGGGACTAGTGAGGCTTTACATCATGTGGATTGCAGTACCCACTTCTGTGGTCACTCAAGACGTCATACGTGACGTTTTCGCGCAGATTTCCAATCGAGCGACAAAGCCAAGGTCTTCATAGATTCTTTTATCCGTTTATTTAAGAATTTAGTCAATACTCGCTATTCTATTCTAATTCGTCCGATTTTTAATCTTAGCACATCATTATTCAACGTATTTGATGCGTTTTCGTTACCTCGCTTCGTATTTGACGCTAATTATGGAAAAATGCTACTGGTTAAAGAGGTTCCGAAAGTGATATCATCAGTCGACAGGGCGACTGAAGCAAGAAGACATCGATTTCAACTTGTTGCCCAGGTGAAATTTCAATAATTTGGCTTTACCAATTATATGGATATGTTCATTCATACTTTTACTGTGGTGTTCATATTTTAGAGGATCTCGCGATGTAAACAGTTACAAAGTATTAAGTTCAGTACGGTTGAATCTCTTCTTGGTAGTGCTCATCGACAGAATGATGTCGTCGTCGTTGGCATGCTATCTCAACAAAAGGTGCTAATCTTTGAACTGTGTATCTATTCCTTTGGCATGTTTGACGATTCTTTCCATCCTAAGATTGCTTACAAATCAACTTCACATTTGGTTTTTCCCTCCAGCAGCTCAAAGGTATTGAGCGGGAAGCTTTCCATGGAATTGGCTTCAGAAGCGTAGTTTGTTGATAGGATTTTTATACGAAGCTGCTCAGAGCCACTGCTATCATATTGAAGACCTGACTGGTTCAGTTCAAGTGGAATTTAGCGTGGAAACTCGATTTCAACATGGCATGTTTACTGAGGGCAGTGTGGCTATTTTCCAGGTACATTTTTTCATATCTTTCAAATTTTATCCCTTCATTGTGTCTCACATGAAAAAATAGTTCTTGAGGTGGAATAGGCGTAGTCTTTTTAAAAGTCTATGTTTATTCGCATATATTTTAGCGTCATTTAAAACTTTGAAATATAGCATGGCTGAGAATTGTTTTGGTCCTATTTGTGGCCTTCTTGGTTTCGTTGTGTGAATTTTAATCCATTTTTTCTGCACTTGAAGTGGCTCATAGTTCTCAAACCAGTGCCTACTTCGGTGCTGAGGCATTCCAGAAGAGGAAGAACTTTCACGAAGTCCATGTTTTTCATAGCATTGATCGAAACGGGAACTACTGCGAATCACAAAACTGTTCTAGTTTACATGTATAAGGTTTAGCGGAAATTTCAAAACCAACACCTAATCTTACTAACACTCGACGAGTGACACCTATAGATGTCAATGGTTTTTCAGTTCAGTTATGGTGTATAGGACACCTCTGCGTATCCTTTTTTCCAGTGTTTTATTTTAACACTGTAATATTTTAACGATAATATTCTTGATAATATTGGCATTTAATTGTTATTTAATGCTTCAGAACTGTTTTTATAAGCTTTCTGTTATCAATTGATAACTCGTAGAACACAAATGTTGGGTTGCGCGTTGGTCGGAAAAAGCCTTGTTCCGTGCTTTAAAATGTACAAAGACAGTTTTCTGAACGAGTTCGCTAACCTGAGTGTTGGGTACTAATCGACAACTATTTCAATTCTAATTGCTATGTTGACTTTTGTATTTACTGCCTACTACAATTTTTCTCGGCAAGATTTAATTGCTATAGCGAATGATAGTTGTCGTGTAGGCTATTCTATGGAAAATTCTAAGATAGAGACCCATAAATTGCAGAACACTTCCAAATGCCGACAGTAATATGATTGCATGATGGACCATGGTAACATATAGTAAATAACATAAATATCATCCATACTTATAGAACGATAGAGCAAAGTATTTTCTACAATCAGCTTATATCTTCAACCCATGAAGTTTCCTAATTTTTTTTTTTTAGAAATTATTCGTTATTTTCAAAAAACCATCAAGTCCATGAAGGCTGGAAACTAGGCACTCTGCGAGAAAATCGAGGTTAGGCGTCATTGCGAGAGCGTTGAGATGGAATTCCCAATCAAGCATTCCTTAAGAAAGAGAAGAACCCAGTTTTGATCCTTTTAAAGGGACTAGAGGCCTACCTTTGAAGCGAGAACTATTGCATATCCGAAATAGGACTTTCCGAAATAAATCCTTACGGGGTCATTAGGAGTACGGATTTTAATCATTGGGCCATTTGCGTTTAGGGATTCTTGGATGAGAAACTAAATGGGAAAATAAGAAACTTGCTTCGTCTGCTTCATAAATTCAACCAATCCTGGTTCCACTTTGACAGCGAATACCTTACAGCGTGTAATTCCTGAGTCAAGGCTGCAGACCTGTGTAAAAGAAATGTTCAGAGAAGTGGAAAGGTTTTCGAAGAAATTTATGTCTTGATTTCTGTTCTACTATCGAGTTATGACGTCATAAAGCTTAAAAATATATTTCAACGAAAACAAAGAGTTTCACAGCAACTATACTTTTCAACCACTTATTGAACTATTCTGTTGAATTTTTTATTTGCTGCTTACTACAGTTTTCACGGCAAGGTGTTATGCAAAATCAACTACAATCATGCTAAGATATTTGCAAAACGTCGGACGACGGGTATCAGCGGTGGGGATCGAACACACTATTACCCTTTCCGGGTGCTGACGCGTTCATCACCACACCATGCGCTTCTCTCGTTTAGCCTTTCTCTCAGCTAGCTTTCTCTCTTTACTTTCTGTCTATCTTCCTTTTTTTGTCGTTCTATCTCCTCTTTGTACTTTGTCATATTTCCTGGTTTGTTAAACCATAACAGGGCTCTTACGATTCAACACTGCTTACTGTTCGTGAAGTCGCGTTTGTACCACTGGAGTCAGCCGAAGAAACACGTGTAGTGTTTGGAAATGTGAATTGGTTCGGGGGTGATGATCTCGTAAGTTTTCACTCTGCAGCAGTTTTTCTTATTGTTTTTGTCTTTATCACTATTTATAGGTAGCATTTCGTTGCAATGTTAAATTATGTGTTGCTGAGCGAAGCAATCCGAACGTTCAAATTGTAATTTTATCGGATGTTCATTTAAACAATTCCAGAGTAAGCGTCGTAGTTTTTTTCTTGGTTGTCGTATAACCTTACTTTATTTTAGTTTATTTTTCCTATTGTAACGATTACCGTACACTTATTTATATGTTCTTACCAACTGATCATGTTGAGCCGATGCGAGGTTGGTATAAGGTGTCGTTGTTGTCGTTGTCGTTGAGTTGCACTCGTAACAGCAAGGTTCAGAGGAAGGCGAAATCGCCCAAACCTCAGTCATCCACCAACAACGCAACGACACCACCACCACCACCAACAACAACAACAACAGCGACATCTTGTACCAACCTCACATCGGCTCAACAAGATCAGATCATAAATAAACGTATCAACTATTTGTGCCAAAGTTTTTATAACGTCGGTCTTTTGAGTGATTGACATACAGATTTGTGATTATCGTGCACTGATATACGTTATCATGCAGGTAATGCAAGCTCTTTACCACATGCTTTCGGGATTTTCGGCAGATCCGCCACTAGCTTTCATACTTTGTGGGAACTTTTGCTCACGACCAAGACAGCGAGGTGCTATGGAGTTACTTCATGCAGGTTTTCGAAGGCATGTTTGGAGATTTTCTTTTGGTTTTCACTTTCATATGTGAAACATTGTCCTGGCTCTAAAGGAGGCTATATCGCCAATAGGATTTATCTTCCACTTCCATTATGCTTAAAAGTCTCCGTCATCACCTCAGGTTTCCTTTTTTGAAAACTTCATGAAAAGTGTCTCTCTTAAAAATGATCTTGGAACATGGTTTTAAATTAAGCAATTAAATTCAGACTTGCCAACCAGCTAAACGACTTTGCTTCTTCGTTTGCATCAACGCATTTTGTGTTTGTTCCTGGTCCTGATGATCCTTGTTTAAATTTGGTTGGTTTTTACCATTTTCGGCACGTATGATTCATCGTGAATTGCTTTCAACTCATACGTCTGATAGAGCTTGTTGGCCAATGTTGATTGGTCTTTATTGGTCATAGTCGACAATATATGCCTCTCAACCGCCTCATCGTGACTCTGTGAGGTGTTCCAGCTTGTCGGACTGCGATGTACAAAGGGGGGGGAGGGTGTCTGTCTCTAGGAGAGTCTCCCAAGTTGAGAACTAGTCCGGCGTTTCCTTTAGAAAGCTAAGCTGCACCGTCCTGGTATCAAACTAGTCGCTTGGTGGCAACGTCCTGGGGCAGACTTGACCAGGCTGTTCTCAAGATTCCAGGGATCCACAATGGCTTAACCAGCAAATCTCGGAAAAATGGTGATTATGCTGTGGCCCGCACAACCAGTGAGACGGGCAGTTTACAGTTCAAGTATCAGGTGTCAAGTAAGACGAAAATGTGTAAGCTAGTCAACTTTAAATAAATGTACCTAAGCTGTCGGTCTTAAATCTTGCGATGACAGGAAGTCTGCTAGAATCTATTGATATTTGCCGACAAGATACAATCTTTCCATTCTGCTGCGTTGAAGTTCCACTTTTGAAAGCCGTAGATTTTTTCTGACTTCTTTTCTATCGCCGTTTTGGATGCATCTTCGTCCACAGATAGTCGATGTTTGCAGCTACAGTTTTTGCTTCGAAAATCTTAGGCCATGAAGCTTCTATGTCACTTTTTCTGCGGATTTGATTTTTTTTTCTTTTTCAAACTTAACTCAAACTTAAACCTATTTGAAGACTGAAGACTTAGTAATTAAGTGTTCGGGTCGTATGTGGTGAAATTTGAAGTGTCGTAAATGAATTCGCTGTGATTTTAATGGTCTCAGGTTTTACCGCGACCTCATCTACCAGGAGTACTGTTTAATTACTTCGAACAAATTCCAAATTGCATATTTGCAACAAATCCTGTTCGTATGCAATATGCTTGTCAGGAGATAGTGGTTTTTCGTAACGATCTCGTTGAGAAAATGTGCAGGTTTGCTTCCTTCATAGTGATTGTTTTCGTTGAAAAGGCAGTAGTTCTAGTGCTGCTATCGCATTGATTAGTGCTAACTATTTTTATTTCTATTATTATTACTGTAAGCGGCGCGTGTGGCGCAGTGGTTTGAGGCTCCCTGCAATGCACATGGGTTTCCCGCGCCCATGACCCTCCAAGCCTTCCATTTCTCCGGGGTCGATAAATTGATACTAGACTTGTCTGGAAGGAAAGCAACACTCGCCGGATAGATCAGTAGGCTATCGCTAGTCATTGCAAAGGCCGGTCATGCATTCAATCACCTCCAACGATGCTTAATGAAGTCGAATGCATGGCGCATACCTCAGGGATTGATCATCGCCGAGAGCTTCATTCTCTATTCTTTATTATTATTGTAGTTTGTTATTGTTATTACTACTAATATTTCCGGTATTATAGACATGCTGTAAATGCCGTTGCGTCAGAAAATATTACAAAAAGTTTTGTGAAGACGGTTCTGAGCCAGGTATATTTTCTCATACTCTCGTTCGTTTTCTATACTTTGCATATCCCGTTGTACTTCTAGTTTTAGCTTTGTTCTATTCAGCAAACTACTCTGCTTACATGTTTGGCACTGAAGCTCTAATTGCTTATAGGTTCACCTTTCCCCACTACCAACTCACATTGCTCCAGTTCTTTGGGAATTTGATCATGTGATGAGTTTATATCCGCTCCCTGATGTGCTCGTTGTAGCAGACAAATTCCGATCTTTTGCTGAAATCCAAGCAGGTTCGTCTTTAAAATCTATGTTTCCTAAGGCCGGTTTTTTAAAAATCTTTTTTTGCTTTCCTATTGTAGCCCACTGATAATGTCCTAAGATATGTCAGATAAGGATCACATACTTTATTAAATACAAAGTTCTTCACCTATCCCATATAATCTTTCATCTTTCCCATGCAGTAAAAATTCACAATCTTTCCCATAAATACCAACTTAGTTACTTTTCTTTTCTTCAACGGAAATATTTTCTTAAACAGAAACCCTCGTTTGTAATCCTGGATCATTCTCAAATGGCACATTTGGATTTCACGTTTATCTACCATTTGAGCGAAAAATCGAGGACAGCGCAGTCGATTTACCTACTTAATTTTGTTATCAGAAGTTTTAAGCTATTGAATTCGTCGTTTCACTTGGTAGAATGATTTCGTCATTCCTATTCCATTTTTTTTTGAATTTACTATAATTTTATTGGTTCCTAATGTATTTCGTTCTGCCTGTTTATTTCCTTGTATTTGTGTAGTCTAAATTTTCAAGACATTTGTTATTCATAGATAGTAATATTTACTACTTTGTATTTTATCACTTGGATTCTTATGTTGCTATAATTGCATTCTGAATTCTCGGAAAAAAACCGTTCTTCGTTAATGTAAGTTTGTGTTAAGGCGATTCCACACGGGTAATCATCCGTCATTCAGCTTGGTCGTTTTCAAAGAATAAACCTGATCAGACTACAGTATAGTTGAATGCTTTCTACACTGAAATAAAAAAAAGATTTTGTACACCTCTCCTGTATAGAGTTACAGAAAATGTGAGAATGAACCTGGCTGAAAATGCACGGTGTGTTGCTTGGGATTAAATACGATAGCATAAGCTTTCCTTGAAACGTTTATCATGGATGGTGGGAGGTGTTCCTGGGTTTTGGGCTACGATGTACATTTAGAAGATTCACCCACTCACCCCTGCTCCGGCAGGGTCTCTCGTGCTGAGGAGAAGTTCGGCGTTAACACCAGGAAACCCGGCCGAGAGTAAACCAAAACCAGGACCCGTCACCGTCTTGTTACCAAACGTGATGGCAAATCTCCCTTTGATCTGAAAGGGCTGCGACTGCATGTTGTGGTGACGACCTGAGGCAGATTTTGGCTAGACTGACCCCGGAGACCCAAGGAACCACAATGGTTAAACCAGCAAGACTCCAAAAAATTTGGAAATTTTGCTAAGATCCACACAACCAATGAGGACGGGCCATCCAAGTGAAAAGTAAGCGTTGGCTTCAATATTGCAATCCTTGTTATTTATTAGATGGTTCAGAGGAAAGCACATATGCTGCGTAACATTATAAACAGCTAAATAACTGTGGATTGAAACTATCTGAATTGCTATGGTGAATGAAAAGCGAACACTGTAATAGACAAAAGGAAGAATAACGTAGCTTGGAGTACTATTCCTATCAGTCTGATGTTATATTAAAGTGCCCTTAATCTGGCTTCTGTAGTTGGAACACTACCGTGAATTGTTTCGAAGAGAACTGTGTTCTACTAACATGTAATGCTCGAGATACGTTGCATACTATGCGTTCGTGAGTGACAAAGTAACGGAAGTGTATTGCATCTAATGGGCTTCCTTTTGAGTAGTGTATTTTAAGACACAGCGCTCTTAACCGTAATTTTCATAGTCATTCAATTGATTGCCGGCTACAGGTGTTGATTTAGGTGTATTCCATGAAAAGTTCTCTTTACTTGAAGATTTTCAGAGAGCATTTTTTGGACGAGTTCATTGGCTGGCTGTTTGGCTAGTAACTTTTGGTTTCATTGTAAGAAAGAAATCGACTAAACAGCGCAATTACGAAGAAGTTCTAAATGTAAACAGCATTGTGCTTGTACAGTAACATGCAGTAAATGGTAACCTGCATACCGTATGTGTCGAAGCGATACAGCGATCAGTCGGAGTCGCCTTCACAATTCTGTTATGCTCGATTCACTCAAGCTTCTGGTTATCGAGAAATTACCGCCTACTATCGGAAGCTCGTTCATAACCTGCATGAAACGTCGCCTGCGGCGGCGTCACCCCGTCATCTCGGTGCCTTATGCGCTAATTCACAGGTGGTGCGACAAATGTCACATTCATTGCACATAATCCTTTAATGGTAGAACTACTCGAATGGATAAAAGTCTCATTTTTTGAATGCTATATGCAATACGTCTCCAGTGGATTCTGCTGGCTCAAGGTACAAAAGGAGTATCTCAGCTATTGTATGGGGCTTTTCACTTTTGCTATTATCGGGTACTTCCTACTTAGAGGTGGAATGACCTAGTAGACGAACCAACCTCCCTACCGCCGCGTGTAATTCTTATCATATCAAGAATTTCACTGAATCGAGGTAGAGGATACAATTATTATGCGAACAAACACGTTCGTGCACACATTTATGGGTATAGCAGCCTACAGGCAAGAGGAACAATTCTACAGAACGGAGGCTAAACTATCCGACCTCTTTCTGATCCACTTGTGCTGCTGAAAAAATGAATACATGATGGTGCTTCTATTGAATTCGATTCGATGCAACTACGAACACTCAAGTCGTGACAGTGATCTGCTGTGGAGCAGACAGATCAACGCGGGTCTAAAGAAGGCGAAGGGTATGAAACGCTAACCGAATAGAAGTTTATGCCAACCTGGTGTCAGCTCAACCACGCAGAGTACTATTGAATACGTGATTGTTTTTTGTTTTCATAACCTTCACGCTCTGTATGAAATACAACACAATTTTGCTGAAAGAGCCGAAAAATTCAGAACTCTAGAGTTGCTTCAAACCAGTGATTGCAGTTTCCGACGGCTCAAGTGCTGTCCGCTGCACTACCGATACCTTCGATTTGCCTTTCTTTCAGGCATTTCTCTATCCTAACCGTATCACCAGAAATCATTCGTCGACGGGAATGATCTAGGGGAGCATAATACGCATTGAACCTAGGATAATAGTGGCTTAGAAGTTAGCCTGGGGTTCCCAGTTTTGCAAGTGTCACAGCGTCATTGTGGTTGTATTACACTTAATACCCTCCCATGGAAAGGTAATATGCAGTGAATAAAAAATCAAACATCAGGCTTTAGATTGCTGACACGAAAAGATCGTTAAGTTATAAAAGTAGTTGCACATAATGTGTCGTAAGTGCCTTTTCTAAACACTTTTTGAGACCTTCAGTCTAGTCTACCCACTTCCATTCATTAACAAACTGTGCAATTCCGCTAGTTCTAGAGTGTCGCCGCAAAGTGTTTTTCATTTCTCCTTGATATACCTTCGAGCTTTTGTTCTCTTAAAATCTATTGTGCGATTAAGATACTTGGCATTAAAGTTTTCTTCGGTGTCAACAGGAGCTTAGCTTAATGCCTCCAAAGCAATGAGTGCGTTATAGCATATCTTTTGTTCGTTAGAATTAGAAATAGGAAAAGATATAGTGGAGTTAGATCAGTTACAGAGCCTTTGATCCATACATAATGGGGTAGCTTTGCTCACATATGCAGCCTTGCTTTTGCTCGATAGCTAGGTGCTTCTTTGTTTTTGAAAACGCGTCTTTACTTCTTGATTTCCATGAAGTGAAAACTTTGAACCTTCTCCAAGACGAATGCTATCATTGAATTTTGCCTATATAAGCCTATTATTTTGAGGGGAAGGGCACATTACGATTCCATGTGAATTCTGTGCGGTTGGTCTCCACTAGACATACTCAGTGGAAGCCTCATAGAAAGCGGTGGGTGCGCAAAGTTGTGTTCATTGTGGTTGAAATCTTGGTTTAGCGTTTTCTTTGTTTGGTTATGGAGGCATTTGACCGAGTAGATTGCTGTCAACTTGACCTTTCCAGGCTCTGAAGAAGGCGAAGTTCGCCGAAACGTCAGCTTATTTGTGAATAAAGAATAATAATAACACCTCGCGTTTGCTCAACAAGAATACAAAGAATTAATTGAATTTTGCATTGTAGCCAAGAACAATTAGAAGTTTGCTTGCTTCCCTTGTAAGATCCAAGTCACTAAACCTAGGCATAGGTGCTGGTCAATGTAGTTTTTCCTTTAGAAGCCACAAGTTAATGTCAACTTTCTTTTCACTGGTATGAAAGTGATTTTCAGTGTCTATAATGTTCTGCAGAGGTGCAGGCTCGTAGCACGCGCATACTTGTTCTGACTGGCCTTCTTAAGAAAATAATGAGCCTCTTTTCTACGTATGAGCTCTGAAGATGAGCACCCTCGAATACGAATAGGGGATTATCTAAATATGGCTCAACGTTGCATAACAAGGGTAGACGTAACTTGGTTCGATCCTAGTGATTTTCTTTTCAAGTAATCAACAAACACAAGTTAGGTATTTTATAACACTTCCCGGTGATTGTCGTTTAGAGCAATTTCGCTCCCAACACCAGCGATTAATGTCATTCTATGATGTGTGCTTGCCAATATATGTGTAGTGGAGTAATCTCATAGAGAGACAGTAATAGGTGTCATACTCATTCGTCCATGTAGATATGAATAAATTAGAAATCCTCTTATCATATCCATAATTTATTCAATGTTTAATTTAGACTCAAGTGTTTCGTACTGTGTATTAGGAGTTCTTCGAAGTTTTAGAATCTTCTTAAAATACGAACCTAATGAAAGGGTTCTTTTTTAGCCATTACGTGTGTGCTTTAGGTTTTCCGCTTCAACCTTTTCGAATCTCGGCTTCCAATGTGAAAACGAGCAGATGTGCATATCCTCTCATTCCAAAAAATAATAGCCTTTTTTCTAGCTTTAGTAGATAATTTCCATTATGTGCTATTGGGCTTGGCACTATAAGCTTGCATTATAGTTCAAATAATGTGCTATGCAGTAGTTTACATGAGCCACAAACGTCTCATACATTTTTTTATTGGTTTTTGAATATCTCATGCAAAGGTTTCTTTTCAAGTCATTTAATAAACGGCCTAATAAAGAATTATGAAATATGCTACAGCAATTTATACTTGTAATTACTGTTAAAATAACTGAAAAAGAAGTGATTTTTACACTGGCATCTATCACCTGTAGTGTGGACCTTGTTAGAATGTTTTGCAGAAGGAAAATGTTTGGGAAAGTAATTTTAAAAAACTTTTTATTTCTCATAAACTGTAGATTTAAAGTTGAAAGTACAGTAACCAGTACAATATTTCGATGATTTCGCTCCTGGGCTAACTCTCTTCCAGATGAAGGCGTGTTTAGACTTTGATAATTCCGATAATTCGGGACAAACTCGTATAGTCTCCGAAATAATTCTTGGTTTCAACCTCAGCAAGAAATCTATTGCTGAGGTTTTTTTTTTTAAGGTTTAGTGCAGAGAAATGGTGACAAGCCTAATTGTCGGCTATTGTTTTTTTTTTTTTTTGTAAGGCAGATTTTCAACTTATTGTAAGAATAGCTGAGATAAAAATAACCGTAGTCACCAACAAGTGGTGAGATATTTGGCATTTGTCTACGATAACTTCCATTAGTAAAGTTTAAAAGAGATAACTTATGGTCTAGCTGATAATTTGCACGCATAATACGGCACTTGGTGTTCTTTGCTTGCAGAAAAATATAAAAACTTGGCGCAAATTACTACAGTGGTGCTGAGATTCGAGGAGAACTCCAAGCCTCAGCTGGTCTTCGAACTTGCGATCACTCTTATCAACTTGTGCCTAGGTTAACGGTTCGAAGTATCTCTGAGCTTTCCTAAGATCTCAGCATCCTTGTCGTTGCACTTCATGTCGTAGCCTACCATGGAAATGAAGCAGTCAGTAAGTGCAAGCTAAAACTTTCTAATCATGTATAGTTTTGTAGTAAAAATTCCACTGAGTATCAAGTTCGATCGCTTTGGGAGAAACTCTATGTATTCGAGGTGTGTACATCCAGTTTCAAACAGATCACATTTCAATTCTCTATAGATGAAGCTTTGCAAGTTTCGCGGTTAGTTATGACGAGACCGTATTGTGACATTGGAAAATAGATTGGCAAGTTTCTAAAATAACAAAATGCTGAAGCCTTTTATGGGAATGAATGAGGTTGAAATAATGTTATATAATAATTAGGTGCTTCTTTTTAACATCACCGAGCATCAGATATTGTTAATCGGTTCCTCTTCTTGCATCCATCATCTACTATGCTCTTCCAGCACTTTGTGTGTCGGCTGCGGTTTTAGGATTTTAGTCTTCGTTATAAAAGTGGTGGAATAGTGATCGACTCGATTCTCCTGTAATTTTCGGATGGCCGTGCTTATCAAGAAGATTCGAACCAGACTCTTGAGCCAATGGTTGAAGCACTTCTCCGTCATTGCGCTATCATCTGTCTCATAAGTAGACGTAAAATGAAAACTCCTTTCTATGAATTGTGTTTTTCGCGTACTATTAAATGTATCAAGCAGTAAACCGTTCGGGGTGAAAGGAATTAGCAAGTACTGTGATTGTTTAAGTAATACTTTGAGAATTCTTGCGAAAAGCACGCAGAGATGCTGTTGATGACGATTTTAGTTGTACTTCTAGGACAAGTTAACATGTTAGCATGATCTCACACGATGACATCACTTTTCTCTTTTGTGATATGCTTGCGTAACTATATTCCCTAATGAGGTCATGTAATGTGAGTTTCTCAACAGGTGTATTTTCATTCAAATTTTGGTCACTATAATTATTACTATTAAAGAAAGAGTAAGAGCGTGTTTGATTCCCACCGTTGACACCTGCAGTCCGGTGTTTTGCAAATATCTTAGCATCATTGTGGTTGTATCACATAATCCTACCGGGAAAAAATGTAGTAGCCAGTAAATAAAAAGTTAACGTTATCGTTCTCTGTGAAATACAACCACCATGATGCGGACCGCTGGTGTCTACTGTGAGGCCCGGCGCGGTGAGTGGTGCAGATATTTCACATAGTACCCTGCAATTGAAAGAATAGGCCGTAAATAAAAAATGACTGTATCATTGTTGTTATCATTATTATTAT
>MQTX01000083.1:177762-236275 GCA_009735665.1 Angiostrongylus cantonensis | reverse complement strand
TTGGTTACAGCTACTATCATTGTTATTACTATTACTACTATCGTAATTATAATAAGTATTACTACCATTATTATTATTATTATTTTATATCTTTTACAATACAATATCAATTTTAAACGTGTGTTGATCGTCGAATACGTTCATAACGATCTCGTAAAGCCTTATAAAAATTGTAGTATCAGTCACTAATTTAAACATCTCTCTTGCACCTACACACTCAACACTTCGTGGATTTTTCATTTTTTAGATTTTTAACTAGAGATCGGAACCGATAATACATTGGTAGTGATATCGGTCATCACGAGCATGGTACTGGTTCGATTCTGCTCGGGACCAACCAAGCCTCTCATCCCATCGGGATCGGTGATTGGTACCGGGCTTGTGTGGGAAAACATCACTCTCTGCAATCCAATTGAGAACGCTCCAGCCCGGCTATCTCAGGGCTCCAGTGAGAATAGCTCGACCAGCATTCCACGACATTCAAGATGAAATGGAAATGCTCAAGTAGCAACCGAAGCCACAAGTTGGAAGGTCTTCGTGGACAGTGGATGCGAGGAAACGAATTGAATGGGCAGTGTGCTGGTATCCGAGTAGATGTGAAGACGGGTCAAATAAAATAAAAATAAATAAAAAAACTAGAGATTAACTCCGAACGGTTCACAGCCTCATCGTGACTGGGAGGTGTTCCTGGGTGTCGGGCTGCTATGTACAGCAGGGGATCGATCATTCCTCCAGTAGTACTTCCCAGGCTAAGAATGAGTCCGGCGCTTCTATCAGAAAGCCCAGCTAAGAGTAAAGCCAATACCAGGATCCACCAGTGTTCTGGTATCAAACAAGTCGCAAGGTGGCAAATCTCTCTTATCCACAAGGGCGGCAATGGCTTGTGGTGGTGATCACCTAAGGAAGGATTCGGTTACGCTGACCTGAGGATTCCAGTAAACCACTGTGGCTAAACCAGAAAGGACTCCAGAAAAGTGGAAATTACTCTGGAGCTCGTACAGCCACTGAAGAAGAGTCATCCAAGTAGGTGAGTATCCATATAACAAGAATTGTGAGACTAGACAGACGATATCTACTTATATCAGGTAAATGGTGGTGTTTTGAATGGTGCACTGCAAGTGGAATAGATGGTATGTATTATTATTTGCCCTTATCGATGACTATGATCTTGATACTGAAATAGCACAGATCGCAGTAAGTGACTCGTTCTTTTGAAAATCGCTAACTGCTATCGTACCATGTTTTTTTTGCAAAAATAAAGGGAATGTGCTGTGGGGGTCCTAATCGAAATATTGGAGGGCTTAATGTTTTATTGCAGTGTATTATTATTTGCTAATATTTATCTATTCACACTTGGAAGTCGCTGTGGTTTTTTTTTTAGATTCTGTGAAAACTCAGCTGAAACACTATTTGGTACTTTCCTTCAGACATTTCTGCAGTTTCTAAAAATTATAAGCAGTGTATGAAACACAAAACTTAGGGTGTTTTCTGTAATACACAGATGGTCTTTGGTTCGAACTAACGCCCCAGGCTATCCAATCTTGCGATCCCTTCGAGATTGGAAAATTGGTAAAGGACCTGTCTGGAAAGATACCACCACTGAGATGATACATCGGTATATTAGCCCAATTCTAGGTTGCGTAATGATAGAGAATGTTGAGTAGGCGTTTTTATCACAGAGATGAAAATGTCCTAGAATGGTCTATAGAGGTGTAATGAAATTATGACTATGATTTGTCTAAAGAAATAGAAAACGGTTTCTATGTGCATTGGGGTTCCAGATACTTTGTTATTGTCTTCACGGAAAACGTTCCTTGGACGCTTTCCCAATTTCGCGACCTTTTTTCATCGCCCGTCGAGCTAAATATTCGATTCTCGAACAAAAAAAGACAGCTTTGAATGAAAGCCATTACAAAACTGAGTCGAACGAACTCTTTCTGCACAAATAAAGTTAACGAGGAACGTGAGAAAGTAGAAAAGCTGTGGTACATTTGTTAATTATTAACCTGGAATCCAGTTGCAACGAAAGGGAAAGCTTTTTCTCGTGTGCAAAAATACGTCATTCATTTTCGAGGCAACAAAATTCGTCTTGTGAGCCGCTACTAGTAAACAGAAGCTGTTCAATAGAATTCTTAAAAGCAGATAGCTATCACACTGAAGAGCTAAAAATTGGTGGTGGTTTATGACGTCAGTTGACATTCACAGGTTTTTCGAAAGCGTGGCGATTTTTAAAGTTCTATGAAGCCTGCTTCCTACAGAAAATACTACCATACCTTACGTGATATAATCATATTGCTTACATTACATCTGTCCAACATCATACATTTTTTGTGTTTTCTTTTTGCCTCAAATCAAAGCAAACATTGTTATGCTTTGTCTTTAAATTTCCACCACAGTGAGTTTGATCTAATTACACACTTAAAAAGCTCTCAACAAAAGCATTAGGCACCGCCCTGCTAATGAGCCCTCATGAGACGGGTTGATGATGTAATTGTACATCGCATTCGTTTCTGGACAATCAAAGGTTCCTCCGTAAGGGCCAATGCAGTCTACAATGACACAGGATCATTGGCTCGATTCCAAGCTCCGAGGCAGCAAAGCCCTCCACCTCTCAGAGTTTGGCAACTTGGCGTCAACCTGCCTGCGAGGAGAAGAACACTAGCTTCATCATGCCACCAAAATTCATTGTATGGGACAAGTATCGGCGGTGCTTAATGGATTCGAGTCCATACTGCATCACTATTGTTGATTATGATTTATCAGTGCCAACATAGTTTTGTATCCGCCCTTACCACATTCAAAGATTCTAAGAAAACTACACGTTCATCAATGTGTTCCCAAATAACGTTTCTTGTTTCCAACATTCTTTTCTATAGAATTATATTTATGCACAAAAAACGAGGGACAATATTCTCTCAAGAACGCTGCACTATTATTCGCTAGCCTTAATCTTCTGTAATATCCTTTGACTGTTCGCTCACGTCTTTTCACGCACATCTGTTCAGATGTTAACTTTTTAAATTATTATTTGAGTCGAGTAGTAGTTTGAGTGGAACTAATCTGGTGAAAATCTGACTTCAAAAATTCAAAGGTTTCGCTTCTTGCAATGAAGCTTGGCTTTCGAGTGCGAAACCCTGTGGAGCTAACAATAATGACAGTGTAATAAACAATAGCTTTGCCTATCTTTTTAAACTGATGTGCTTAAAAACTCTTCAGATGCTCTAAATGCTATACTTCTCTCTACGTCTAAGGCAAAAATTTTCGAAAACCGAACCTGAGAGTGGCTAGTTCGAAAAAAAGCTTTTGATCGGATTCTCAAACTCACTTTACGCAGCCTCTCTTAAACTCAACCTAGTCTTTCTCTGTCCTCTACCCTTAGCAGGACTTGTCAATAATGCGTGTTGACCAATAATACCTCTAAGTACTTCGCATTGGGTCATTTCGATCAGTTGTTCATGTGCTTTTTGTAGCTTCCATTAGCAGTACAACTATTTATTTCATCTTTTATTTATTGAGATCAAAAAATTTTTGTGAGAAAAGCGAGTGTTCTTCTACGAATAGATAAGTTCGATTTTAAGTACTCATTGACATCAAAAGCCAAGCTTCATTTTATTGTGACATATTGACGATGATTTCGTTATTTTCAACCTGATCATTTTTCCGGGAAGTTTCTCGAATTTTTTTTCTGGCTAGGATTCAGTCCATGACACGGTCCCCGATTAGTGGATAGGCTAATCGCAGGACTCACTGGTGGCTGAGGAACTGTTGCCGTACTGGATGAATCTTACTCCCGAATCATCCAACTTACTTCCTGCCCATGAGATTCAGCGACTGATATTAGTGAATACCAACGACAGCGTACTCTGGGATTTCAAAGAAAACCATGCTCAACTAGTAGTCAACATGACAGTGAAAATAACACCAAATATTTTAACCGCAGTTGAACACGCGAATACTACCGGTTTTTTCACCAAAGTGGTAGGGTTTGCGCAATCTGAGAAGTTGGCCTGTGTTGCCATCGCAGGGAATCTGGCTTTGTTATCTTTGGGCTTGCTGTTTTCAATGTTTAACATAACGTATCCTAAAACGTGTTATAGAACGTTTTGCTAAGTTGGTCAACTCTTTGCTAAAGTTTCATATTCTCAGTTTACCATTTTTGTCTTCATGAGATTTTTTCCCCTACCCGTGTTACTGCCCATCTACACCTTCTTATCACTCTTTATTTTCCGTTACTTTAACCGTTTTCGTCAATATGTCTCCTCTCTTATCCGTTCCCTTTCTCCTGTTTTTTCGCTACCTTTGCTGTCGTGTACGAATTCGTTTCCTGAAAACTGATAAAGCTTTGTTCGCTACGGTTACTTACTGAAATATCATTCGTAGTCATTGAGGAAAATGTCTTTTGGTTCATTAATTCCTTCGAAGCAATGAATTCTGTGAATGCCTTAAATGCTTTAGCTTGATGATTTTATTAGTTTAAAATGGAACTTATGCGCGTGTGGCGTATTGGTTGGAAGCTCCCTACAATACACAAGGGATTCTCGTGCCCGTGGCCCACCAAGCCTTCCAGCCGGCACTGGCTCGATACATCGGTAGGCCACCGCGAGTCATTGTAAAGGCCAAATATGCATTCTTTCACCTCCAAACGGTGCTTAATGCAGTGGAAAGCATGGCCCATCCTTCACAGATTGATTAACGCCAGCAGCTTTATCCTTTTATCCTTTAAAATGTAATTCGTTCAATTCGCGATGGACTAGAACTACTTTTAACACGAAAGCTTTGCAAAGACTTTAGAGCTTTCTATCTTTTCCTATGCTTCTTGCTACTTTTCCTCTTGCGGTGTCCGAAACTCAGAGTTCAGTTTGAAGAAAACAGCTCTTGCTCCCATTGATTTCATCAAAAAAAAAAAGTTCACGTATTCAAACCTGGCAAATCTGATCCGTTCATTGATGTCATTTTGGTCGCTTGTACTTATTGACAAGGCTAATCTGGGGAGAAGTACATTCGTGACTTTCAGGACTATGTATAAATACATTTATTGCATTGTCCTCTGCATCTTACTGACACACTGTAGTTGTAATCTGTTTACTGGAAGAATTTCCACGCGACCTTCGGCGGGAAAGCGGAGCATTACCGAAGCGTATGAAGTCTCCAGTGTGAGAAGTTAGTTCACGTTACTGATGACTAATAACGGAAACTCTGGAAAGTGCAAAATAACAGGGATTAACACCAAATTAAACTTTCAACTCTGCTGCTTAGTATTGGGTCGTTAATAGATTACTATCAGATATTGCGTACTTCTTGACAGTTTGTTTTTGTTATTTGAACTTCTGAACAGCTCGTCTTCACTAAGAACGAATTTAATCGGCCTGAGCATGTTTATGGTCTGACCCCTATGTGAATTTCCTGAGCATGTTTTTTCAGTGCAGTCTCGAGAAATCTTTGTAGATCAGTGAGAGAGAATAACAACCTTGTGCCTAGGTTTCTTCCAGAATGATCGCAGTTCGCTGCAATGATCTATTCCCAATTGGGGATCCCAATGAAAAACCCTTTTAGAATTTCGACGATCATGTCGGGGTACCACTAACCATACGTTACAGTTTGGCACCCAGGATTACCCTCAATCAGATTGAAGTGACAAAGGTGTGGCTGAACTGAAGAAGATAGTTTGCTTTCCTCTTCCGAAGTCGTAACTTTGCTGAGTTAAATGCCATTTCATTAACTAATTTCAGATTTAATGTGCTCCCCTACAGTGATGGATTCCGTTATAATGCGTATTGTAGCACTACAGCACGAGATTGATGAACTTTCTGACGTATTCACGACATGCCTGCGTGGAACAGAATTGACAAGGCTCCAAGATCCAACTGTTTGACATGTTGATTATTGGCGTTTCATGCTAGGATTCCAGTGTGAGATTAACATCAGAAAGCGTGGAGCTTTTTAATTGTTTGGATAAGCTTGTCATTAATGATTCCACTTTGTTCAACAAGGCTTTTTTTTACTATGACACTCGTACATATGCATACATAAAAAGATGAAACATTGAGCATTCGATGTGGATCCAATCGTTGGACATGTCCCATCCAAGTCCATTGAACATCGAAATGGTGACTGATTTTATAGCTGTTTCGTGAAATGACTGCAGCAGACCTACTCAAGTATCAAGCCACTTCTTATATTCCCAGACCTTGCATTTTGCAGATACACGTCTGCACCTGTGGGCTTGTGTATATTTGTGTATATCTGTGCAAATTTGCGTGTAAATGTATGTGTACTTCTATATGTACATGTGTGTAAAAAACACGAAACCGAAAGATCACCCTGAACGTTCAGAATTTAGTCAGCAAAGACAAAATAATGTTTAAACAAATTGTCGTTTGTGGCTCTCCATGTGTTGAATACGTAGCAAAAGCCAAGCCAAAAGCAAAAGACCGTGTACTCGCGACTGGTCACAGATTGATTCAAAAATTGAAGTCCGTCCTACTGACTCTATTTTCTTCTTTTTCCTACGTAGCAAATAAGCTTAATGTACGGCTAAGGGAACACAAGGTACTCGTCGATATGCCATAACCTACAGCAGAGTTGTGTGAACTACCTGCGGTAACTTTCGTGTCATACATTGTAGAAATAAAATACCTCAACGAGTGTGACGCGCTAATAGAAATTTTGCTTTTGCTTGCCTCGAATACTCCACTGCTAATGACAGCTCTAAGCTACATTCTAGAATTGTTAAGTAAAGACCAGCATGTTGCAAAACCTAGCTCGGCCAACTCGTCCGCACTTTCGATTTCATCAGTGCGGGGATTATCCGAGCGGATTGTCCATAGCAGTTCGTCAATGCGATGTGGGTCTTCTGGAGAGAAGCATCGCCTGAATGAGAAACTCACTCTACATTGAAGATTTATTACAACACTGTCATTGTATGCACGGATCTCTCTCATAGAGGATCTCTTCCCAGTTAGGCACCAGAACACCGTGGTGCATAGCCAAGTGGAGGATATACTGTTAATCGTAGACCGCAAGTGACCCTGTGCTTCGCTGAGACGCAGATGGATCCAGGAGATAGACTTTCTGGGTTTGTCGCGCGAATTTGCCACATGCCTCTGTGTTTAAGAAAATGTATTTAGATATGCGCGTTTGGGTGTTTTCCTGTTTACGCGGATTGTATTCTACGAGTCATTTCGGCGAAAGCCCTGCAATCAAGTAACAAGGAAGTATGTGGCAGGCGGTTAGGAGTCGCTTTTAACGAAGAAGCTCCTCGTCTATCCCGGGAGAGAATGGCGAGCTACCCGTGGGTACATGCAACACCTACGTTCAGAGCGCAGTAAACTATATCAGAAATCTCAAAAAAAATAGGCACCAAAGAGCTAAACACAGCAAAATAAAGGAACCTCATTTCTCCGACGCTTAAAAGGCACAGATTCGGCAGCTTGAGAAACACGAGTACTTAGAGGCTGCTAAAATATCAGGGTCACTCTAAGCTGCTTAAATTACAAAGGACTAAGGTGACGATGTACCTACAAGGCACGCACACTTGCATTTGGTTCCTCCCTTGACAGAAGACTTGACCATGCAGGAAATAAGCGGAGAACAATTCCTCGGAACAATCGACATTAGAGGAGTGGCGGTGTGGGAGTTCTTGTCAGTACAGGTTTGGTCATAAACATTGACTCATTCGAACAACTAACAACCCGAATCGGACGTTTACAGTTGAATACATATAGATTAATGCGAGCTTCCACAACCTTCATCGTTTTCCTACCAACATCAACCTACGACAGACGAAATCGAGGCGTTCTATATGCACTTGGAGAACTTCTACAAAGAACATCATATACTTTTTGAACAGATTTTAACACTAAGATTGGAAAGACAAAAACACATGAAAGGCGTCACATTTGAACCCACCGATTAGAATGGAAGGAGTAAGGTGAGCGGCTGCCTGAGCTTACCATGATTACTGAGAACTTTCATGATACTCTCAATCCCAGAAACTGCACCCTGAATGCTGCACCTGGGATTCTTCCAATGGAGAGTACCGTAAAGAAGTGGACCACATCACCGTAAATCGAAGGCTTTGCTGAACTGATGTAATTGCCGCTCCAAAAATCCATATAGAACCAGACCATTGCTCACTTCGTACCAGATTCCAGCTTTCGTGGAAAGGATAGAAAGCACTTAACAGTTCCCAGGTTCGACTTTCTATTAACCTCGGCATTGGAATATGAATGCGTAGTTTTCTTGTTCAGCAATCGCGAGGTGGTTATACAGCATAAATTTACTTCCATAGAAAAACGAACAATACAATGCAATACAACAGTAGCTGACGTTTCGGCAGTATCGCCTTTTTCAGAGCCTGGAAGGGTATACTGATATACAATTCATTAGGCCAAACACTTCAATAACACTTACAGTAAGACGAAAAACTTCATGGCAATTACATGATCAACAGCTTCTCGAAAAACTCACCGCTTTTTTACATGACTTTCAATGAGGAAGGTTAGAACAGCTGATTATAGTCGCATATGGTTGATGACTGCGCCACACCACATCAGAAATTGATATATAGATACGGGGCCAGGTCGCGTGTAACCTCTGGGTATTCCTCCCTGCTATTGTAGACCTGCCCTTTTCAGGCATCGCTTTAGGGGTATGCTTACTTCATCGCTAATAAAGGGCAACATAACCGGGACCTTCTTTTGGCCAAGTGTTTCGTTTCGGCGTGTCGCTCTCCTTCTGAACTTATCTCCTGCGGTAACTACTTCGTAGCCATTGGAGATGGCTATTTGCCGAGCCAAGTCGCGTGATTCTTCCTTTAGTTCCCTGGTTGTGCACACAGAGGTAGCTGTTCGAAACATATTTCTCACAAGGACCCTCTTCGTGTGTGATGGATGGGAAGAAAGGAATTGAACCAAGATGTTTTTGTTATTTGGTTTTCGGCACCACTTTGTCATGTAACCGCTATTTGACAAGTTGACTTGAACGTTAAGAAATGGAAGCCAGGTCTCTTTTCGGTTTTTCCCGGGTGAATCTGATATACTCAGACTGCTCATTCAATAATTCAAAGCATTTGTCCATCTCCTCCTGAGTAGAGAAGATGACAAAACGATAGTGGGAAAGGGTTTTGAGAACATCGTCCGAAAACATGCGAAATTTTGTATCAACTTCGACATGGGGGACCTGCTGTCTGAAGAACGCTCTGGGGAAAGGAGATGGTAGTAATAGCGCCGTTTTTTCGTTTTCATTTTTATTCAGTGCTTCTTTTTTGGCCTTATAGCGGAGTAGATCTTGAAGTTCATACAAGTTGCATGCGATCCTACGCACATTTACTTTAGAAATGGGTTGTGATGGTGAAAAACTTGGACCCAATTCAAGTAGTGAACGCGCGTTCTCAGGTAAGGTCATGCCTCCGAGTACTGTGACCCTAGATGCTTTTGGTGCATTATCAACCCTATTGCGACTATTATCAGAAGAGTAAATAATTTGTTTGCGGTTGTTTCTTGAAGCTGAGATATGTAAATTACTCAAGAGGTTTTCGAATTTTCGTTGTAAGGTTACTTTAGCATCAGACCTAATAAAATCGCAAATCAATACTGACCCACCAACTATTCTCGTCCAAAGGCGATCCTCCAAATACAAAGCACAAAAATGTTCCTTCGTCGCACACTTCTTCATTCTAGCGAACATATCGTTCTGCTTGCTTCGTAGTGCAGCTCGAATTAGTTCCATTTCGATGCCTCGTACTTGTTGGCTGTCCTCTGGTTGGCCGCATATCTCGTGAAGTCGCTTTCGTTTTATAAACTTCTGCACGACTTGATGTTGAATACAGCGGCGGAGAAAGTTGATTTGCTGTCTAGCTAAGACAATCTTTTGTGGCACTTAAAGTTAAAAAAAACGAACTTCGAAGACTACCACTAATCGAGGAGGATTTATCCAGACCACTAGTCTGTTCATCGAATAATGTCGTTATTGATAACATCGATGAGAGATAACACCGGTTCATTAAACGTCTTCACGTTAGCGCTATGAAGGCTGAGAGCTCGAAAGTCACCAACAGATATCCACCATCAGAAGCATTCGAAACGATACGCCAGCGTTGAATCGCACAAACTGCAAGCAACGGACAGCTCACGTCCGAACTTGCAAAACGATGCAAGAGGGCCGATAAAAGATCTTAAAGAGAAAAAAGCATCAATTATAGTCAAAGCCAAAGAGGCTGTCAAGAGCATTTGCAAAGCCTTCTAAAACTTCACAAATTGTAAAACCAAGATGGGTGCACTCTAACGCGCAGAAAGAACAACTGCAACCACCAGAACGACAATGGGGAAAATCATTCACGACTACTACTCAGATCTCTTCAGCACCGATGTCCTGCTGCTCTCATCGGAAATAAGGAAAGATGGGTATGTCGTCTCACCAATTCTTCCTTCCTAAATCCGACTTGCTATTTAAACGGTGAGCAATCGAGAAACACCTGGTATGAAAAAAATTAGATCTTAATACCCGAAGAACCTTTTGCTAATTCTCATTAACACTAGTACGGCTCTTTACGCGGTATTTGTATTAATGAAAGGTTCTTCCTCGATGGAAGATCAGAAACAGTGCTATTGTTCAGGAACGGCGACCTCCACAATATCTGCAAAAATCGCCCAATCTGCCTCCTGTCGGTCGTCTACAAACTTTGCACCAAAGCCATCTTAAACAAATTGGATAGAACATTGGACGAAGACCCGCTATATGATCACGCAGTGTTTCGAAAAGGATACAGCACGATGGAAAACACCCACCCGATAACAGGATTCATTGAAGCATCGCGAGAGTACAAGGAACTGCTCTGTCTCACTATCATCGATCGAAGGGAAGAGTTTGACTAAATCGAGATAGAAGCAATCACGGCCTGAAGCCCTGGATGGCCAGGGACTCCCTACTCAGTATATTAAGTGAACTATATATAAATTTTGAACGAAAATATCACCGTTCTATAACAATTTTAATATCGACTTTAAAAGAGGGGTTAGGCAAGGCAATAACATATCACTAAAAATATTTACCGCCACCCTCGAGAATGTCATGTAAACACTGGAATGGGGCAACAGAGTGAAAATCAATGGTAGGTAATTATACCACATTCGCTTTGCTGATGACAACTTTCTTGTAACACCAAACTTCAGTCTCGCGGAACGAATTCTTGTCGACCTGAAGAACTCCTGTGGAAAGATTGCTCTTCGACTAAATCTCACATAAACGATGCTCATTAAGAACAGATGGGTTGCGTATGACCCATCAGGCCCAATGGACTGGACATCTCCGAACGATCCAGTTACGTCTATCTAGGTCGGAAAATCAGCGTGATCAACGACTTAGCACTAGAGTTGACCTGAAAGAAACGAGTGGTTTGCGGGGCTTTCAAGAGCATCGAGGTGTAGTGAGCACAAAAAAGAACATCCAATTCCGTGCCAACCTTTCGGGTCCACAAGTGGACAGAACATAATGCGTGTAAAAGTATGATGCTAGACGAATCCCTAGAGCGAAGAAAAAGCGCCGGGCTGCTCTTGCATGCGACAGGAAGATGTAGGAGACTTACCGCGCTCCTACTAGGGTCACTCGATGACCAACGGAGCGACAAGTGATACAGATGATCACTGGCATGAAAAAAGAATAGGCCATAAATAGCAAAGCTAGAACATCATGATTTCGACTTCTGCTTCAGCTGTGGTTCATTGCTAATTTGTGTCCCCAGATCAATCCCATTGACGGATGATTGCTGATAGCACTTATAGGTTAAAACACGGCTAAGAGAAAAGTGACACGAAGGACCCATAAGGTGTGATGGTGACTGAATTAGGCGATGGAAAGGGCAACAGCGTGTTCGTTCTCCACCGCAGACAACTGCGATCCAGAGTTACGCAGATATTTGAGCATCATCGTGAAAAATTGTAATAGGCAGTAAATAAAAAAGTTATCATTGTAAATGGCAACACTTTAACTTCTTTATTCACCGCCAATTCTTTTTTCATGACAGCGTATGATGTGAAATGCAGTCACGACGATGGTCAAATATTTGCAAAACTCTGGATCGCAGGTGTCTGTTGTGGCGAACGCTATTACGCTTAATGCGCTATTACCCTTTCCCGGATACATTCTCATAGCGGGTTTTTCGTTTGCCTGTCTTTCAGTTTAAATTTGCTATTCACTTTGGTATTTTATTTTTGCATCGGTTCCAAGATATTGCTAGGCTAGGTGGCAAGTGATGAAGCATCGGTACCACAGGCTGCGTTGCACGCCAAAGATGCAGACCATATCTGACGGCAATAATTCGACATCTTTACTGTATAAAAGTGTTTCGCCGATTGCAGTTACTTCCCTAGAAATGTGCTGCACTCAATAAAGATGCTACTCCATGTGACTGCGATGACATAAGTCGTGTGGAAGAATCTGTGAAAAATAAATTCGGTTCTTTCCAGCTCTGAAGAAGACGGAGTCATTGAAATATTGGCCGCTCTGAGCATTACAACAGATTCTGCTAGCTCAATAATGTTATAATGTGTGAATTATTAATGCTGTGGTTAAATGACGGTCGATTTGAGAAAATTTGATATGGTTGCAAAGACGGGCAGTCGATCCGCCTTTAAAAGATAATATTTTTAAAAATTATGTAGCCGCAACAAAACACATGAATAATCCGAAATTTTGTCGATCTCACTACATTTCATAGATTAGAGGTGTAAAAAGTATTAGCCACCCCAGTTCGCCGCACAACCATTTGAGAATCAACGGTGCATTCTAGACGTTTCCTGCTTTGCTTTCTTTCCACATTTAACTGTCTTTATGGGCACCACTCTCATGTAACATAAGTTGAAACATGGTGACTTCGACTGCAGCCTTAGCTCATCTTAGATCAATGACGATTTGTGCTCTGCAGACCATTCCCGTTAATGGGTGATTGCTGACAGCATCGTTAGGGTGGAAAAAGGTAACTTCAAGCAGGTAAAGAGGAGGCTTCGGTTGTTACCTTGGATAAACGTGAGCCTACGGTAAGCGAAATCTCTGGTTTGATTCGCACCTGATTTCTCGAGTTTTCCTCACACCTCAGCATCCTTGCGGCTATAAAGGATAAAGGATAAAGCTCTTGGCGTTGATCAATCCCTGAGGGATGAGCCATGCATTCGACTTCATTAAGTATCGATGGAGGTGATTGAATGCATATCTGGCCTTTACAATGACTCGCGATGGCCTGCCGATGTAACGAGCCGGTGCTACTACCCTCCCAGACAAGTCTGGTGCCAATTTGGCGACCCCGGATGGATGGAAGGCTTGGTGGGCCATGGGCGCAGGAATCGATTCCACGTGCGTGTCGCAGTGGTGCCTCCAACTACTGCGCCACACGCGCCCCTATCCTTGTGGTTATATGTCACTTAATGCATCGCTAGGAAAAAAGAAAGAATAAGCAGTAAATAAAATCTGAAACGCGAATTCTCGTATTCTTGAGTAATCCCTATTACCGCGTAAACTAAGTGCATGTGTTAACGGTCCAATGTCATTACAAGCGCTTTTTCTCAGGTACAATTAGCTCCAACTAATTCACCAACTGTTTGTTAGGTCCAGTGTTCAACATCAGGAGAACTGTTTTAAGTCTGACCTACAACGCCGATCAGTGGACGCTTATCCTACTTACTTTGTGGTTGACCAATCCTCTTCTTCCCTCGCCACCGATATGGGTACATGTTTTAAATGACTCGTTATTGCAAACATGTCCATTATGCCTGTACCAGTATTTTTACGAGATGTTTTAGGAAAATCTATGAAAATAATACTTCTAATCTAGAACTGGCTTTTGTAACTATTACGAAGTAAGTAGATCTGAAACTTAAACACAACTCTGGCAGAGCTCACTGTGATTATTCTATTCCCATGTGACTTCAACCGTCCTGCTTCCGGCAGTACGGGTTAGGTGAACTGATAGAAACTCGTCCTAGAATGACAGATCCGGAGCTATTAATCTTATTCTTCCAAAGGCAAGCACTACACATATTATTAAAGATTTACTACGAAAATTAAAACAACTCGTCCTCACAAATACGTACGTAAAAACTGCACATAAAGACAACTCGCCCAAGCAAATAGATACGTAAACACAGCAGTTATTTCATTTAAAAATTAGGAATGTGAAAAATTATAATAACGTCATCATTTTGAAGGATGCACTATCAAGCACAAAATTCATAGTGTTGACTGAAGATATGGGCTGCCAATGATAATCTGTATTGGAAGAAAGTAGAAACGTGTTTGAAAATGTGGTCCAAATGATGAATAACCCGAATGTTACAAGTAGCAAGCATACATCGTGTGAATTTGGTGATTTCTGAATGGAATCTCTTTATAAACGACTTACTTCGTGCATAAGAAATGTAAATGATGTTTTTTCATACTTCAAGCTCATGAAGTACATAGCAGAATGATCAGAAGGGTTTCGACTGGTCTGGAATAGTTCCGTATAATACTGATATGCGTACAGAGATATTCCTAATGAAGAAGCTATTACAGACGAATTTCTAACAATGTCTAGATAACCTGAAAATGCTAAAAAAAAAACAACTCATTACAGCCTATGAATGACGATGCACAAGTGTCGTCGCTAGCCAACGTCCAATGGCGATGCCCACTATGTTTACCGATCAGATTAACGCCAAGCTGCTCAACGGGCATGGAGCCAAGACCTTATGTGCCGTACGAATCGTCACCTTACCATCATGCAAGGAGTCCGGCTGAGCAAAGACAACCTGAATGCGACAAAATCAAATCTATTAACTGTTTACGAGAAGCACCTGAGAAGTAGTCAAATAACATTCATCATCTTCTTTCGTTAATTCGCACCGCTTTTTTCTATAAGGATGTAACAAAGGACGACCCCAGATCTCTACCACAGGCAGACGCCATCCTTTTTGGAAGAGACAAACCTTTCCTCAGATAAGGCCTGTAATAATTTCTAAGAAGTGGAGGAATGGGAACTTTGGCTGGACGGGGTTTAACCAATGCCCTTGTGCAAATTGCTGAACTATCTCTAAGCAACACTGTCTCTTCGTTCCACTTATTTCCTTTTTGCTCGAAATATTTCAAATCAATATGAAGTAATAAAAACTGCAGGTTTTTCTGTTGCAGTAGCTTATTATGCAATTGAAAACCTTAACGAAATGCTCTTTTGCAATGAAAAGAAGTAACTAAAATAGATGAATAACCTGATCTCGATAAAGTCTGAGCTTCATTTCGGGTACCGCTACATTTTGGAGAATTTTCATGGCCTGTTCGCCTGGTTGTACCATGGCAACACATGTAGCAGGAAACGAGAGGAGACTTTCGGTACTAAAAATAGCTGATTCAAGAAGAGTCAAAGCGTTTGTGTTTGATTAATCCCTGGAAGGTGCGTCGTACACTAGACACTTTAACATCGCAGAGGTGAGTGACTGCGTATGTAGCGACTTGCGGAAGGAAGCCTAGCGATGTCCTTCAATATCAAGTCAATGCTGCTATCCTCTCAGACAAGTCGGGCACCACACCGTTGAGGTGTGGACGGCTTGTATCGTTCGTGGGACAACGGATCTTATCGGACACCATGTGAATATTGCAGAACACCTTCACTGCGCTGTTCGAACCCTTTACCACTATGATGTTCTTTGGAGCATATGGGCAATGCTTTTGTGCCGACATTCGTACTTTATTCATTTTAACGATATAGAATCAGTTACCGGTCGTGCTCCCGAAATCCGTGCAGCCAGTCTGGATCGCCGTTGTCGACAACGTACACACGTTCACCAAGCACTAGTGGTGCAACTGCATTCGGTGGAGCATACTCATGAATCACTATGTATCCACCATTCAAAGCTAAATAAGGAGACTCTCTTTAAAACGGATTAAGAACACTAATGAGTTAAGGAATGCCAATGACTCTTGTCTTCTGTCCAATGTCTTAGATGCCAATGATGCAGTTTACTTCAGAGTGAACAGTTTTAAACGAGTTTTTGTCCGATAATACAAAAGAGTGGTGCTTCTAAATGTGTATTAGTGGGCTCATTTGAACCATGTGCACGTTGCTTAACCGTCTACAACTTACCAGGTGCTGCACTGCTTCGTCGACTATTTCCATTACATGGAGAACAACTACGCTCCCAGTCGGACAGATCTGAAGAATCGTTCTTTCTCCGTGGATATGCACCGACTATTTTTGTTCCTAAAAATAGACAACAGAGCTATTAGGAGGTGGTTCAATCCTTGAAAAAAAAATACACTCTTATTTATCGAAAAGCTTAAGATGCTGCAGGTTCTTAAGCACTAGAGGAATTGGTTTTTCTTTACATGACCCGTCATTACATATACCGCGCCGATCCCAATACTTTTCACACTCGGTTCGTTTTTGCTCGCATTCACCATCATACACAAAGGTATTTGAACACTCCGTGTGTTGCTTCGGCTGCTTCTTGAGAATTTCGTCTTCTCTTTAGGATGAATATCGTAGAATTCTGGTCGAGTCGATTGTCCTCGCGATCTTGCAGATAGCCCAGCTAAGACGTATTGACGTTGATTGGAGGGGAGCTTTGAGGATGAGATGAACTAGAACTTTGCTTCATGATAGGTTCCATCACTAACCACTGCACGATCCTGCGCATTATAAATGGCTATTTGAAAGTGGCTGACACGAAGAATATTTTATTTGAAAGAATGACTAATATATTTACAAACGTAGTACTTTGAGTACGCAAAATCAAACAGCAAGTACAGTTTGTCATTTTCTTCAGACTTGCTGAATTTTTCATAAAGTAAAAAAGGCAGGCTAAATCAGTAGTAGGAAACTAAGCAAACAACATTCTTACGAATAGAAACACTGTGTTTTACAATATCTTCATACACTTACTCATCGGACTTCGATTCGTTGTGTTGATTCTTGGCGGCATCTCCTGACAGTCCAACGAAAGCGATTTCATTTGTGTTGTCAATTTTGGTGCACGTCTACGTCCTGCTGATGGACCTGAAGGCAGCTGATATAAAGTTTAATCAACAACAGACAACGAAAATAATTGGTGAATCATTGGACGGGAAGAGTTGCCATTCCATTCGTTTCAACAACAGTTGCTGCTACTTGTAAACCCAACTTATGATGACTGTCTAAGCTTTAATTACCTCATCTAATAGCACGCACCACGAACCTCCCTCATATGAGGGGTGTTGAGCCAGTTAGTCGCGAGGCTACGTGGCGCGTCCCCAGGTGACGAATTGGAGGTTAATCGCTGACCAAAAGCGACCTTTGCTTCCCTAAGACGCAGGTGGATCCAGGAAATGGATTTCCTGTTTCTACTACACCGATTTGGCAAATACCTTCTGTATCCAAGAGTAGCATTATACATAAGTGCGCAGGTGTGTTTTCGTTTATGCGGATTGTATTCTACGAGTCAATTCGACCATAAACCTGCAATCAAGTGATAAGGAAGCATATGGCAGGCGGTTAGGAGTCATCTCCAACAAATAAACTCCATGTTCACTCTGGGAGAAACCGGCAAGATAGACGTGAGTATACCTAGCCACCACGGTCTGAGCTCAACAAACTATACGTGGGTATCAAAAAGCTAAACACTTGAGTAGTAGTCGTGAATGATTTTTTCCATTGCTTTTCTGGACACTGTAACTATTCCATCGAGGAGTCGTAGTACAATCATCAGTTTCATGTAATTGGCGAAGCTTCGTGGGATTTGCGAATGCTTTTTCTAGCCCGACATCTTTCCAACAGTCAACTAATGAATTGAATAAGTCGCAGTTTATGCAGGTTTTTAGCACTTCGTCTTCGTTTTTTGAATTTAGCGGCATTTTCTCCTTTCCGCTAGGAAAAGAAATCTTGCGCGAAGGAGGCGATGGCAGTGTAGAATTTCAAGACAACGGCGTCATCGGTAAGGCAAAACTTGCGATTTACTATAATTTACCATGATGTGGTAGTTTTCGTTATGGTACTTTCCACTGGGAAGCTTTCATGAGAGTGCGTATTCTGAAATTGCGGGTTGCTATGAAAGCCATCCTAAACACGACTGACAGAACACTGGACGAAAGGCAGCTAGGTAAGCAAGCACAGTTGCGAAAAAGATTTAGCACGATGGACCACATCCACAAAATAATAAGACTCATTGAAGTATCACGAGAGTACAGCAGACCGCTCTGTCTCAGTTTAATCGATTCACAGAAGACCTTTGATTCAATTGAGATAGAAACAGTCATGGAAACCCTTGGTAGTCAAGGGGTCCCTACTCAGCACATAATGATTCTTCGTGAGCTGTACAAAAATTTCACAACCAAGATATCACCATTATACAACGATATTAATATTGACGTCAAAAGAGAAGAAAGGCAAGGCGATACAATCTCGCCAAACTATTTACCGCCATCCTCTTGAACTTCATGCGAATATTGGAATGGGATACTATGGGAGCGAAAATCGATGGCCGGCAGTTACATCATCTTCGCTTCGCTGATGACATCGTACTTATAACACCAAGCAGTTTTCAAACGGAACGAATGCTGGCCGACTTCGATAAAGCCTGTGGAAAGATTGGTCTTCGACCAAATCTTACAAAAACGATATTCATGAGGAACCATTCATTGGTTTCGTTTGCCCCATTCACGCTCAACGAAACCAATATCTCCGAATGCTCCAGTTATGTATATCTAGGTCGGGAAATCGACATGATGAACGACTTAGCTCACGAGCTGAGGAGAACGAAACGAACAGTTTCGAGAGCTTTCAAGAACATCGAGGATGTAGTGAAGAAAACAAAGAACACTTGAGTTCGTGCCAACCTTTTCGACTCAGCAGTACCTTAACCATAGCCTAAGGTACGCATCAGAAACCTGGTCGCTGCGTGACCAGGATGGGGGATCATTCAGCGTTATTGAACGGGCAGTCGAAAAAATGGTGCTAGGAGTATCCCGTGTCAAATAAATAAGGGAAGAGATCTGAAGCTCCAACCTGCGTCAACGATCAAAAATCAAGGATGCCGTTCGTTACGCCAAACAGTCAAAAATAAGGTGGACTGGACATGTAATGCGTATGAATAATCGATGGACAGGACCCGTTAGTGGCTGGATTCCTCGGGATGTTAAACGCACTGCAGGAAGACCAGCGACCCGATTGTCAGAGGTCTGCACCAAAAGCCTAAAAAAAGCTATGATGCTCAACGAGCCCCTTGAGCGAGCAGAACCCACTGGATTACTCTTCCAAGCGACAGAGGAAAGTGGAAGGTTTACTGGCGCCCGCTCGAGTCACTCGACTGTCAACGGGGCGACGAGCCATGCAGGTCAACGGGGCGACTAGCTAAGTTTAAAAAATCTAGTGGAACGATATCATAGAGTATACATTACATGAATATGATTCTCTTAAGCTCAGTGATTATAAAGTGAATAGACGAAATAACACAGGCCATTACAAAAAGTAATACTTCAGAACAATTACCGTTGTTCAGTAGGCGGTGGGTGATAGAAGTATAGTACGATTTCATCTATACAAATCTGTGCAACAATTTGGTCTACAGGTTCTTTCTTCTTAGATTCAATAAAGTGAAAGAGTGACAAAGAAAAAGATAGAAGTAATCGCTATCAGAAGAATTATGTTTCTGCGGGAAAATGAATGGCATGTTCCACGTTTTTAGCACTATAAACGAGCGTTACATGAACTTCATCATCATGATTATTAGTTTAGGATTTAGTCATGCGGAAGTTATGGGTGAAAATTATATGGATGAAATTTGTAAAATACACATTAACCTATTTTCGCAACGCAACGCAACATGGAGCAATGTGCTTTGGGCAGGATGGAGTTGCTTTGTATTTCGAAACAGTGTCTCAGAAAGTAAAGAACAAACACCAGATGCAATGACCTACAACGGTTCGACAGCCGCTTACTCATTCATTGCGGGAAGTTTGTTTGAGAATTAACTAGTGTGGTGTTACGGCGCTTTATTGTACGTTATTCAAGCTGCATGAAGAATAGTTCATAATTTAATATAAAGGTGTTTGGATCACTAGGTTGCGATTAACTTGATATTTTCAGCTTCTGAAGAAGAAGAAGGCGAATCTGTCGAAAACTCGGCTGTCGTGCATAAACCATTTATAATAACAATCTCGAATGTGTCTAGCAAGGAAATAGGAGATTACTTGTCAATCCCGAGTTAATAGGAAACAGATATAGAGAAATACTATAGGTTCTAAGATCTTGTAGCCGTAGATCTTACAATTATCGCTCAGATTTTCATCTTTCTGTTTGTGCTGTCAAAGTAAGACGTAGTAAGTTGCGTATTAGTGTACCCTTCCAGGTTCTGAAGAAGGCGATTCTGCCGAAACGTCAGTTTCGATTGTGTTGTATGGCTGCTAATGTATGGAAGTAAACGTGTGCTGTTTAACAACCTCGCGATTGCTGAGAGAGAAAACGACGAATTCATAATTCAATGCCGAGGTGAATAGAAAGTCGATCCTGGGTACTATTATAAGTTCTTAGTTTGTTTTCAGACAAATGAAAGGTAGAGGTGCTATAATTTTGTGAATTAACAGAATTTCATCCATTCGAAATCACTTTTGTTCGTCAAAACATCCAAATCGGCTGGTAGTGTTCTAAGCTGCGGAAAAAACTGTGAGTGCTGAATATGCCTACCAGAATTGTCCAGTTGTGGCGTTGAGCCAAGCATTGGTTTCGCCTTCATAGAACTCATTTCTGCGAAACCAGAATCCTAAAATAAAGAAAAAAACAGTTTTAAAAGAGCATGGACGGGATGGACATTGCCTTTCAAAATGAATTTTCGACATCATCAAAAACAAGACGCTGTGGGAAAAAGCAAATCAATTTAGTTTTAATCAGAACGGCTGTGAACTACCATAAAAAGGTGTTTTTCTCAAGAAATCCACTTGATAATTATCTCTGCGTGAAGAAAAAGTGAAATCAAAAACGATGAGAAAATTCGGAACGTATTAAGAGCTGGGGTTTAAAAACACTTTTAATTATATTTTCCCTGTCGGCTTATCAGAATCTATGAGAAATCTCAGATTTAGACAATATATAAATTAAGGGAAGAGAGAGAAAGTTCGTAGTCCTTCTACAAGCTTTCTGTTGTTAGTAAAATTTCTTAAATTTAATAGGCATTACACTAGTTTTAATAAAAATAAGACAAAGCTTCCGATGTTGATCTAATCGTGAGGAATGCAGTGTGCATCCACTTACATCGTGGAGGTAATTGAATGTGTAATAGTCCTATACGATGACTTTGTATTCGATATAACGATTTATTAGTCCGGTATTGCCACCCTTCCAGAAAATTCTGAAACCCATCTGTCTACTTCAGGGGAATGGAAAACTTGGTGAGCCCGGAGCACGAGATCGAACTAAGAACCAGATGTGTGTTTAAAGACACCTCCTAACCACTGAGCTACGTGCGGCCATTGCTACCAAGAGTATAATATTATCGATGAAATGTACATAGAGCGAGTGGTGTTTAGATGTGCCTTGTAATATGCACGTTAATCGATGTTGCCTGCGAGGACAAGAACACGTACTTGACTTGGTAGATAGCTGCAAATCATTGTATAGGACATATGTGTACTTTCGAACACCGCTGCGAAGTTACGAATGGAGTCGAATGCATAGCGTATCCCTAACGGAATCGTTAACGTGGAACGTTTTCTTACTTCGGGTTTAACAGTATTACCAAAGTAGTGCCAGAACAATGAGATTTGGCTGTGATAATATTTTTCGCAATCGTTTTCTGAGTGTTTACTCGCTTAGAATGTGACCACCTGTTTGTATAAGACCATTTTTTTGTAACAACTTAATTCGTCTTTATTGTATTCGCTGTCATCTTTTAATGGAGCACGTTAAAAGAGATTTTTCCAAAAAAAGGGTAAGGGAATACAGGAAAAAGGAAATACAAAATCATGCAAATCAGCTGCTGAAGTAAGTCTTTTCCTTCTTTGGGACGAAAATTTTTAATTCAACGAAAGCTTCAGTCATCTATATTAAAAGCAGTAGAGAGTAGAACTTTTCACTCAGGCTTTTTTTTCAACATTTTTTGGCAACAAAAAGTTCTTCAAACAAAGGCGTGAAACTCTAGAAAGAATGTGTGGGGTTAATTTGGTGCTATCATTTCAGTTTTTTATTTTATAGTAAAATACTTTTTCAAATTTCACTTTTGCCCAATAATTTCTACAAGTACGTATTTAACATTTGATAAAGGGAACGTTATAAGGCGACGTTTTTTTGCGGATACTGCAAGTCAATCTGACGTTGGAGAGAAAGCGAGCAGAATTTTTTCATCTTACCAATCCATCGACGTCTTTCTTCTCACTTGATATCCATGAGAAAGCAAGATTTATTTTGTAACGATGTTTTGGTCAATATTACGTCTTTCATTTTTGAGGAAAGCTTTTTTGTGGCGTTACTAAGACTTTAGATGCGATTACAACTGCCAAGAAGTACTAACGGACTCACTTGTAGAGAGACTTGAGAAAGGTTTCCAGGACTTGGTGTAGCAGAGTCTAAATTGTTCACTGACGATCCTCTTCGTGAACCGTACTTCCCGGTGGCCTGCTTAAGTGCCAAATATACCGGATCGACTGGACCGTCTACAAATACTCCGAGATTATTTCGGGATAGTGCAATCTTTTCAAAGCAAGGAAAAACGCATTAATACTATTCTGTTGAAAAAAAATATTTCGCTTTCTGTGCTATGCCGTTAGTGGACTAGACTTTTACGGAGCAAAGAGCGACCTAGTTCAACTGCACTAAACGCGTGTCTATAAGATGTCTTTTTCTCTTGGAAGCAACCATTTTATTATTCAGCTATAAGATTTGAGAACTTATGACAAGATGCTTAACTGCCGCTCAAAGAACAACGCATTACCCTCGACAATGGCAAAGTCTCGATCTTTTGA
This sequence comes from Angiostrongylus cantonensis, assembly GCA_009735665.1. Lineage (NCBI taxonomy): Eukaryota > Metazoa > Nematoda > Chromadorea > Rhabditida > Metastrongylidae > Angiostrongylus > Angiostrongylus cantonensis. The sequence goes on along the minus strand of MQTX01000083.1, from coordinate 213,325 downwards.
AGAAGGATGAAAATAAAGGACTAGATAATAATAATGATATTAATAATAATGATAATAATAATCATAATAATAATATTTATTCTTTCTTTGATGGGCTTAGACGAGGTTGATAACTATATTCATTTTCGGCTAATGTTTCGACGTCTTCGTCTTCATCAGAGCCGATGATCCGAGTCGATGGTGCACGCTTGTTATTCGTCTCGATGGGGCGAATTCGCCTTCGTGTTGAGTCAGGTCTTCCTCAGCGGGCCATCTCCTCGAAAAAAAAACCAAAGCGAACGTTAGCCGAAAATAAATATAGTCATCAACTTTGTGTGAGCTCATCAAAGAAAGAATACGTATTGATTAGGCACACCGAGGTTCAAGGAAAGTCGGTTTCGAAATATTACTAGGCTTTGTGCTACCTGATAACACCGACTTCTGCAGGCTTGATTGTCCGGGAAAAACAAGTTACTACCACACTATCACCGAACAATCACAGCTATCCAGTATCGGCAACGTGCATAAAAGGGCATCACCGAGTGAATATGCCTCATTCGAGGAGATGGCCCGCTGAGGAAGATCAGACTTGACACGAAGGCGAAGTTGCTACATCGAGACGAATAACAAGCGTGCACCATCAATTCGGATCATCGGCTCTGAGGAAGACGAAGACATCGAAACATCAGCCGAAAATAAATGTTGTCCCGAGTAAGCTTATCAAAAAAAAGAATACATATTGATTAGGCACACCGAGATTCCAGGAAAGTTGGTTTCGATATAATAATAGTAATAACAATAATAATAATAGTAATAATAAGGAGAATAGAGGAACAACCACTGCGCCACATGCGTCCATTAAACTTCTAAAGAAGAAGTTTCTGAACCGTGGGAGTCTCAGAATTTCACCCTGCTTTGTGTTCTCATGAAACAAACACGGAATTTTTTTCTAGTAATACAAGTTGGACTCATAAAGAGAAGATGCTCACAATGCTTTATGTCGCTTTTAGATGCTGCAGTTTCTAGATGAGAGAAAAACTCTCTCGTCTTATCTCGAAGCACTTTCTAGTTCTCTGCTACCATAAGATGATATGTTAGACAGCCGTTCATGGTTTTCCCTCTAAAGTTGTTGCATATCAATAGTTATCGATTGAAATGCATTTGTAATGACAACCTGGGAATGCTCAGGGACGAGTTCCACTGTGACCAGTTAATGTGGTAGTCTATTCAGCTCTATCTCGAAATTCTGACTCGCTTAGATTTGTTTTTGAGCTCTCTTCCTTTAAAAGTGATATGCTTTCAACTCATTGCGACTAAAATGAGTGAAAGGATAACTTGAAGTCCAGAAAAGAATGAAACGAAATCCGGGAGGGCTTGAACATGTGAAGAACTCAACTGAGGAAAAGGCAAGTCTTAACTGATTTACATAAAGGAGAAAATGAAATGACCAGAATTTTCTGTGTCAGGACCAGATTGATTTTCGCAGTCCGCGATTTGAACCAGTTGTTTTCACTTCCTTATTTTTCTACTAACGACTTTAACTTCAATGTATTATCATAAATATTAGCTAACAGCTGAAAGACTTCTATAGTATTAACAAAATCAAATAGTAAGTATTTCCTTTCTTCATTAAGGTATAAAGATTATAGTACATTTTCAATGGTGAGAAAAAATAGTTCATTAAGTTTCCTTCTAAAGGGTGCAAATAGCATAGCTCCACTTTCCAAATAAAGAAGGAAATCTCATTATTCAGAAACATAGGTGGAAAAATTGGTCAATGACCAAGTCGAAGCATGTGACTAAATTTGTTCTTGAATTTGAATAAATGTAAACGGAATCTTATAAGCATGCTTAATCGCGCATATATGAGCTGTTTCATTCCTCACAGGTGAAAAAATCTAGTGAGATATGGCGCAAACAGTTAAATGTTCACCTGTTGTTTACTTAACCTCATAGAAGTTCAACTGCAGATATTCCTTATGAATGATGGGTGACCAGTCGCAGTATTTGCCACCGCCACGATAAAGTTCAACTCACGTGGCGGCAAACCTACTCCCAATTCGGAAGGAACTACGAAAAAAAGAATAGAACCCATGCAGCGCTTCCTTCTCGGGATTCTAAAGGAAATCGCGCTCTAACAACATCTAACGTGTCAGTGAGAAGAAAAGACGACGGATCATCAAGCCGTAGGCCAAACCACTGGTACAAACTCGCCTTCAACAACAGCTGCTGGTCGTAAGCAGAACTGCAAAACAAGTGGAAGAATGTTAATATGAGCTTCAGATGTGAAAACAAACTGACTGAGTATTTATTAAGTAAGGCTAATTAAGCTAACTTTTTTAGTCAAGTACCACTCAAACGCTCAGAAAATGCCTCGTGTTCATGTGTTCAGAACTAGAAAACTGACGATGTCGTTAAGTTTCCTTGTACAAGGCGTTTTCCAAAAACTGTTTGCAATGTTGGTGCAAAGCGCTCTTGAAATGGCCATTTTTGGGCTCAAGGAATCCCTGAATGATGTTTATCGTTACCAACAAATTCATTCAGCAAGCGCTTAGGAACTAACATCCCAGTTTTGGAGTCCTTGTGTAGCCTTCGTCGCTCGTACACGAGCTTACCATTGCCATATTGCAAAGCAACGACTGCGCTTTTGAATATTAACAAGTCTCTGAAGTCAAAACATGTGTAAGAAAACATATACTTGACTTAGAACAGAAGAAGACATTAATTTATACTTCGTTATCGACAATACTATTTTAGCAATTCTCTAATATGAGCATGTATGATTCTCGCGTACGCAATTAAACGATGAAAAAATCCCATTATGCGGCACCAGATTTTGCCTGAGGTTATAAAAATATTACTTTTTGTACCAAAAGTTTGATAAACGTCGTAATTATCGAGCCAGCAAAGATGATGAGTTGACAACTCGAGCTACAACGAACTGATATCCGCTGTAGTTAATCGATAAGAGATTACAAGAGGTACGTACTGACGACATCTGCAAAAAATCAGATGGGTCGAACAGGTAATGTGCCCTACTGAGAACCTGCAGCTAACAACCACTAGCGAGGCGGTCTCCCGATGTCAAACAAGAGCGAAGCGATCCCACTGGGATACTGTTGCACACTACAAGAATCAGCACATTTAGTCATTGGACTTCCTACTAAAGGTACACAGACCATAATGAATGAGTTTTTAGCAGCATTAGGTGACGGGTTTATATAGCAAAGCGAAGGATGTAAAAGATTTTAAGTCATAAAAATTACATCGCAATAATGGAAATAAAAGCGTCTTTAATTTTTTCTCAGATGTTCTTTTTTCTTCAAATGTTACCGCTGCATCGCATTCATTCTCCACTTCCGTAGATGTTCTTTCGATACTGAAGAAACATCGGCGGAAATGCAAAACAACAGATTGTTTTGTGATCGCTCCTTTCTAGGATTTTTTTCAAAATCTGCTTAAACTCTGAATGAAAACAATGACTGCGACGGATTTTGAGCTATTTTTGAAACAATTCTGTTAAATACGGTCGTGTAATTTGGTAAAAACCGCTTTTACAACTCGAAAAAAAAGATAAAAGAAATTTAAGAGGATAAAGCTTTCGACGTTGATCAATCTCTAAGGGAGGGATGTGCCATGCGTTCGATTTTATTAAGCATCGTTCGGAGGTGACTGAATGCATATATGGCCTTTACAATGACTCGCGGTGGCTTATCGATCTCTATCAATCTAGTGCTGCTATCCTTTAGATGAGTATGGTACCAATTTGCTGACCGCGGAGGGATGGAAGGCCTGGTGGGCCATGGGCGCGGCCATCGATTCCACGTGCGTGTCGCAGTGGCGCCTCACAACCACTGCGCCACACGTGCCCTTATCGCCTATGCCCAACGCGAAACTACAACATTTGTCCTAATGATATAGACGATGATTGCACGAGTTCAGCTACGGCGTACCTTATCTCTTCTAAAGCGTGTAGGAAAAAAAGCGTTGGCGAAACAAGTAGACCACTACGCGTCCGTATAAAAGAGTCTCTAGATGGTAAGAGCATTGGGGGTGCTGCAGTCATCAGCCATATGCGACTCTGAGCGGCTGTTCTTGCTCGGCAGAAGACAGATGAAAAAAGCTGTGGGTTTTTTCGAGAAGCCGTAGATCTTGTAATTATCGCTCAGATTTTCATCTTTCTGTTTGTGCTGTTAAAGTGTTTGACCTAGTAAGTTGCGTATTGGTGTACCATTCCAGGCTCTGAAAAAGGCGATTCTGCCGAAACGATTGTGCTGTATGTGTGTTATTGTATGGAAGTAAATGCATGCTGTTTAACAACCTCGCGATTGCTAAGAGAGAAAACGACGAATTCATAATCCAATGTCGAGGTTAATAGAAAGTCGATCCTGGGTATGAGCAAAATTTTAAAAAATGCTCTACTCGCAGCTCGCATAAGACGAACAGACACGTAAAGGGAAGAGTTTAAAGCAGAAGTGACAATCCTCGCAAAGGAATCCAAAATACTAGAGCGTAAAACTCATGAGGTATCTGGATAAATTACGGGAATCCAGAAATAAACTACAGAGACAAATGCCTCGTGATCACACGTGATTTCACACAATATTTGAAACCGATATATTAATGTGAGAAAGAAACGTTACCCATGCAGTAGAACACTGAGCGGTTGGTCTCCACGTGGGAGCTTTCAGTGAAAAGCTCATAGAAAGCGATGAGTGTGAGAAGAAGCTGTTTTAGATCCATTGCGAAAAGATAAAAGACAATAAGAAAATGAAGATACTCACCGATTTGTCTGCTCGGTGCGCTCTCATCGCTGTGGGTGTACGCATCGCCATGTTTCTGGAATCGAGTAGAAAGATCTGATTGATTACATCGTTTCAGAAATCGTTTTTGGATGTGATTTTTCGGCATCGGTAGTAAACGTTGACGAGTATGATTAATACTGTATTGCTCGCCGGTTTGTATTCGTTCAACAGTGGACGTGATATGAAGGTTGGGTTGTGAGCAACGTACACGAATGTTATGTTTTACTATGGAAGCTCTACTCAGACACGATAGGCTTTTGTTAGGTTTAAGCGGTAGTTGACGACGATCAAACGGTAACAACGACGATCCGAATGTTAAGCTTGCTCCATTAGAATCTAGCAGTAATGACGTTGAAATAGAGGTGTGAGGTAGAGATAGTCGACGACTCATTGCAACAACGAACAACGTCGCTTCGACGACGAAGAATTCTGCTGGCTTTGGGCGGAGTCGGCGCTGAAGACAGAAGAAGCGGGTGGGAGACCCCTTTAGTGGATGAGTAAAGCTTTAATTAGAGAAGTTTCAGCCGGAGCGTCGAAAGTCGCAAGAGGAATATTACCACTATATTAATCCAGTAGAGTAGAGCAATATTTAGTGGGAGTTTTTTTCATTAGTGAAGCGGTGCAGTTTAGGTAAATTCTAACTGGATAGAAGCTAACAAGAGTTTTAACTTCTATTCTGCTCACATCCCAGCATCCCGATGGTTGTTGTAGTAAGAATGTTTCGAAACTGTCAGCAAACCCGAACCCTTGTGATTTCCGGAACTTTCGGCCGACACACTATTCACTGGATATCGTTTACGTCCAAATTTGCATGTCTCTTGTTCTAAGTTACTTCTTTGGCTCATCAAAAAATTATTGAGACATCTAGATATGATAAGAACAACGGTGACCGCATTCAGATATAGGCTAAGGTTTATGGAAGAAATATATGCAGAAATAATAGCTGTTCCAGAAACTGATACGGGAACTAGATGGAATGAATCGGGGTTTCGTTAAAGGCGAGCAGAAGCGGACGCAGTTTTGCTGATGCCGTGATAATGGCTCTCATAAATCTGGTGACAAAGGAGTTAAGTTCATAAATTTCGTTGTTTACATACGGATGTTAGTAGGGAGGCGAAAACGTGGTATTGAGTGTAGCACAAGAAGGGATAGAGCGATGTGCATCTTAAAACGACAAACACGAAAAAAGATGTGAGGAAAAAGCGGACGGGTAAGAATGAGGAAAGAAAGATGCTGAATGCCCATAAATAGACATTCAGTCATTGACTCAACCATAGGGATGCCACAAAAACAACGAAGTTCCGTTTCATCGACGAGGAACTGTTTAAGATGTGCACTGGATGTGGAATTGATAAGAAGAGACGGGCAGAGAGGTAGAAAAAGGCAGGCAGACAACTATACGGACAAACGGAAGGACAGAGAAACAGAGATAGTGGCTGAGAAGGAAGAAAAGTGAGCCTATCCAGTTTACTGCTTTACTATATTTCTTATATTGGTTCATTATAAACTTCGTTTTGAAGTGAAGAGCGATTTGCTCAAGTTTTTTTAAAGCCTACAAACAAATTTTTTAAAGGTGTCAAAAACCATAATCTCCGTTTTTCGGTTATTTGCTGGCTAGGCCACTATGGTTCCCTTGAATCCCGTGGTCAGTCTGGCCAAAGTCTTTCCCAGGTCTTCACCACCACAGTGAGTCGCAGCCTTTATGGATCAAAGGGAGATTTACCACCATGCGACTTTGATACCAGGACGGTGGTGGATCCTGGCAATGGTTCACTCTTAGGTAGGCTTCCTGTTGAAAACGCAGGACTCCCTCTCAGCTTGGGAGACCCTGCCAGAGGATGAATTCTCCGCTCTACATCGCAGTCCGGGGCCCAGAAACACCTCCCAGCCACGATAAGGCGGTAAAATGTTGGGAGGTTCAATGTCATAAGATTGTGCAAAATGAATAATTGTATCTCTTAAGAATCTTGCACTCAAACTCTGTATTCGAGTTTCAATACCGTCCCTTTTCTGATTTTGGCAAAAATGGTGGAGCAATAAAACTTTTTAGCGCTACTTCTCCAAGGAAAACGAGCACTTCTGAAGCATCGTCATAGACGAAACATCTTCCAGACTCTCGCTTTATCGTCGACAAAATCATTACAATAGGAGAGAAAAAGTTCCATGAAAGTCGAACTGCAATCATTGTACGTCTGTCGGGGGTTTGTGACCCACACGATACGGGAAAAGCCAGAGGCTGACGTAATCTCGACGTGGAGATGCCTAACCATCATGGTCAACGAAGTCTATCGTTGATCGAATAATAGGCCTAACGTTTCTGCTATTTTTGAATTTATGACATATGAGTACGTCAGAAAGCCGGTAGAAGGATGAAGAATCCGATTGCCCACGAATTTGTAATGTATTCTTTATCCCTGCATCATTTGAATATACACAGTTTGAAATATGTCGCCGAAATTTTTAAAGCACAGATTCCTAGATTGAACGAATACGTTTGACTGTAAAAACTTCAAAAAATAGTATAAATTAAAAAAAGAATAAAAATAAAATAAAAACAAAAATTAAGATAAGTAAGTAGGTGGGTTAACGTTTGATAAATAGTTTTAAAGGTTTTTCACCACTAGAAGAATTCGTTAATGTCTTTTTTAGAAGAATGACTCACGAAGTCCACTGTTAACCGTCTAGGCTCAGAATCTTATCGTTCACAAAACCCCACAGCTTAGAACTGGGTTCAGATGAGGTGCTTTCGAATCAATTTCACGTGTTTCTAGATATTTTGACGGGGTTTGAGGATCTTCTTACTATGTAAAGTGTTTGCAGAATGTAGACAACATAATATAGCAAGTATTTGGACGATGTTAATGTTTTGAACCATTTAAAAAGCACTTTGTGGTAGATATCGGCGTTCGTTGTATAATTTAAAAAGTTTCCTTTTTGAAAAGAATTAGTTCATATTTATGTTTGGACACATCGAAAATAGTAATCAATGAGATAATTCAGAAAGATCGATCAGTAAACCAATCAATATTACGAAACCGACTTTCCTTGAACCTCGGTGTGCTTAATCAAAATGTATTCTTTCTTTAATGAGCTTACACGAGGTTGATAACAATATTTATTATCGGCTAACGTTTCGACGTCTTCGTCTTCATCAGAGCCGATGATCCGAGTCGATGGTCCACGCTTGTTATTCGTCTCGATGGGGCGGCTTCGCCTTCGTGTCGAGTCAGGTCTTCTTCAGCGGTCCGTCTCCTCGAATGAGGCACACTCATTCAGTGGTGCCCTTTTCCCTCTTTGAAACCAATCAATGTCGGTCAAATTGGCTTGCTTAGCTAGGCAAATTCACAGCAGTGCTTTACCCAATTATTTAAATCAGCTAACGAGTAACCGTAACCTAAAAAGAAATCGCAAATTCATTTAGTTATGTTTTGTCCTTTAATAAGAAGCCCAGAATAATTTAATTGCTCTAAGCACGTGCGTCCTTTAGTGTTTTCCAATTCTACAGCAACGATTACTAAGCCTTAACGTCCTAACTACCCCAGTAATGCCAACCAAAACTAGCTCTACAAAAAATCCTCACTGAAATTCAATGCAAAAACCAATTCGATAATCGAATTCGCTTTTCTGTAGTTTCGAACATCCTTATCCACGATTATTCGATATTCCTTATGATCAGATTTCTAAAAATGTGCCTTTTTGAAAATATTATTGATTAAATTTTTTTCTCGATGCCACGATGAACAGACCACATTGAGAAGATCAGCTACTGTGGACCATCGACTCGGGTTATCGGCTCGGAAAAAGACGAAGACGTCGAAATATTATCCATATAAACATCCTTATCATCCTCGTTCTAGCATAACAATCTAAGAAGGTATCATTTATTAACATTATTTGATAGCCACGGTTTTCGATACGGGTTCCATACTGTAGCTTTACTTTTCGTCACTTAAATGTCTTCACAATAGCAGGAACAAGTAAAAGAAATGTTGTTGTCAGAGGAAAGAAAAATAGAAGTAAAAGAAAAGAGAAAAGTGGGAAGAAAGAATCGAAATATTGGACGAATAAGTGGGCCAAATGACTTGTGAAACCCCTGGATGGAATTTCGAGTTTAGAGAGGAACTTCTTCAAGGAAAAAACAACTCAATATACAGCTATCTGTTCGCCTCAGCTTCAAAATTGAATTAGTTTTTTGTTCAATATGAAGAAAACGATATGCTGTGATGTTTAAATAGGGACCACGCTGGTAAGAATTTCGCCTAGTTTCATTCTCATCACGTATTAATGCTTTGGGGCACTAAAGAACGTTAAAAACCGAAACGACGGTTATTTCAGAGGGTAATGGAAAAGCGGCAAAAATGTTCACTTGGTGAAATACGGAACGGAATTGTCATGAATTCCATAATGGAAGCAGTAGCGGCTTATATAGGGGTTTGAGGGTGGAAGGTGCCAGGAGAAGGCAGTACTAACTGCGCTATTAATGCCCAGTTGAGAATCCACGGAAGATCTGACAGTTTTTTTAAACAGATTGTTTTTTGGCAAGAAAATGTTCCAATCCGTGATTCGACACGATACCATTACAAAATCTTACGAAGCTCAAGAATTAACTCCCATAGACATTTGACTTGAACTATTATGGCTAATGCGAAAGCGAGAGCGCCAAAACATTAAAAGCTTTGTAACACCATCTTTGTTGCATTAATAAGTTTTTCCAAAAAGGTGTTAAAATAGAACCTTCCTGAAAAGAAGGTTTCGACATCAGCACCATCCTTTACTTGGAAGACGCAATAATTCGAGCCCACTTTCTACGGCAGTTATTTCTTTCGATGTGTTAATCTATGTAGTTGCTTCTAGGAGAATCCAGTAGAATGGAGTACAACACCAATAGAGTTGCATCGACTAGTACTGCTCTTTTGTACAGGGCAGGTAATGACTAGGATATCGAAGTGATTAGTAAACATTTTAAATGATGGTTTGCTGTCTGTTGTCTATTTTTATCATTTTAATGAAAGAGTAGTTCTGCACAGATGAATATCAGCTAGAAGAATGAGGAGGCAAATGACAGATGCGTTTAGTAGAAATTGGTCGATCAATATGTATGTTGAATTGCTAAGTAGTGAAGCACAATTCAGAAAAAAATAGTTGCGATGAAACTATCTACGACCTACTCAAGGGAATTAATTTTTCCTTACCCGTAGGCAGGCTGAGGGTCTTCAATTCAATAACAATTTGCTGACGCTTCATCGATTTCACTATAGTTTCTGGGAAGCTATTCGTGTCTACGAGAAACGACATGACTGACGAAAAAAAGAGAAATCAGGAACACAACGGGATGGATTCAAATTTCGTCATAGAACGATAGATCACTGAGCATTGACCGATCCATTAGAAATGCACTCTGCATCCGTTTTCATTTAGCTTCATAGAAGTTGATTAATGCAAATTTGGTGAATGATTTGCGAAGGCCTACTAATGCACCACGTCAGCGTGTTTTACTCAATTAGATATATTTTGGTAACAGTTTATGTAGATCCTAAAGGGATAAAATTTTAGGTTAGCGGGAGATCGAGATCGAACCAGTGACAATTATACCTTTAGATAATGCTTGAAATACACACACTTTGTCTGTTAAATATGGTCTTAAATTTGCCCATGGATAAATGGTGATAAATGCTTTCCCTGTGGAACAATTTTGATCGAAAGACAGTAAAGTTCCTTTGAATCTGAGGGTGACATCAACTCAGTTACCAACCAGCATGCATCTTTCCGATATACAGTGCTTGACGATTGTATGTGATGACAACCTCAGAAGAGCGCCGTGATAAAACCTTTTTCGGATTCCACAGTATCCATGCGCAAACAGCAATCAACATATTAATGAGGAGAGAAGACCACAGATCCTCAGGCCGCATCCGAACTCACACACAAGCATTAGCATCTCCATCGATGAATGTGCAATATGAAGTAAAATAGTACTTATTGCCAAGTGAATGTCTAAAATTTAGAACCCTGCTTTATTCCTACAAAAAGTGAATCTTACTATAAGAAACTAGTCGTAATCAATGGAAAATAAGTGAGTCTTACCAACAGATTTCCACACCTCTCATTTGTGATAAGTTTACTTTACATTACTCAAGCCACTATTTTTCTCAATAATTTGCCTTATGTGGAGCCAATTCTATGAATTTTGATGACACTGTACGACAGAGGGCTACTAAAGAGCAACGAAGCTAATGTAATTCTTTGTATTCTTGTTGAGCAAACGCGAGGTGTTATTATTATTTTTTATTCACAAATAAGCTGACGTTTCGGCGAACTTCGCCTTCTTCAGAGCCTGGAAAGGTCAAGTTGACAGCAATCTACTCGGCCAAACGCCTCCATAACCAAACAAAGAAAACGCTGTTTAAGAAGGGTAGGTCTACAGAACTCGGTAAACGTAGTTGAAATGCCACCGAGTAATCTGAGACACCAGCTAGTTCGTAACCGCCTATATGACCGTCTATGTGCAACGCAAAATTGCATAATTTGCCCTAATGGAAGAGACGGTAATAATAACACCTCGCGTTTGCTCAACAAGAATACAAAGAATTACTTGATCAATGCCGAGGTTAATAGAAAGTCGGTCGTGGAAGCTAATGTATTTAAACTTTTACTTTATTAAATCAAGACCTTGGGCGAATCGAGCGGAATCTCTACCGCTACTCCACCTGCTCAAGATGAAAGAAGAAAACGGAACGCATACAAAGAAGAAAAAATTTAATGTGAATAACCTTGGATGAGTAGGCTGAGATTTTAACATACATTTCTTATAATTTAAATCAGAGAAAAAAGAGGAACTCCAAACAGAATGATTCCAATTTAAAATATTTATTTTATAAGACCCATCTTCACTCTTTCTTTTAATCACATTATACCACCATTTCCCACATTCGATTCTTTTCCTGCATCCATCACCCCTGAGATCCTCCAACTTTTATGTGTGGCTTTGGCTGCTGATTGACGATTTTCATTTCGTATTTTTCTTGATGAGTTTACACGAGGTTGATAATAATCTTTATTATCGGCTAACGTTTCGACGTCTTCGTCTTCATCAGAGCCGATGATCCGAGTCGAGGCGAAAGACAAGCGTGGACCATCGACTCGGATCATCGGCTCTGATGAAGACGAAGACGTCGAAACGTTAGCCGATAATAAAGATTATTATCAACCTCGTGTAAGCTCATCAAGAAAAATACGTATTGATTAAGCACACCGAGGTTCAAGGAAAGTCGATTTTCATTTCATCCTGAATGTCGTAGAATGCTGGTCGAGCCGATTTTCACTGGAGTTCTGAGATAGCTGACCTAGAGCGATCACAATTGGATTGAAGAGAGTACTTTTCCTGGACAACTCCGATACCAATTTCTTGATCACGGAGGGATTAGAGGCTTGGTTAGCCCAGAGCGGTATCGAGCTGCTACAGTGCTCATGACGATCGGCATCACTACCACTGTGTTATCCTCCTCTTAGGTTATAAGTTAGCTGTAGTATATTATAGCCCAGAAGTAGGTCATAGGTGTGTCAACAATGCAAGTATTTCAACCACAACGACGCTGAGATATGAGAAAACTCGGTACCTTAGCCGGGATCCCAATCCGTAATTACCTTTACAAAGGGCTTATGTGTTTTCCTTACACATAGTGCTTTGCCAGGGTGCGTGTGGCGCAGTGGTTGGAGGCGCCACTGCGACACGCACGTGGAATCGATTCCTGAGCCCATGGTCCACCAAGCCTTCCATCTTTCCGAGGTCGGCAAATTGGTATCAAACTTTTCTGGGAGGATAGTAGCCCTGGCTCGATACATCGGCAGGCCACTGCGAGTCATTGTAAACGCCAGATATGCATTCAAACACCTCCAACGATACTTAACGAAGTCGAATGCATGGCTCATCCCTCAGAGATTTATCAACGCTGAAAGCTTTACCTTTTTTATAGTACTTTGCCATGAAGAAGGAATGAGCATTAAATAAAAAGTAAACACATAAGTATTCCAGTAATTTTCAAACCCACTATAGCTTAATCTCGGTAATAATATTCGATATCTTCCTGGAATGGTAAGCTAACACGAGGTCGATCACCTCTATCATCTGTAGTCCCGTTGATGGCCGAGTGACTCAAGCGGGAGCCAGTAAATCTCCCATTTTTCCCTGTCGGGTACAAGAGTAGTTCAAAGGGTTTCCTCGCTCTCGGGACTCGTCTAGCATCATATTTCGCTTCAAAGCTTTTCGTGAAAAACTCTGACCATCGGGTCGGTGGTCTTCCTACAGTACGTTTGACATTCCGAGGAATCCAGTCACCAACGGGTCTTGTCCATCGGTTGTCATTCATACGCATTACGTGTCCGGCCCACCTTACCTTCCACTGTTTGGCGTGCAGAACGGCACCTTTGATTTTTGATCGTTGACTCAGATCGGAACTTCGGATCCCATCCCTTACTTGTGCGAAAGGGGATACTATTAGCATCGTCCTTTCGACTGCACCTTCGATAACGCTAAGCGATCTTTCATCCTGCTTACGCAGCGACAAGGTTTCTGACGATTACGATTGGGCAGGAAGTACCGTTGAGTCGAAAAGGTGGGCACGTAATCGTTTGTTCTCTGTTCTCTTCACTACATCCACGATGCTGTTGAAAGCTCCCCACGCCGCTCGCTTCCTTCTGCTCAGCTCTGGAGCTAAGTTGTTCACCATATCGATTTTCCGACCTAGATAGACATAGCTGGAGCATTCGGAGATATTTGTTCCATAGAGCGTGAATGCGGCAAACGAAACCAATCCGTTCTTCATGACCATTGTTTTCTTTAGATTTAGTCGAAGACCAATTTTTCCACACGCTTTATCAAAGTCCGCAAGCATTCGTTCCGCTTAGCTAATGTTTGGTGTTATAAGAACGATATCATCAGCAAAGCGACGGTGATGTATCTGCCGACCGTCGATTTTCACTCCCATATTATCCCATTCCAATGTTCGCATGAGGTTCTGAAGGGTGGCTGTAAATAATTTTGGCGAGATTGTATCGCTCTGCCTAACTCCTCTTTTAACGCCAACGTTAATATCGTTGTAGAATGGTGAAATCTTGGTTGTGAAATTTTTGTACAGCTCACGAAGAATCTTTACGTGCTGAGTAGGGACTCCTTGATTACCAAGGGCTTCCATGACTGCTTCTATCTCAATTGAATCAAAGGCCGTCTGTAAATCGATTAAACTGTGAGACAGAAAGGTCTGTTGTACTCTCGTGATACTTCAATGAGCTTTGATATCGTGTGGTTATGGTCCATCGTACTAATTACTTTGTGAAAGGGTTTCGAAAAAAAGGACGAGGTCTATAAAGATTTTTATTCGGCTGACGTTTCGACGTCTTTGCCTCTATGAAGACCGATGTTCTCAGCCTGTCTTACCAACAACAAGCGTTATGCATAAAAGAGCGCTATCGCATTCGAGCGGTGTTCTAGTGAATAAGATCCGATTCGATAAGAAGACGAAAGCACCACGTCGAGAAGAAGGCTCTGAGAGAGACAAAGTCGGACTTTTTTTTGATAGAATAAGATAACTTTTACTTCGTGGACAAAGATCATTGATTTCTAAAGGTTTTACGTCAACTGGTAGAGTTTGAAATGAACTGTGATGTGATAGCTCAAAGTTGAAAGCCACCATGAAAGCCACCATTAGCATGGCACGACATGCATTGTATCAAACGCACTTCGAGAGTTATGTAATATACATTTCCAGCTTCCCTAACTTATTATGCTGATGCCTAAGCTAGTGAAAAATTCAACAGTACTCTGCAGATTGAAGATTTGAATACACAATGAAAGATCCTTAATTTGTAGAACGCTGATTTAGAAAAGAATAGAATACCACACAACGAATCAAAAGCGCCATCCCAATAGTTCCAAATATTTTCCTATTGTATTCTCACGTAAATTAGCATACTAAAGACATCTATATGAGCTAAAGATCTCTTAATAGAAACTAAAATCTTCGCAATGCTAACTTTTTATTTTTTGCTTACCGTAATTGTTCACTACAGTGTATGATGCCAAGCACAACCACAATGATGCTGAGATGTTTACAATACTCCGCACAGCAGGTGTAATCGATGGGGAACGAACATGCTATTACCGTTTCCGAGGTCTAATCACACCATACCATGCAGGTTCTTCGTTTCCAAAACCTTCAATCTATTGTGTACTATCAAATTTCTAACTAATTTGCGCGTCAACAACATGAACGTAGTTGGAGATTTTGGTATTTCATACAAGTCTATCTCTACTGAGAACGATAAGAATGTATGTATGGAAACAATAGTACCTCTCTAAATTTTCAGTACGTCTTGTCCTTTCCACATTATATCGACAATAGATTATTGAATAAATCTACAGTGAGCTTTTTTGCGAGAAAAAGAAGCACTTAACGTTAAGTTTTTGTTAGGACCCTCCGGATTTTTAAGGTTGAAGAACGAATATTATTCGTTCGATGTTTTTCTTCAACAAGCAGAAACGAGGTTGTTATTACAGAATTTATTTGCTGACGTTTCGGCTGTTTCGCCTTCTTCAGAGCCTGGAAAGTCAAACTGAGATTCGATCTACTCAGCCAAACACTTTCATAACCCCTGCAGATAAAACTTAACAAATAAATTTGTATTCGCATAAGAAACAACTTCATTCAAACACCTACCGTTTAATTTCCACGACCGACTTTCTATTAACCTCGGCATTGATCAAGTAATTCTTTGTATTCTTGTTGAGCAAACGCGAGGTGTTATTATTATTCTTTATTCACAAGTAAGCTGACGTTTCGGCGAACTTCGCCTTCTTCAGAGCCGCTTTCTATGAGGCTTCCACTGAATATGTCTAGTGGAGACCAACCGCACAGAACTCACATGGAACCTACCGTTTATTTGTTGTAAGTATCTAGGCTAATTGGTGGATAGCAGCCGCACAGAGGACATAGGCGAGGACTGTGCCCGCGTCAGGTCATTGGATTAGCCTGAGATATGGGGCCAGGTCACGCGTGATGACAAGATACTCCTCCTTGCGGTTCATTTTTGAATTTTTGAAATTGGTCCAAAAGGCTTCAAGAGTTTTACGCGCTGATGTTTTTGATTCGTGCGTGAGGACAGTGTATATAGATAGTGCTCGGGTATAGTCTATCTGATCTCTTGTAAAGCGTACGGGGACGAATACGTTGTCGAAACTGGTAGACCGCTCTGCGTTCGCATAAAAGAACACCTAGTCGGTAAATCTCAATTAAAACCAAAGAGGTCAATTTCTGATGTGGAGTGGCGCAGTCATCAACCATATGCGACTATAATCAGTTGTTCTAACCTTCCTCATTGGAACTCATGTAAAAAAGCGGTGAGTTCTTCGAGAAGCTGTTGATAATGTAATCGCCATAGAGTTCTTCGTCTTTTTGTGTGTTTTGTATCCTAATAAATTCTATAATAACAACCTTGTGTTTGCTTATTGAAGAAAACCACCGAATTATCAATCAATGCCGAGGTTAAGAGAAAGTCGGTCTTGGGAATTATTATTCGTTCATCTGAAAACTGCTTTCATTATTTAACCTGCTATTGAAAACTAAGCACCAGATGTTTTCTGGATTGGTAGATTATTCAAATTATCTGAGACTAGCTAGTCAACATCGATCCGGATTAGGCGCCGATGGAACTCAACGCTCACGTCATATGTTGGATTCATTCACGGCCAGTTACCAATAGAAATGTCTATTTTCAGGATGCCCATTTAAAAAATTCTCTTCAGTTTTGAATTTTTTATGCTAAAATCGCTTTAAAACGCAAGCAAATTAGGCTTGCTAAGCAACACTTGTACTTTTGCATCAAAGAATACGAAGGTTGTTCATAGTACAGTCCTTGCCAAACTCGTTATCGATCAATGCTGTAGCGACGAATAACACCTAATGGTGTTATAATGGTTTTGCGATAGTGGCCGGTAAGAGACCTATACGTCTCTTTTTTTTTTGTTGATTTACTTTAACACATAGAACTATTTTCCTACGGTTTTTGTTGCAAATTAGTAGGATGTAGAACACAGATTGGTTGTGAGCATAGGTCGGGAAAAGCTCTGTTGTACGTCTAGAAATATATAAACAAAAAACCGCCCTCCGAAAGAGTTCGCTAACCCAAGTTTTGCTTGCTAATCGACTAATATTTTAGTGGTAACTATTATAGTGAATTATAATAATAGTTGGGCGCGTGTGGCGCAGTGGTTGGAGGCGCCACTGCGGCGCGCACGTGAAATGCGCCCATGGACCACCAAGCCTTCCATCCCTCCGGGGTCGGCAAATTGGTACCAGACTTGTCTGGGAGGATAGCAGCACTGGCTCGATACATCGGCCGGCCACCGCGAGTCATTTTAAAGGCCAGATACGCATTCAATCACCTCCAACGATACTTAATGAAGTCGAATGTATGGCGCATCGCTCAGGGATTGATCAACGCAGAGCTTTGTTGTTGTTGTTACAATAATAGTCATTGTATAGAGCCGATATAAATAGTGCTGAAATATGGACACATAAGTTCGAAAACATCCAAATGCTGACAGTTATGTGTTTACATGATGAAGCATAGTAAAGTATGGTATATAAAAGTTAAGGAGCTCTCGGCGTTGATCAATCGCTGAGGAACGCGCCATGCATTCGAGTTCACTAAGCATTGCTGGAGGTGACTGAATGCATATCTGGCCTTTACAATGACTTGCGATGGCCTACTGATGCACCGAAAGAGCGCTGCCATCCTCCCAGACAAGTTTGGTACCAATCCACCGACCCCTGAAGAATGGAAGGCTTGTTGAGCCATGGGAGCAAGAATCGATTCCACTTGTGTATTGCAGTGCGCCTCTGACAATGGTAGAGCAAAGCCTTTCCTACAATCCGTTCATGTTCAGAAGCCACGAATTTCCCTAGTTATCAAAAAATTATTCTTTATTTTCAAAAAAAAAAACTAATAGGTTCATAAAGGCGTGAGATCAGACGTCATCACGAGAGTATTAAGTGAGTAGTTGTTAAATATGTTTGCAAGTAGATAATTATCTAGAAGCCGTTCTGATTGTATGGTAAAAGAAATTCTCATAGTAATCACACTAAGGTAAGTTTCTTTTAGAAGAGGAATTTGAAGAAAAAATGATGTTAAGCAGTTTAGCTCTCTGTTTAGTTGAATTCGCCAACTAGTCCACTGAAAACACGTTGATGCTTTCTTAAAGAAAACCATAGGGACAAGTTTTAATGATTTTTTTGTCCACTTAATTAATATTAATTGGAGACCTTGGAAAACTGGTTGTCAGCGTACAACATGTTGACACATATCAAATTAACAATCTATAAATATTATCCCTTAATCTGCTAGAGGCCCGTTCTACACAAATCAATCACTACCTTAATAGCCGAAAAATCAAGAGCTTCGACAAAGTGAATTTCTAGAACTTCCTAGTCTTACCATAGGGATACGGTACTTAAGAATATTGAAGGAAACCAACTCATCATGATAATGGCAGTCAGCTAATAATTTTCTAACATGCTCAATTTTCTTCGGATTGCAAGTAAATCGTTCCCATCGCAGCCGAAATATCACGGTAACCTTATGTAGAGCATATGCACACCTGTCTTCTATAAATCGGTAAACGAAAGCGATGCAGACCCTGCACGACACGAAACGCTGACGACCATTTTCGACGTGCAGAATGTGATGTAGCGCCTCCTGACGGTGAACTTTCAAGCGACCTCATTCTCGCTTCAAGAAAATCCTGAAAAATGACGTTATATGAGAAGCTGCTAATAAATAATGTATGTAATAGTGAACGATATAATCGATACGCGAAATTGAATGCAAATAGCAAAGGTGGAATGAAGACAGTGGCTTGACGGATTATATGATGAGCTGAACAAAATCATAGGCTGCACTGTTCTTTATCTAAAACCCTCAGTCGCATGTAATCCAGTTGACCGACCAGCAACTTGAACCGGCACGAAGGACCTACTCGCCCTTGCTCTGTGATAGAGTTCGCTCTCTTGAAGAACACGAAGAACGTCTTCCTTTTTGTCTAGGCCTTCCTCATGATGAGGTTCGACCATTGTTGCTTGTTTTTCCGTTGCACTATTAATACTCCACAAACAAGGTCTGGTTACTAGTTCCTGTTACCACAAGACAGTCATAGTACCATGGCAGCGCATCTGATATTCAATGATTTTCACTACGTAGCAGATTCTTGAACATTGCCGACAGAGTTAGGAACGTGAATTCCATCACTCACATGGGTGATATAGAGAATTTGTTGCAATACCATCTTGTAGCAGTGCTCTGAACTCTTAGCTTTTGCCACGTAACGTCTAGGTTTCTGAATACAGCATTAAGTAAAAGGCGAGTGTAGAAATGAAAAGTGAGCAAGGGGTGGATATTCATCGCCGCTCTCACTACATTGAGAGATGGTTGTTCGTTAAGCGCGAACTGGCTATTAAGAACAAATCTGTTTCTCATCAGCATTGAATCGTTGAGCATCAGTCATAAAGCGATATTTCTACGTGTAGTAGACAGGCAGTTATTCCTCATGACTAACGATTAGTTATATAAAAGCAATTCCATAAGCAAAATAAGGAGTACGCAATGATGCCGGTATCGATTTATTACCAAAATTCGAAAAAGGGCTGAAAACATGGGCTGTTATGCCGTTGTTATGGGCTTAGGAATTTGTATCTCGAATTTTACAGCTACTCCCTTATCTATGGAAATAACGATCTTGCCTGGAATAAACTACATTCTGTGTTAACCTCAAAAACAATTAAGTCGAGCATTCTATTAACAAATGATTTGATTAATGCCATTCATCTGAGAACCCAAATGTTTTAAGCACCCAGTTTCCTTTGCATAAGAGCTCTAGAAAGCTCTTGGCGCTGATCAATTTCTGAGGGATGCGCCATGCATTCGACTTCATTAAGTATCGTTGGAGGTGAATGAATGCGTATCTGGGCTTTACAATCACTCTCGGTAGCCTACCGATATTTCGAGCTATCCTTCCAGACAAGTCTGGTACCAATTTGCCCACCCCGTAGAGATGGAAGGCTTGGTGAGCCATGGGCGCGAAGATTAATTCCATATCTGTGTCGCAGTGACGCCTCCAACCACTGCGCCACACCCGCCCTCCTCCGCATATTCCCTATAAATTATATAGGTCTCATTTTCATCGCAGGTTTAGGTTACAATTACCGTTAAAGAACGATGTTAATCTCTAATTGTTAGAGGGATTCGAAAATCTTCTCATGGCCAAGCTCTCATTGACGAAGGCTGCAACAACGTTAACTCGTCCACTCAGAATTGCGTGCATCAAAGAACAAAGAACACTTCATTCAGTACGAGAATGGCGCGTATAAGGCGCAGATCCCCTGCCGTTATCAATACGGTGAAACAACATATGATCACTCTATCAGTTTTTGGACGCATTTTAAACACATGTTCTGATGTTGTTCTGAATGAAATTGAAATGAATCACGATCATAATGAACCTCAGATTTAAGCTGCTTATAGCGATCGCAATATTTATGCACTTTATCCGCACTCATCGTTCAAAGGGCTTTCAGATCAAAGTGTTTTCCGGGATCAGGAGAAAGCGACCAATCACTATTTTTGTTCGTTGATGTAGGCAATACCCAGTATAGACTCATGAAAGATAGTAGTATGTAAAGAGTGATTTTTTTTTCTAAAAAAAAGAGTTAGTGAAAAGACCTGCTGGCTGAGTTTCAGATGAAGATAAAAGGATAACGGATAAAGCTTTCGGCGTTGATCAATTCCTGATGCGCCATACATTCGACTTCATTAAGTATCGTTGGAGATGATTGAATGCATATCTGGCCTTTACAATGATTCGCGGTGACCTACCGATGTATCGAGCCAGTGCTGCTATCCTTCCAGACAAGTCTAGTACCAATTTGCAGACTTTGGAGGGATAGAAGGCTTGGTGGACCATGGGCGCAGGGATCGATTCCACATGTGCGCTGCAGCGGCGCCTCCAACCATTGCGCCACACGCGCCCTTCAGAAAAAGTTAGATGGATAAAATTATTGGGAATGTTCTTAAAATAAGTGCAGAAATAGATTTCGCTGCACGAAGCCATAAAAAATGCAAAGTACAAAGGCTGACGAGTGTAATAAATACAAATGCGCAGCAAAAACGTTTCACAGCAAGTAAATAGAATATGTGCGAACAGAGGGCTAACTAAAAGTCGTTAAAAGCAAAAGTGTTGCGCTTTTATCCAATAGGTTTCTACCCTTCCTCTTGATTCTGACAAGAATTTGTCCATTGTAGCGAACTGAACGCACGGAAGTGCGCCACGCTGTCCATCCGGTGGCGTCGTCGTCTAACCACCACCAATCGTCCATTCTATTGAGCTTGCTACTAATTTGTAACTATTGAGTTTCTAGCACTATAAGTGCAACAGTGACTAAAGCTTAATTGTAAATCGTTGCCTTTTAATGAATTTATTTAACTTTTGCCCTTATTTCTACCATTTGCAGAGTTCATCATTTGTGTTTTTGTTAATCCCCATACGATCTAATTCTTAAAAAAAACAGTAAATCCATCTTTGAGAAAGCTCTTTGAAATGTGATGGTGAATGAAATGAATGTGATGGTGATTTTAGTGTGGAAAACAGAGGAGCGCCGAGCAGTAATATCTCGAGATTTTAGGCAAAATCACAACGAACCAACCCGCGGCAAGTCAACGACGACAGACTCTTTGGCTCACGCATTCTTTCTATTGTGATGTGTGTTACCTTGTACACCATCGTACTCCTGACCACACTTGTTGTTGTTGGTATGTTGTTTATTCAGAGAGCATGGTTTCTGTGCTTTTCTCACCTCACAGTGGTGATGGAGTGCTACGGATCCTCGAACAGCTGGAAGGAGTTCGACACTAACTCTACAGAGGCCTATCTAATAGTGAATAATGGCGGCAATCACCGTTGCCGAAGAGTCCTAACCGCAAAATCTTAAACACATTCTCATCAATAATGTGGCAGTTAGTGACGAGGGTTCGAGAACTTTCTGGCACGACTTTTAGGATGGCACAGAGAAGCCCAACCTGTTAAATGCGACTCAAATTGAATTTGAGGCGAAGAGTTTCAATTTTCTTTCTTAACAGACACCATTCAACTTCTCTTTCATGTAACAACGAATTTATAATCAAACTGTTTCGTAGGGAAGACCGCTCTGGATGAAAATCTCACGTCGAGACTAAAATCAGCTCAGATCACTTTCGTTATGTTCCTTCGTGAGGCTTCACAAGAAAACAAGAGCAGCTTCGACTCATTACTGATTAAGTGGAAACATTCATCAAATAGTATAAATCGCATCATATATACCAATGTTTTTATGTAAGAAGCTCCACAATATAATACGTAGAGAAAGTAATACTGTAAGTCGCCAAAAAACATCGCCCTTCTCATAAGACAAACATGTCGCTAACGAATGAGAGCAAACGAGTGGCGATTATCGTCACTCAATTTAGCCGGTTCTCATTTGACATAGTCATTAGACATTTGACATATGCGTCAAGAATAATAATAAGAGAAAAGGAAAAAACTAATAAGAAAAAAATAAATGAGATATGACGGACATTTCCAGACAGCTTGTAGGCTAAAAAATATCTATTTGAATGATAATGACATATTTCATAGGGAAGATAAAGGATAACGTGTTCAGGGTTGACTAACCATTGAACGATGTTCCTCGCATTCGACACTATTCGCCATAATGAAGAATATTTGCGGTCGTTTACCGATTCATTAGTGTTTTGCTTTCTCGAACGTCTATTGGTATTTTGTTGACTTCGGTGAGATGAAAACACTCGCTGTTCTAATACGTAAAATCGAACCGATGACCGTATGTGTACTGCTGAGAGCCTCTAACTACTGTGCTATTAGCGCCCACATAGTTTATTACTAGACAATAGTGACTACATAGTGTGGTAGAAGAAGAAAAACTGCAGCCAAAGATCGTTTCGCACCTCTTAAAAGCATCATAGTATTAGAACATTTCTATAAAGATATCGAAGAGATCAGATTTATTAGAAGCGATATAGAGAAATAAAACAAAGCACTGAGTACATTTTTTGTTTCTACTGACTTTTGCTGGATTTCAAAATGCTCTATTTTAAGATTCTATTAAAAATAAAAATATTCTTGGGCAATCAAGATACCCACTTTTGTTAGAAATTTTAGGTCTCCAAAAATCAAAAACATCCATGAACTTCAAGACACTTTCTTTAAATGACCGTTCTTTTGCGAAAATTTTTAGCATTTAGAGTTGAAAAAAAATTGTAAAAATGAGAACAACGTTGCTTTGCAGCTCCAGCTTTAAGGATTTTTACTTTTCAATGAATAATTAAAGAATAAAGGATAAAGCTCTCGGCGTTGATCAATCCTTGAGAGATGCGCCATGCATTCAACTTCATCAAGCATCGTTTGGAGGTGATTGAATGCATATCTGGCTTTTACAATAACTGGCGGTGGCCTACCGATGGTATTGAGCCAGTGCTCCAATGCTCCCAGACAAGTCTGGTACCAATATGCCGACTCCAGAGGGATGAAAGGATGAAAGGCTCTGTGAGACAAGAGCGCGGGAATCGATCCCATGTTTGTCGCAGTGCACCTCCGACCCCTGCGCCACACGTGCCCATGAATAATGAATAATTGGATGAAAATATTTTAAATTATAAAAAATAAAGAAATATTTTGCTAAACCTAGCGTGTCGAATATTATCCTGCCTTAATCGACAAAATAATGAAGTGATAGTAATAGGTTATCAAAAACCAGTGCTTCGCTTTATAACACATTTTCCAAGTTTTTGAAACTTTTTGCTCAACTCGTGGCTTGTACCCGTTCTGGTGTTGCAGTATAGCAAAAGAAAAACACGTCTTGCAAGGGAAATGCAGTGCGCCTGCGACAACACTGTAAAGAGATTCCAAAAATAAAGTAGCTTCAAATTTTAGCTAACTGACACAAATTTGCCTTGCATTACGGTGTTTCTGACGTTATTCATAACGGCAGCGACGTACTGCGAGCGCGTTGTGATAGCCAATCAAGTCAGAGGTTGGTTTTCCTACCGTAATGTCAACGATCAGCCAGCATTCGTATCAAATATGTGATATGGGATTGAATTGCTGGCAAATTCAGAGCAATTTTCGTCACTTTTTCCACCACAATAGCAATATAGCAACTATATTGTTACTAGTATTATTATTACATGACCTCTCATGACAGAAATTGTGCGAATCCCGGTTCTCATGAATTTGTTTTCCTTGCATTAATCGTCCACAATGGTCTTCGAACATTTCGCATGTTGTTTCAGCTTTTGCTTGAGGTTTTCGTCTTTTCTTTAGAAGTTGGTCGATTCAGTTCACCTTACTTTCTTGGAGATTGCCGTGCTTATGGGGTCTCCACGTGGATCAGCGAAGAGCATGAGGGTGGGGTAGGGGGAGGGAGGTAGAACAAACTTAAACTTAAGCAGAACAGTTAGAACTGTTCGAGCATGGGGAACCATTTCATAATTGAGAAATCTGAGCCAAAAAGACCCTCATACCATTTATTTTGGACCAGCTCTTCTGCATAAATTAACGGCTCTTGTCGCATTATTAGCGTATCCCATGTATATAAACCGTTTAAGTAGTTTATTAGCTCAGTCTATTGAAAATGTGATTGAATTAACGGACAAGTCAATGCTTTATTCTCCAAGGGTAACTCTGTTGAGCAGTATGAAGACTATTGCTGACTTAAGATAACGAGGCTCAAAATGTGATCTCATGGAAACCACTAAAACACAAGTAATAAAGCGTTCCACCTTGACCAATCCTTTAGAGAAGTGGAATGGATACGATTTTACTCACACTACTACAAATGCAACCGCATTTATGGTCGCCCTATACGCTCTACTTTTGCAGGCATGCCGATGTATTAAGCTAGAGATCTAATCCTCCCAGACTGCGTTGAACCAGCTTGCCGACACCGAAGAGATGGAACGTCTAGTTTCCATAGGCATGCATCAAACCAGCGACCGCGGGTGTGCTGCAGGGCATCTTTAACCATTTCACAACACGCGCCCGAAATATCCACCTAGTTGCAGAGCAAACTGGTTTCGACTTGTTGCATGAAAAAGTTTTAGAGTTATCCAAATTCTGATAACAAATGTTAGCTGAGAGACGGGCAAAACGATGGAACCGCATAGAGTGGTGGTAAACGCGTTACTCCCCGGAAAGGACAGTAGCGCGTTCGTTTCCCACCATAGACACCTGCGCTCCAGAGTTTTGCAAATATCTCATCATCGTTGTGGTTGTATTTTGCTTATAACCTGCCGTGATAAATTGTAGTAGGCAGAAAACAAAAAGCTAAAACATTGTGATTTCAACTGCAGCCTCAGCTTAACTGGGTTCAATGCCGATGTGGGCTCCTCAGATCAATCCCGTTGACGGGTGATTGCTGACGGCAAAAAGATCGATAGAACAAGCTGAGAGACAGGCAAAACGAAGGACCCTCATGGTGTGGTGGTGAACGCGTCACTCCCCGGAAAGGACAATAGCGCGTTCGTTCCCCACCATAGACACTTGTGGTCCAGAGTTTTGCAAATATCTCAGCAACGTTGTGCTTACAAATGCTATAATAAGAAAAACCGAAAAACTTTTGACAGTCGAAAATATTCGTTTCGTTTCCTTTTTTCTGTTCATTTTTTCGTTTTGTTCCCTTACAAGGCTTTTTAAAAGACGCTTAGTTTCCTCTTTCAGCGATAAACTCGGAAAATGTCTAAGTTATTCGAACGATAGCAGTGCAGCAGAACTAATTGAAAATTGCACCTTTAAAATATGTTAAGTGACTTTGCGGGCAGCACATGCAGTCGGCAGTGGTCATGAATTATTCAGATGAACTGAAGAATGGGAATATAATGTTCACAAACGAAAACGCCTTTCATACAACAAGTGAAAGATGAACTGATGAAAGAAAAAATCAGAGAAAATAAGTTCCACAAAAAGGACCGTGCGTATTTCCTCTCATTCTCTCTTTTTCACTTCAACTTTTGTACTCATTTCAGTCTGTTTCTATTTCAGGACAAGCCATTCCAAACAAATACAAATTCTTCAATTGGTGTGAATTTTGGTAACTACAAATACCACAATATTGTACTGTTTGTACTGTTTTTTAAACTTGAATTATTAAGAAAAATTGCGAATCTGAGCACAAACGTCGCAGCTCCCAACACGGCCTTACTTAAGGGAACCTAACGAGGTTTAAGAAAATGTTCGATCACAGTAAGATCTTCGTTTATAGAAAATGTTCGGTTATAATAAGGTTTTCATTTATAAGTGGTATTTTATTCACCAATGCTATGCAAGAAAAATTTGCTCAGAAGGAAGAAATATTTTGTTTTCCTAATGAATGTTTCTGTTACTAGGAAGCACGTGAGTTAAAATGCCACAGTTCATATAAGTACTGATCAATGTTCAATCTTATTCACACCTGGAGTATAGCGTTTTGCAAAAAAAAGTAACGAAAACGAATCTAGTCTGCATTGGATTGCTTCTCATACTATGAAGAATCCTTTTATAGCCGTACTTTGGTTTCATATTTACAAATCAAATAAACCGTCTGGCTTCTATGCCGAGTACCGTAGCCGAAGCATTTGCATAGCAACTGCTTGTTTATGTTTACATGACAATCCGTACCAAATCTGACATCAGTTTTTTAAAAATTATATTTACATTACTAAAACCACTGCTGAGCATATTAGATTATCTGGATAGTAATAGGCCAAAATGGCTTCTTCACTTTATTGCTTTATTGAGAAGAAAGATGGCCAATGGACATCCTTGTACAAAGTGTAAATATCAATCCAGACGGTATTATCAGTTGCATTCCGATAACCTAGGACGGCTTTCACTTCTAGAAAGAGAAAGAAAGTCATAATACTGTCAAATGTAAACGTATAGCCATTACAGGAAATTGTGGAATTTGAGCTTTGTTCTTAATGGCCGGCGACAACTATCGTCAAATGAGGAGCTACTGACGAAGACTCGTACAAATCCCATTCATAACCACATAAATTAAGGCAGTATTTCGTTGACTACTATTGAATACGGTAGTCGGTTAAAACTGGAAAACACCTTTACAACGAGAAATATAAACTCCTAGTAGCCAATAATTTGTACGGAAATCTGCGCGACTTCTCCAAAATGGAAATGACCTAGGCTATAGGCAACAATGCGTGTCCTGAAGAATTCAATGAATCATAACATCAGTTTAAAGTAAAATGTGAATGTAAGGGTGCTCGTAGCGCAGTGGTCTGAGGTGCCCTGCAACACACAAGTGGAATCGATCCCAGCGCTCATCACCCATCAAGCCTTCCCATCCCATCTGGGCCGGAAAATTGGTACCAGACTTGTCTGAGAGGATAGCATTATTGGCTTGATATATCGGCAGACCACCGCGAGTCATTATAAAGGCCAGAAATGAATTCAATCTCCTCCAAACGATGCTTAATGAAGTCGATATCATAGTATATCCCTCAGTGTTGATCAATCCCGAGAGCTTTACTTTTTTATCCTTTAATATCAATGCAAAATTAAAAAGACAAAGCAAAGAACAAGCTTGAAACGATTTGATATGAGTTTTGAAAATAATGCTTGTGTGATTAAGTCTCGTGTCTTCGTAACACAATTTTTTCTTATAGTTATAGCTTTTTATCTTTAAATGCATAGCTATCCACTTAATTGTTAATTAGTGATTATTCGAAATTTGTCTAATTAAATCGCACTCGAGTGTGACGAAAGAATGGATGTTAATTTCAAAGAATCCTTGCTATAAGACAGCAAACCCATCGAATGTCAAGAGAAGACCACTGTCTATGGTCATGAGACGAGGACACTATGCAAGCACGGCTATCTCGATATTCCAAGGAATATCGTGCTTAACTAAGTGTTCATTGATAGAGGAGAAAACGCGAACATCAAGTCGCAGGTGAATACACATTCGAATCCATTTACCTTCTCGGATGACGATCGTAACATAACCGAACTTGGTTATGTAAAAAGTGCTGGTGCTGCACGTTATTTGTGATAAGCTCATCTTATTTGAAGTGTTAACATTCATAGCCATTACTGACTAATGTTCAAGCTACAGCTAGAAAGATCTGAAAAACTTGTCTTTGTAAAATAACCATATTTCAAGATATTTTCGCAAGGATTTAGCTTTGTGCGGTTAGCACTATTTATTAGAAATCATAGTAAAAGTCTCCTACAGTGCTGTGCTTATTAGTTGGCGCGAAATCATCATTACCCCTTTAGCGGTCATATTCGCAATTATTCATGCAGTTATCTGAATATCCTTTAATCAGCAGCAATCCACTGAGTAATCAGTTTCAAACCAAAAAATATGGTCCAATATTAAGTTGAATAGATATAAAATAGACTCTATTGATTGAATAATTCCAAATATAAAGTGAAACACCTAGAATCACTTTATAAGGCAGATGTAAGGAATTAGAAATGCATTTAGACACAACTGTCTTCTAAAAATCAATCGCCAAGTGCTGAATTTGCTCAAGATGCTAACTGATTTTGTCATTACCACCTATTACCGTACCACCACAAACTAATGTACCAATGGAAAACGGTGTCAATAGCGCTAAAGAGAGGGAAACAGACCGCGAGTATATGCCACATTATTTTCCTAAGGGTATTTTGGCAGTTTTTTGAATAGGCGTCGAGGAAAGCAAAATTTTCGTGGATACTTCACGCTATCGATTCACTATAGTTAGTTGATTCCCGTGTGACGAACACAGGTACAGTTTAATTTATAAATTCGCCTCCAAAATAGCGTTATTCGTGTTTGTATTTATTATAAGCGGGTGTGACGTAGTGGTCGGAGGTATCTTGCCACACACACGCGCCCGTGGCCCACCAAACCGACCTTCCCTCCGAGATCGGAAAATTGGTACCAGACTTGCCTGGAAGGATATCAGCACTGACTTGATACATTGGTTGACTATCGCGAGCCATTGCGAAGCTCAGGTATGCATTAAATCACTTCCAAGCGATGCTTAGTGAAGTCGAAGGCACGGTGTATCTCTCAGGGATTGGTCAACGCCGAGGCCTTTATCCTTTTATCCTTAATTATCTATTACCTGTAGGATTGGCAAGGCCAGAATTAAGCTGATGCAATTATAAGTACATTAAGTACACATATATATTGTATAATACTATTTGACATATTAGTGGAGCAATTTGAGGGATTGTGCAAGCCGTGTAGACGGCTGCACCTTTTCAACCTGAGAGGAATTTTCTGGTGGTGGAAGTTCCCTTTTCTTCCACTTTGAAAATCTGAAACAGCTGTTACCTCGCATTACCACAGGAAGGCTTAAACGATTAATAAAGCAATTTACTTACAATGTCTAATAAAATGTAAGGAATACGTCTTTCAGCATTGAACAATTCCTTAAGAATGCCTTCGCGAATTCGACGACATCAAGCACCTCAGAGATAAAAGAACGCATGGACGGCTTCTACAGTGAATATCGCAGTTTTCGAAATCTAACAGTCCAGTTATTTATTCTTCCTTACATTTCTGGCATAAAGGTGGTAACTCCGTGAGGCGTTGGTTAACCCTAAGTGGAGGGTTGAACTAAAAACGATGTTTATGTTGCAGAGCACATCAAACCATTACGCTACGTATCCCACATTGCTCAATAAACAAAAAGGAATTCAATGCCATTTACCAATAATTCCAAAAGCCGGAACCATACGGAGATCATCTTTGTTCGTAAAATTAATTACATATCAGAAAAACAACGGGCTAATGAGCCTTTTTTCTACGAAATAATAAAATACTAAGGACATGTGTAGAAAAAAACTATTCAAAGTAGACACTACGATAAGGAATTGTGCTATCGGTGTAGGAAAAAGGTGTAAAAAATACGCTGTGGGAAAAGCAACAAATCTCTACGGCAACTGGGAATCCGCTTCAAGTTCGTCAACGCTTAATTTCCTTTTGATCAAGTAACAATGGAGCTCGAAAGAAACAAGATGAAAAGCGTTTCCGCTGTTGAACTTCGGATTGGTTAAGTGTGATACTTGTAAATGATGCCGCAAGCCGACGAAATTTGATGCTAGACAGCTATATCAGTTTCACCAATAGCCCAATTTTCAACATGGAATACATTATTATAATTCTTGATGCGGCGTTTCCAGCCAGGGTTATTCGAAAAGACTTATTCTCTTCATCATTATAGAACAGAATGCTTCCTACTGCATTCTTCTGTCTGAAGTTCAACAAATTTATAAAGTAGAAACGACTTTCTGTGGAAATTGTTCATATAAATATTGAATTGCCACATAGAAAACTACAGGATTTTGAAACTTAGGCAAACATAACATCCAGAACGCCGAGTTTCCCTCTTCTTTACCTTTTCGCAGCTTTAGACGATTTCTACCCGGGATAGCACAATGTTCGCACTTTGGCAAGGGATACGATGTTCACAACGTGTATGGACAAAAGCATTCATGCACCTGTCACGGGGCACAGACGTAGTCATGGATTTCACTGTGTGTTTACAATACTCAGGCATAAGTATGTATAGGTATTCTTTTGTGCATACACGTTGCATGCTGAATGTCTACCCAGCGAATGCATGCCATTAATTCAGCTACGTAAATGACGTGGGAAGGTTTTTGGTCAATTCCAACAAATAAGCACAAAGTTTAGATCGACAAAAGCCGACTAGCTTCAGGAAGTACACCCGACTCGCTATGAAAGAGACAAATTAGTGCCATCCGTGGACGTCTTCTCGCCGAAAACAACCATAACAAACATTGCCCTCGAAAAATTATACAAAAGATGTGATACTCTTCGTATTCTGCTAGTTAAGCGCGGTAGAAAGCAAAAGAGTCTTGAGGGTGACGGCTAGAGCAGTAGGATGACACCAGAGAGATTACAGCTGTTCTAGGCGATCTCTTGCAAGAAATTGCACGTCACTTCACTCATTGGTATTTAGACTACTTTTTTTTTTCTCGGATTCATAAATAATCATGTAGAGATGATTAGTCGTTGAACTGTATGACAGCTTCAAAACAGAATAACATTAACATTCACTGGTAAAGAATTTGTATCGGCTATCCCATCTACAATGGGGACCGTCTGTCTCGTCATTGATTTACTTTTTTGTCACAAAGTACAGATAAATTAAACTAAATTTTCTTTCTCAAATATATCCACTTTTTATAGTACTCAGGATCGGCTTTCTATTAACCTCGGCATTGAATTATGAATTCGTCGTTTTCTCTCTCAGCAATCGCGAGGTTGTTAAACAGCATGCGTTTACATCCATACAATAACACACATGCAATACAATCGTAGCTGACGTTTCGACAAAATCGCCTTCTTCAGAGCCGCTTTTTTCACCGAGGAAGAACAGCAACCGTCGTCAACCATATGCGACTCTGAGCGGCTGTTCTTCCTCGACGGAAGACAGGTTAAACCTAACAAAGCGCAATAACGAGCGAGTACAGCGTAATGAGTAGAGGTCCCATGCAACACACTTACTCTCCGGTTCGATCCTACGCCCTAGTTAATCAAAGACCCCATCTCTCGGGTGTACAACTGCACATGCCGAATATGCGTTCACACTCCTGTGGGATGCTGAATGGAATCCAATGCATAGCGCATCATTAGGGGATAACGGCAAATGCAGGGAGATTTTTCCCTCAGTTTGCACTGACTTCGGCAACAGTTCGGATTACCTTAGAGTTAGCACACGAATATGTGGAAATTCTGCCTATGGTAGAAAAATACTGTTGTACTTGCTATTCACTTCTTTCTGAGTACGAGGAAAAGACAAAAGCAAAACATGAAGAATTTTGCTACACAAAGATTTTCTACTCATAGGCTGAAAATCTACGGATCTTATTTTAACGACAACAAACAAATCGGTGAGCAGTCGTCATGCTCCGCATCGCTTTTCAGAGCCTAGTGGGATTGCTTGTGGACAACGCCTAAGCAAAAACGGAAGAAATAGAGGTTTTCACATGAACGCCTTTCAGGAACTCGAATGTACCGCAAAAGCAAATGAAGATTACCCCGCTAGAGATTGTTCATAGACAGTACGGTATGTGAACGCGAAAAGCTTTCTTTTTTTTGATAAGATCAATTTTGCTCTAAAATATTTTCGCCAATCTATACCAAATTTTGCTGGTTTTTCTCCTTTCTGCTATCGTACCAGCGAAGCATTATTCACTGCTCGCTAAATTCTGACCTCGATCCAGTTAGCGGGGGGAGAATCGTCATAAAGTGCGGAGTGCCTTAGTTATTTGGTGTATCTTTGCCCTCTGCTAATCGATGTCGGTGCACATGGTGCAGTGACTAAAGGTGCACCGCAATATGGACGTAGTTTAACTTTCTACTTTCTACTTACTGCCTATTATTACTTTTCAGGGTAGGGTATCATGTGAGATACAACCATAATGATGCTGAGATATTTGCAAAACACGGCGGACCTCAGGCCAGATTTGAACCAGCTATTACCCTTTCCGCGGGTCACGTGTCACCCACTGTAGCATCAGCTTAACTTGGTTAAATATCAATTTGTGCTCCTCAGATCATTCTCGTTGACCGGTGATTGGTGTTGCTGATGGCAGCGTTAGGGTAAAAAACAGCCTGAGAGGAAGGCAAAGCAAGGGCGTCAGTGGTGCAGAGGATAACGAGAGAGCGCCCGGAAAATGTTATCGCAAGCTTGAATCCGGCAAATGGTCGAAGTTTCGCAAATACTTATAACAACATCATTACGGCTATATCTTACAGACGAAGTTGCTGTTTCGTACTTTGGCCCGGGAAATAAACCGAGCCAACCGTTTTCCCATTATAGGCAAATTGATACCGAATTTATCTTTGGGCGATAGAAACAGATCGGTAGGCTCGCACAAGCATTACATAGGTCAAATATGTATCCCATTATTTGAACAATGCTTGTTGAAGCCAAATTCATGGCGAATCCTCCAGAGGCTGATCAATGCCAGGAGCTTTACTATTTATCTTAGTCAATATGTAAACACACTATCGGTTTTTCTTTCCTCATTCTTCGGTGAAATGCGTGGCAACAAAATGTATCGTTATTCACTGGCTTCGAAATGACAGATGACGTCGGGCAATGCGCGCCAATAACAAAAAGGAAAAGCTAAACGAGATGGGGATTGAAGAAAGAGAAAGGAGAAGTAAAAGACCACATTCACGTCACCATTGCCTCTACCAAAACAAACAGAATGTGTAGATGAAAACTATATTAACACATAACAACCGAAGCTGGTTATTCAACAACTACCAGCAATTTCTTCATGACTAGACTAGTTGAGGAATTCCTAGCTCTGCAGACATGTTGAAGAGAGTTTCTCCTATCGTTTAAGTTCTACATTTTAAAAATTCTCGCAGTTGATCAACCCTGAGAGATGAGCCATGCATTCGACTTTATTAAGCATCGTTTGGAGGTGATTGAATGCATACCTGGCCTTTACAATGACTCACAATGGCCCACCAATGTATCGAGCCAATGCTTCTACCACATCATACAAGTATGGTACCAATTTAGCAACCCCGAAGGGATGGAGGGGTTAGTGAGCTAGGGGTGCTGAGATCTATCCCGTGTGTGTATCGCAGGGCGCCTCTGACCACTGTGCCACACACACTCTCCTAAGCTTTACATACTTCTTACAAATTGCTGCGTAATTATATAGTTGCTTGGAAACAAATCTAACAGAAAATTGATTAAAAAACACAGTTTCAAAATTTCTCTAGCAGGAACATCACCAACAAGCACAAACAATACATTTGTAACACCGTCGCGTTCTTCTCCAAGACATCCATCATGTTCAATTGCTTCAGTGTTTGAATTAAGAGCATCGAAGAGGAAAGGCAGGAAAAAAATGTTGTAGGAATCTAGAATATCAGTATCCCATCTTAGAATGATGAAATAACCTGTACTATGCGAGTGAGCCCGGGGTTGAAAATGTCCTTTGTTTTCGCATCAAATGAAATGTACTCAAGGCGTATCGAGCGTTGTACTGCATGGTCACATAAACTATTCAAGAAAGATTAGATTTATGTTTTTCTACAAAGGTATTTTTTTGTTGCTAAAGCTATTTTTGCCAAAAATTGGCAGCATTCTTAGGCAAATGTTTTTAAAAATGATTAAGTAGTTTTCAGTGTCATTGTAGAGCAGCATAACGAGGTAGCAGTTACGTTTACGTTGGCAGGGTTGGTCCATTGACAAAGAATAGAAGCGCTTAAGAAATTTCGCCTGTTAGCGTATAAGAGCAGAATTCGTATCGTTGTAACCTCACAACCAAACTAACCATGGAAGCTTTAGCAGGTTTTTTTTTCTAAACAATAGCGTTTGGACTCTCTACGAACACGGTACTTTAAGAGGTTGCTTGCCAACGACATTCAGGACACAGCACTTTTTATTCATAGTGCGAAAGCCACGCAAGTAGGGATAATCCTTAAGTATGTGTATAAGATGATAAGTGTGAATAGAATGTGAAAATCATGTTAAAAGGAAAGTAGCTTACGGATAAATAATAATCAATGCATTATTAAAATATCCTTGCATTTGCAAGCTGCGATAGATATAAATAGTTCTTCAGCGAACTATCCATAAAAATGGGCTATTCTTACTCTATCATCTTTGCTCAGTAACCCTTCTGAGAACAAAGTCGCTCCCTTCCTGTAGAAATGAAGATTTAAATGTAGCAAATTTTTCACATGCATCACGAATACGGCGAGGGAGTAGAGAAGTAGTAACACTAATACATCAGCATACCGAAAGAAAAATAAACAATAACACAAACATTATTTAGAAAAAAACGATAAGCGCTAAGGCTTTAAACAAACTCATGCGCAATTCTCCGCACTTTTGTAGGTAACAGTATCTTTAGAGCTTGTGCGGAGTCAAACTGCACAATGTGAAATAAAGTTTATAGCGCTCAAAACAGATGAGATTTAGAAGGGCATGAAGTGAGGAAAACGTGTTAAGAAAACAAAAAAGCCGTAGTACTAACTTTGAAGATTTGAAAGTTTTTAGAAAGAAAAGGCTTAGCGTTGCTATGATGGAGAAGAATGACGGGGCTATCGGCCACCTCCGGTTGTCACGCTTCAATAGTTGCTTTGGTAGATGTAATATTGGCATAAGTACTTCCTTTCACTACTTATCCGATTATAAGGTAATATTAATTCGTGCTAACAATTTGCTAAAAATATTATCACTACGGAGTGCTAATTTCTCTGTATTCATCTTGACCCTAAAACTTTCCACATATTCAGTCGACGATCCACAATAGTAGTTGACAGAAAAAGAAGCCAATACATTCTTAACTTGGAAACTCGATTAGAAAGCGTCAAGGAAAATGAGGTTCGAAAAACTTCGCCAAGTCTTATGAATAAATTTAAAATGACTGAGAGCCAATGCACAGCAACTGAGGCTTATGAACAAAGTAATATTGTGCTTCGTGCCAAACAAAAGAAAACGTAGAAGAAAACAAACAAATTATAGTCACCGATGTCAGTGTGAACATTAGATCTGAGACCAATTTGTTGGGACCGGAAAAGGACGGCCTTTCAGACATGTAACACACACACACACACACACACACACACACACACACCACACACACACACACACACACACACACACACACACACACACACACATATATA
>MQTX01000083.1:137108-177472 GCA_009735665.1 Angiostrongylus cantonensis | reverse complement strand
TGACCATGTTTACAACAGGGTGAATATAACGCAGAGCTGGGAGGTACCACCTAGTGCACACGTGGTCGTTGGCCCGATCCAGTGCCCAGGGCCAGCTAAACCTCCCGGCCGTACTGGCTCGGTAGATTGGTACCAGACTTTTCTGGGAGGGTAGAAAGCTAACTTACATCCACAGACCTCTGAAAGCCATTGCATAAGTCAAGTATGCATTCATTCACATTTGCGATACAATGCATGGAAAACCATGGAAGACTGATCAATGAAGAACGTTATTCACTGGAAATAACTCATAGACCAATAAAACCAAAACGGGACTCAGGATTTCTCAGCAGTGATCAACTGCATTGAACGAAGTTGCTTCTTTTCACGCGCTAGCATAACTTTTTGATGAGTTATAGCGCAAATAATTGACGTATTTGCGATGAATTTGGTTTCTTCGAGGACAGAGGACTTCCCCATTAGTAAAGTGGTAACGGAGTTGAAAACGTTGAGAGGCGTTGCTTCAGGGAACTATGTGTGGAAATAGTTTTTATAAAACATTCATTCAAGTATTAATTTGTCAACAACTACAGTTCTAAAAAGTTGAAAATGAATTTTAAATTTTTAGAACACTCGACGTAAATTCGACAACCATAGGAGCCAACGATATATTACGTGACTCTGTAGTGTCCTGTTGGACGAACTATCTCTTCATCAGTTAGGTTCGTGTGCGAAAAACCAGGCTGGCTGAAAAAAGTGAACAAGGACTTCATAAAATCACAAATTCGTCTAGGCAGAATCAAATAACTTCTTCTTATAGAAAAATTGCATACTGTAATAAATTATGTTTTAATTGATAAAACGTAGTTTCAGCTGGAAAATGTTGGCTTAAAGTTGGAAGCGGCCAATACTTTCGTATCGTATGACTTCATGTGGAGTCATATTGTCGGGAGTGTGGCAATTTGTTTTTGCCAGAAAAACGTTGTGAAAAACAAGACAAATTGGTGGCAATTCACGTTTAGGAGGTGAAAGCACGATGTGAGCTGCTGAGCAATTTTACTTTTCGTGCACGGTTTCCAGCTTCTCAGATTTTGAAACGTATTCTACGATTCATAACGTTTATCGTAGAGCTCAAAATTGAAGCGATGAAGAGCAGAATTCATCACAAAGAGTCAACTAATAGCCTACGGTAATAAGAAGATCGACATTTTAAAAGGGATGATCCCAGCTAAGGCTAAATGAAATACTGGGCAACACCGCCATCCTACTAGAAAAATTGCCGCAAAACGGCCGACCAGCTGGCAAAGCTTTATCCTATCCACAAAGGCCGATGACAGCTTGTTGTTACGTGCTGGGAGTCACAAGGTACAACTTTTTTCGGGAATTCAGTGAAATCTTTATGCCAAAATCGAAAACAGTTGCCAGTTTGATGCAAAATCTGCTGGTCCAACCGTGTTCGCTTTGTTTGGGCCATTTATTCAAATATTATGAAAGTTGCAGTAAATATCGAATAACATCAGTCATAGGAATGAAGAAGTAAGCTGATTTAGAGTTAAAGCCATAAGTGATGAGGACGTGTGCTAGAATAAACTTATTTAGAGCTAATGCGCTAATTGGTGAAGATGCATGTTCAGATAATCTTAATCTGTCATACTTAAATGAAAAGCCTTTAAAGAAATTCATTCTATCATGTACCTGAGAGCACTAAAGTCGTTGCTCGTAATATTTTAAACAAATGTTTAATAAGATTACCATCAACGATGTCATCAGCGTTTCTACAAATTCTGCGATTGAGATAGAAGCCATCAGTAACATAAAACGAGCAAAAACATTTCGTTCAATGTCTTAATCGAAGTAAAAAAAATAACGTAGTGCAAAGATTTGATGGTCAACAGGTGCATTTACCCGCATTTTTTTTTCGTGAATCCAGGCAAACATCATAAAGTATTGTCACGAACTAGAGATGCGTCACTTCAGTAATTCCAATCCGGTCCAATACCGTGCCTCGGACGGACCCACTGTCGTGTGCATCCTTCCATGGTACCGAACTTACCTGTGGGGATGAAGATACGAGATGATGCATCAGTACGGCACCTCAATTCAGTGAATAGGCCAGATATTCAGGCTGTCTTCTACACGATATTTGACAAAATCGAAGACATGGCACATTCCTCATGGAAAAACGCATCCTGAATGCTTTATCCCTTCTCGGGTATGAAATTTTTTAAGAAAGGCATGTTATTCATGAAAGGCGAATTAGAGTGTGAGTCTTTTAATTGTCGACTACTCCAAGGATTTCATTTTTATGAATTCGCATAAATTATTAAACAGAGTTTTTTTTCGAATCTCGCGTGGTGCTATCTTTTTCCTATTTTTATAATTTTTTAGGGTCATCATCATGGCTTCGCTCTTACTCCACATAAAATTGATGACATCATCGGCAAAGTGTATGTCGTATTGTATAGGAGTTTTCTATCACTGTATAAGCCGTCTTGAATCGAATGATTCTCCAAAGCAAAGAGGTGGTAAAAAGCTTTAGCTTGATTGACTAGGCCTTCTTGAAATCCCGTTTGCTTAACTACTTAGGCGTTGTCCTACTTAGGCGTTTCTCTACGTGAACGATTAATAACGGGTTTTAGAGCACACTCAATGCCGCCAGTGAGCAATTACGAGAACCTTTCAGTTACTTTTCTTAAGCAGGATAAGTGTTCGCACGCTCATCCACTGTTCTGTTACCCACTTCATTTGAACGCAAATTGTCATAAAGATTGTAGAAATTGTGTGTTGTTAATCATCTCCAGCTAATGAGAGCTCCAGTATTGTACTGCTTGGTCGTGGATTTTGCCTATTCATAATCTTGCTCTCAAATGGAACTTCGGAGCTGCATTGTTATTCAATATAATGGAAGTTTGTAATAATTTTTTACCGCTTGTTAAGGCAAGAAAGAAAATCTTATATCTAAACTTTTAATCAATAAATTAGGATATAGAACCATATTAATGCAGATATATGAGCAAAACTCGAAACAGTTGGGCATCGAAAATGCGACTATCCATAACAGCGAGTCAGCTGTTATTGGCCACACCAACTCGTGGAAAGGATTTTTACCCAAGGATCCTTAAGCTTCTTCTTAAAGGCACGTTTTAATTCGAGATGTTAGCGCTCAATATCTCATGATTCTAAAAAACTTTCTCTTATTTTTCACCCAGAATAAAGCAGTGTGTCGCCTAACTTGAGAGTTTTTAAGAAGTTTTTCTGCTAAACCGTTTCCGGCTGGAACCTCTTTGCATCACTGGTTTTTGTAAAAACGTTAAGATGGTTGGTCTTTTATTAACGATGTTTATTTAGTGCAATAGGCAATGCGCCCTACTTTATTTAGAGGAGCTTGGTGATAAGCGGCTTCTGTAACAACCTCACTAGGAGCTAACAGTCTATGCAGGCGACATTCACGTTCTGCCACAACTTTAATACATCGAACAGAAAACTTATTAAATGAGCGATTTGTGAACAAAAGCACAGATTTGCAGGCATTTTGCTTACTTTTACTGGCCTTCCCTAGGGTCGGCACTGAGGTTTTCTCCAACCGATCTTGTGGAAAACTTCTGCTTATAAACCACTTCATCAAATTTATTACAGATCACATCGATGTTGCTAACATTGGCCGCACTGGTTCGTTGGCAACAGCTAACGATGCTGATCTTATTTTGACACGCAGTTTGAAGCTTAAGGAGAGCAACAGAGGTGAACAACCTAATCTATGCAGCAGAAATGTAAGCTGAGAAGCCGACGCCACTGCTCCGCGAAAACTCTTTTCCATAAACGACAAATACCTTGTCATTCAGGAGGTACAGCTCGATCTTTCTGTTTTCTTTTTTTCCTTTGATCAATGGAGTTTGGTAACAAACAGTTTTAAACAGAGCGCGATGAACGACGTCAAAGAAAGTTGCTCTAGTGTTGTGAGTGCAAAAACAAAAGGAACCTTCCGTGATATCTCCTGTAGATAGCGTGTTGATCGGACTCTAATAAAGTCCAGGAACTCGGGATTTTATAGTCTTTTGCTGGTTATATAATCATTCAACTTCATTAACATAAGCGTACAGTGTGGAATTTACTAAGCTTAATTCAATACCGTTAAGCGAATCCGTTGTTCATAAGAGTGTTAACGTTGTCCTGTTAGAGCACTTTCGCCACAGGATGCCCTTTGTGCCCGTGGAGTGGAGAGAAGTTTTGTGGCAAAACCCATTAGGTTGTTCAGAAATAAATGGGCGTTTAGAGCTAAACTCTTTAAAATGTCACTGGTCGAAGCAAACACGCCAACAACTGTTCGAGAGCACGCAGAGCAGCTTGCCGTAAACGCCGAGAAAATTTCCATTCACTTAAATCACATAGAAAGACAAAAAACTCGATAAGTGAGTGCCGCACGAATTAAACGATAATTAAGAAAGTCGTCATTTTGAAGTGTCGTCTACTTATATTCTGAGCAACAAAAACGACCTTTTCCTTGATCAAATGTTGACATGCGACGAGAACTGGATTCTGTACTACAACAAGCTTCAGTGGTTGAGTTCCGGGCAAGCTCCACAGCAGTGCCCAAATCCGAAAATGCACCAAAAAAGGTTATAGTGACTGCTTGATGGTCTGCAGCCGGGCTGAATCATCACAGCTTATTGAATCCGGGCTAAGCGATTGCGGCAGAGAAGTGTTGCCGATAAATCGACGAAATGCACCGTAAACTGTAACAACAATGACCGGCATTAGTTAACAGCAAACCGCTAATCCTTCTCTGAGGCAACGCCTGGCCTCACGTTGCGGAACCAGCGCTGCAGAAGTTGAACGAGTTGCGGTACGAAATCTTGCCTTATCCGCCATATTCTTCAAATCTTTCGCCTACCGACTATCAATTCGACAACTTTCTGGCGAGAAATGCTTTACCAACCACGATGACGCAAAAAACCGTACTACGATTCCATCGCTTTCCGAACTCCAGGACTTTATGTAACTGGAATAAATAAATTTGTTTCTTACTTTTATTTGTTGATTTAATAATTTTTTAATTAATAAGGTTTTGGATGAAGCAAGTTATGACATTTTAAATAATGTAGCTAAAAACGCCCACTTATTTCCGAACAATTTAATGGGTTCTGCCACAAAAGTTCCCTCCGCTCCACGAGCACAAAGTACTGTGGAGAAAGCCTGTGAAGAAAGTACTCAAACAAGACAGCGTTGGCACCACAACGAACAACGAATTTCTTTACCAGCATTGAATCAAGCTTAGTGAATTCCACACAGTATGCTTATGTTAATGAAGTTGAGTGATTATACAACCAGCGAGAGACGACAAAATCCCGAGTTTCAGGACGTCATTGGAAATTGGTCAACGCGCTATCCACACGATTCATTACGAAAGGTCTCTTTTGTTTAACACTCACAACACTAGAACAACTTTCTTCGACGTCGTTCTTCACGCTCTGTTTAAAACTGTGTGTCTGCGATGGTGCAAGGAAAAAAAGGAGGAAAACGGAACGACCCAGTTGTACCGCCTAAATGGCAAGGTATTTGTCGCTTATGGAAAAAGAGTTTTCGCGGAGCAGTGGCGCCGGCTTCTCAGCTTACATTTCTGCTGCATATATCAGGTTGTTCACCTCTGTTGCTTTCCTTAAGCTTCAAACTGCGTGTCAAAATAAGATCAGCATCGTTAGTTGTTGCCAACGAACCAGTGCGGCCAATGTTAGCAACATCGATGTGATCTGTAATAAATTTGATAAAGTGGTTTACAAGCAGAAGTTTTCCACAAGATCAGTTGGAGAAAACCTCAGTGCCGACCCTAGGGAAGGCCAGTGAAAGTGAGCAAAATGCCTGCAAGCTCTTCTAAATAAAGTAAAGCACCCAGGATCGACTTTCTATTAACCTCGGCATTGAATTATGAATTCGTCGTTTTCTCTCTTAGCAATCGCGAGGTTGTTAAACAGCATACGTTTACTTCCATACAATAATACACATGCAACACAATCATAGCTGACGTTTCGGCAGAATCGCCTTCTTCAGAGCCGCTTTTTCATCTGTCTTCCACCGAGGAAGAACAGTCGCTCAAAGTCGCATATGGCTGACGACTCTGGTTCTCACTCATATGGCTGATTGTATGAAAGTAAACGTATGCTGTTTAACAACCTCGCGATTGCTAAGAGAGAAAACGACGAATTCAAAGTAAAGCACATTGCCTACTGCACTAAATGAACGTCGTTAATGAAAGACCAACCCTCTTAACGTTTTTAGAAAAAGCCAGTGATGCAAAGAGGTTCCAGCTGAAAGCGGTTTTGCAGATAAACTTCTTAAAAACTCTCATGTTAGGCGACACACTACTTTATTCTGGGTAAAAAATAAGAGAAAGTTTTTTAGAATCATGAGGTGTTGAGTGCTGATATCTCGAATTAAAACGCGCCTTTAAGAAGAAGCTTAAGGATCCTTGGGTAAAAACCTTTCCGCGAGCACAACAACAGCGCATCGTTAGTTAGAACCCTAAAATACTCTATAATATTAGAGAACCTAGAACACCATGAACTAGTACTCTGCCTTTTTTGTTAGCAGAAGCATGCAGAAAGGAATCCAAAATCGATCACGGTCTATGTGAACCATACAGCAGTCTTTTAACTTTTATTCCACAAAGTGGAAAAAATTTTTTACACGACTCGTATTCATTTCTACTGCACGAATCCCAGTTTTTCTTGCGTTTGATTCGTTTACTTACATCCATCTCCTGCGATGCTCTTATTATTCTTCGTGTCTGAGTTCAGCTGCTTCTTGAGAATTTTCCATTCTTTAAGAATTTCGTATGATAAACGAGTCAATTCTTACTGGAGCCCCGATATAGCCTCACAGTGGGGCGCAACCCCGTGGATTGGAGAAAGGCAGCTTGTCTCGGACTAGCCTGGTTGCAATGCCACAACGCCGTAAGCATGAGAAGCTTGGTAAGCCCGGAACGTGATCCAACCAACACTGTGCTTCTGATGGTTCGCATTAGTACACGGTCCACCAGCCTCTACCTATGAATAAAATAAAAATGGATGAAGCTCCCGGCGTTAATTAATCACTAAGGAATGGAGGATGAATTTGGCTTCATCAAGCATAGTTATAAGTGATTGGACCCAAATCCGGTCTGTGGAATAACTCGAAGTGGCTTACCGATGCATTGAACTAATACTGCTATTCTCCCGCATAGGCCTGTCGCCAATATGACGACCCGGAGAGGTGGAAAGTTTAGTAAGACTGGCGCGCGATATGGAAACCACGTGCACTGCTGGGCACCTCTAACCGCTGTGCGACACGCCCTGCACTGAAGCACCTGCAGAAATAACTATTTCTCAATAGTATATATGTATTTGCATAAACAGAAAAACAGAAATCGTGTTCATGTTTGGAAAGGAAGTTGAACGACAGATTCTTCATCTATTATTCATCTAATTCAAATCGAATTGATGAGCACATACAAACCGTTTGTATAAAGTCCTGAGCTCATCTAATACGAATCGATCTGGTTCAAATTTGTGTAGTACGATCGGTTAATAGTAGATTTCTCGTCCCTTGATCATAGGGTTACTGTAGAAAAAATCCCTGTAGTCATATTTTCCATGAAGAATTTTGATATGCATATTCCCTCCGACATTTTGACTATTGTGGTCGCGAAGCGAGTTTGACACTTAATATTATCCAATATGAGTTTTATCAGAAAGACTCAGAATACAAACATTTTTGACTAACTGACGACGAGTTTGCTCTTTTCAAACTTTAATCTATGTTACATTAAGCGTATATTTCGTAAAAATAAGGAAAAATAAAAAAGGATTTTAGCAGATAATCTATTTAAATGCCGATTAAAACCTTTTAGAACAAAAATCGATTACATTTTATTGCACACATTTGTGCAATAGAACCTCAACTATAACTTTTTCTTTTTTCTTCGGTTACTAAGCAAACGCGATGTTGATGAAAAAAACTGTAACCATCCCAACGAAAGCACGATTCTCAGTAATAATCACCAATATAAGTAGCCCAGCCGTCGTGTTCAGTAGAAATAAAAATAAAAATTTAAGTAACAGGGGATCCTCACAAAGCCCACTTTTAAAATCCAAAAGTAATACGTGTGTCGAAAAGGTGAAACCGCCAGCTACGACGGATATTCTCAACTACGATTATTTTTTTCAACTATAACGATTGTCCAGAGCTCGTCATTTCTATTGATTTAACAAATGTCTTTATTTTAAGTTGAAACTTTCTAAGTTTTTTTTTTACTTAACTTCTAGTTTATTCCCTTCGTTTTCTTCATTACGAAAACGAGGGCGCGTGTGGCGCAGTGGTTGGAGGCGCCACTGCAGCACTCACGTGGAATCGATTTCTGCGCCCATGGCCCACCAAGCCTTCCATCCCTCCGGGGTCGGCAAATTGGCACCAGACTTGTCTGGGAGGATAGCAGCACTGGCTCGATGCATCGGCAGGCCACCGCAAGTCGTAGTAAAGGCCAGATATGCATTCAATCACCTACAACGATACTTAATGAAGTCGAATGCATGGCGCATTCCTCAGGGATTGATCAACACCGAGAGTTTTAGGACTTTTAATGTTCATTTAGTGAAAAAAGAGACCTAAAATGTGTTACGAAAACCAGCACTTCGACAAGTTGCTCCAAAGTGTCAGATTCAAACGGAAAATATGATAATGAATGCGAGAGCTACATTTTTCAGAAATAGACTAATTGGGTAGCTCTTCCATCCAACAAACATACTTCGCTTTGTGCTAGCTAACATAATACCAAATGCTGCAAGGTGGATTATCCGTTGAGAAACAAACTACTATCAACGAATAGCCTTATCAACAATAACCGCCCTGTATAGAAGGACACTGACCGGAGTGCATCCCTTATTCGTGTGGCGTTCACTGAAGAACGTGCCAACTTGGTAGGACAATGAAAACGCCATATCGAGATAACGAGCATATTACGGACCACCGACACGGATCACTGACTCTGATGAGGTCGAAATAAATAGGTTTGTCAACCTCGTGTAAGCTCAACATTTTAAAACATGCTGATACTTATTTACATAGACACTTAAATAAATCACGCTTATATAACCCTGTCGTGAATATCCCAGTACTACCTCGTTGTTTAACAACTGCAATCTATTGAAGTGGCCTAGGTTATATGTGCTTCACTGCACGCAGGGAATCTGT
Source organism: Angiostrongylus cantonensis (assembly GCA_009735665.1). Taxonomy (NCBI): domain Eukaryota; kingdom Metazoa; phylum Nematoda; class Chromadorea; order Rhabditida; family Metastrongylidae; genus Angiostrongylus; species Angiostrongylus cantonensis. The sequence goes on along the minus strand of MQTX01000083.1, from coordinate 168,271 downwards.
GAATTTCTGTCTTCATTGACATGTTCAATGCTGGTCGAGCGTGGTTTTCTCTAGAAACCTGAAATAAACGAGCTAAAAAGTTTTCAGGTCTTCAACATCAAGCGCGATACATATTGGTGGTCAAAGTGAATTTTGGTGCCGTGCCACTCGAAATCTCACACCATTTGAAAGGAGAAAAGAAATAAAAGTCTCAACAATTTTGCACCATATAAAAGTAGTATGTTAGGAAATATTACAACTATGGTGCTTGAAAGCTTGTCCTGCTGTGCAATTTGGTCACTTCTCAACGGAAAGAAAATAGGCGTTATCGTTGTCCAATACACATAATGTTAAATACACCTTTAGCAATTCTTTGAAGGAAATAATCTCACAAAGAGTGATTTCAAGCTTAAAGGGAGAACCCATGCTTCACCTATTTAGTACAGAACAGAAAACTTCATAAGTGTTAATAACAATAATCGTTAGTAGACGAAATAGAAAAAATGACCAAAAATTAATGAAATAGTGATCTGATTTGTGGTAATTTTGAATCATGTTAACTCAATTCATATTCGAGGAGATGGACCGCTGAGGAAGGCCTGGCTCGACACGAAGGCGAAGCCGCCACATCGAGACGAATAACAAGCGTGGACCATCGACTCGGATCATTGGCTCTAATGAAGACGAAAACGTCGAAACGTTGGCCGAAAATAAATATACTTATCAACCTCGTGCAAGCTCATCAAATAAAGAATACATATTGATTAGTCACACCGAGGTTAAAGGAAAGTCGGTTTCGAAATATCAATTCATATTCACTAGAACTGTCGCTCTTCATCTTCGAGTTGTCATTCTACTGGCTGTTCAAAGCACAGCACCGCGAACTTCTACGAGCAGTTTTTCTGGCATATTTTTCAGACGACGCTTTTCTTTCCTGTGCTATTTATCTACAGAGCTGCTTCTGATACTGATGTTTTCAGTTCTTTTGTCTCTTCTTCCTAGAATAATCTTAGAAACGACGATTTATGTGAAAATCACCACTGAATGGTTCTCTCGCTTCAACTGTTTAATGGATAAATGTGCTGATTACACTGAGCAAAACGGCGCGGTTGGAAGTGTCCAGTGCTCTGAGTATTATATTATTATTGGTATTATAAAATTGCACCTAATATTAGCATTTTAGTATTAGCATATTATGTATTACATGTATATTATGTTAGCAAATTATATTATATTACTGAAGTGTATTACTACCTACTACTAATACTATCTAATAATGCTATGCTATATTTACTATCGCCATAGGTAAAAGGAATATAGGATAAAGCTCTCGACGTTGATTAATCTCTGAGGGATGCGTCAAGCACTCGACCTCATTGAGCATCATCTACAGGTGATGGGATGCATATCTGGCCTTCACAATCTGGCCGCGGTAGCCTACCGATGTATCGAGCCAGAGCTGCTACCCTCCTAGACAAGTTTGATACCAATTTGCCGATCCCGGATGGATGGAATGCTAGGTCGCTCATGTGCGCAGGGATCCATTCCAAGCACATGTTTGCAGGGCGCCTCCGGCCACTGTACCGCACGCGCCCTTGCACTACTGCACGCGTATTAGTAGTACCATAGTATATTAGTATGGGCGCGTGTTCCGACGTGGTCGACGGCGCCCTGCAATACACATAAGATCGATTCCCGCGTCTCAGGCCTACAAAGCCTTCCATCCTTCGGGATCGGCAAATTGGTACCAGACTTGTCAAGGAGGGTAGCAGCTCTGGCTCGATACATCGGTAGGCTACCGCGGCCAGATTGTGAAGGCCAGATATGCATCCCATCACCTGTAGATGATGCTCAATGAGGTCGAGTGCTTGACGCATCCCTCAGAGATTAATCAACGCCGAGAGCTTTACCCTTTTTTATAGTAATAGTAATAGAGTATTATATATTCTAGGAGAAACGATCTTTGTTCTTTCTTTTGCTTTCAAAGTTGTGCCGTAGGCAATTCCCAACAACTACGAGACTATTTTGCTAGATTTCATTTCAGATCTATTACATAAGCTTGGATGAAAACAAAACATCGAAAACAACAAATGCTTAAATTGAACTAAACGTTTAGTTAATCTCTGCATGTAAAACGCAGTCTCCACAGTGTTCATAAACGCCTGCATTCTTGTGAAATCAAGACTACACAGCAAATATCCATGTGATGGCTATAAAGAGAAATACACGCTAAGAAGCATTTTGTGCCCGAGTTTTACAGCAACCCAAAAAGTACCGCAATGAGAGGAAAAACCTGACCTGTTATGCTCCACCGCTGATTTTGCCGGTAGATTCAACTGCATATATATATATATATATATATATATTCCTTTATATATACACAGACACGTATATACACACGTAAATACCCACCTTTACTAAACAGTGTTGTTCTTATGTTGTTCTTTCCACCTGCAAGTGATGGTTTAGTGTAGGCGAGGAGGAGACACAACTACTCGTACAACTGCACTCAGCCTGAATAATAGGCGTGGTCTTTCAGTGGCATACCACATGTATCCACCCTCACATTAGCAGGCGTTCATACAACACAGATATGCATATATATTGTATATATACACATAACATACACACACACACACAAGCACAGACGTAGACGTACGACTGCTAAGACTAAGACCTAATAATTTTGTGCATCAAATAGCTAACATACATGTGGTAAGACTATGATGAGCTCGTAGAAATCTTTTTTTAAAGATGCGTTGCTCCATTATGCATTATGAGAGAAATGTGGAGCAAACTAGAAAAGGAACAGAAGAAAGAGGAAGAGAGAGAGACAGAAAGATAAAACAGCTAAAAAACTGAGCCACTGCTGAAAAATATGGAGGATTAATAGCGACATGAAATTTCGAAGTATTATACTGCAGATTACAAGAATTACAGCGAAAGATGGGTATTCATCGAAAAAATTGTCGTGAACTAGAAAACAAAGTTGCTGGGAAACAACCGATGAGCTTGATCATATCTAAGCACATGTTCCGGCAAGGACAATTTTTTGGCGGCTCTCATCAATACCCATTCTGGTATGGCGAAATGATGGAAGTTGATTTGCAGTATTAATAAAGTATTCAGTGTTAATATTGAAGGTTAAGCGCTGACGAAATCACAGGTCTCGTAGATCTCTAATATATAATCTGAGAGCAACGCCCTCATTAATTTAATGACAGGTGAGAGACAGCTATGGACTCGCAAGTTAATTGGATTGGATTTATCTAAAGCATCTGAATAAAAAAAAATTACCTATTTAAATAACCAGGATTCACAGCTCGTACATTCACAGAAACTTTTTTGACTCGCTCCCTTGTTTTGGAATCATCATCGGTGTGACGGGTTTTGTTCCTTGCAACTTGACAACCTATAGTCTTCTCCTTTCTGTGAATTACTGGATGCTGAATAGGCACAGTTTTTCTCTATAGTGCCAAAATAGTCCTACCAAGGTATTTTCATGTTTTTCCTATAGACATTTAAAGTCTTTTATTGTTTACAAGGTTGCTCCATAACAACCAAAATTCTTTGCATAACAACATGGACTCTTGTTACAGCAAATATAGCTGCGATTAGTCGAGCGACCTGATTGAAATTTTATTTTCTAATTATGTATCGAGCTGCTAGAGACTTCCTCCGTGAATTTTCACATTCGGATAGCCCCCCCCTCTGGATAGATCACATATCCAATAGTTATAGAACGTTTTCTAAAGCCAATTAGTTATTAGGATTAAGCCATGATAAGCATGATCCACGACCTTCTAGAACCGTTTTTCAGCATCTTTGGTACTAGCGAGATAAATAGATGCCAGTGCTTCATTTGTTTCGAGAATCTCAGCTCCCTTTTCATTTTTATTTTCTCATTCATAAACAGCAAAGATGTGGGGTTCACAACAGCTGAAAGTATTTTTTTTTCGATTTTCGTGACATATTCAATGCTAGTAGTGGGTGGTTTTCTCTGAAATCTGAGTTAGTCGTGCTAGAGCGTTCTCAGGTCGTCGGGATCGGATCACAGGCTGACACGGACTTGTGCAAATCGGAATGATGTTCGTTGCTTTGGGACCAGACAGAATCCCATCTCGAAGGCAGCGATATCTATGATGGCGAAATTTCTTAGATTACGAAAAGGTCCAGGTTTCTTATAATTCTTGCTGGCTTAACAATAATATTTCAAAATAGAGGAAAATCTGAAGAAGCCCTTTTCATTGTGATAATACAGCACCACTTGTATTTGAAATTTTACTGAAATCACTTCGCTTTCATCTTTTACGTTTTAGTACTTTGTAGAAATAAATGAATAATCATTTGATTATTGTATATGGGAGCTTTGGGAAGAATTTGACAACCCAGCGCTCTCGTGCTGATGAAGCGATGTCGCTCCATTGCTGTAACAGCTGTGCTTCTGGCGTAATCACCACCCTCGCTTGGCATGCAAACTTTGCAGTGTAAAAGCCATTGTAATCAGATCTATCACACTGAAGATGCAAAAAGATGATGTAGAAGAGACTATGAAAGAAAAATCAGATGACAGCTGTGAACGAAGAACGATAGAAGAAGGGGAAAGAGAAGCGCGAACACCAGCGCAGAGCATTGCAACCTGAATTCAATGAGATGACTAGATAAACAAAAATAATTCATCCTTTGTGCACAGTTGTACTCCTTGATTCTGTTTCCATGAAAAGCTAAATATGAATATGACATAGATGTAGTACCTTATTTAGATTCACTAAGACACTTCGACATCACTAATAGCAAGAGTCCATGGATATAATTTCCACTTATCTTTTATTTTACAGCCTAAAAAGTAATTTTTCAACGAAACCCAGAAAAACATTATCAGAGGTATTCCTGTTTATCAATATAGTTAGTCTTCCGACCTTGTCGATCACGTGAAGGTTTACCATGACATTCTTCCAACGCGGAGCGAATTTTTACGGAGGTTTACACTTGCCTTGACTTGCAATACATCGTTATCCATCCGATTTAGTAACAATTCCGTTTCCATGGCGAGGCGCCAAGCCAATGTTGTGGGAAAGAGCAATTATGAGATAGCCATCGGAAGATAACAGAAGAAAAACCCTGTAAAAGATGAATGCGTATACTTATAGCGAAGGTATTGCGACTATCTCTTCCAGTACAAAGTATAGAAGTAGCCGACAGTTTCTACTCTGACTTGCTCAGCAATGTGGGAATGAGTCGCCAAAAGAGAGGATTATTTGCCCAGTTTCCCAACAGCAAGTTACTTATTCATGATAATCGCCTTCTTAACGTTTCACGGCAAGTCGTCTGCTGAAAATCTCCTTATACAGCATAAATTCATATCTGCTCAGAAAGTTTTAAGAGCGATGGAAATCTCTATGTATAGAAAAGTTGCTCAGTTTAAATGAGGTATAAGTTAAAAAAATCACTTTCTTGAAGGAAACGTGAAAATGTTACAAAAACGCTGATGTATGCGAAAGTGCAGAATTTCATAAAACAGTCAAGGTAGTCCGTTACTGTCTTCTTAGTCGCTGTAACAACTGAAAAAAGTCCGTGAAAAATGTCTTCACGTTAGAAGAAGAGATTTCAGACCACACTGACTTGTTCACTGACCACTGATCACTGACCAGTGACTGATTTGTTACTAAGGATATTTGCTAATATTTGGTTTACTTTTCTAGACGATATGTACTAAACCTAGATATGTTAACAATGAATACGAACATAATCACAATAAATACATCATACTAAGATGGGAATTATATTGACTAAACATTGAAGGCATTAGAAGAAAAGAAACACATATTAGAGTAATGGATATCACCGGCAGTGAAACAATTGTAGCCTTCATATGATGAACTGCTCGCTGGATTATCGCGTTTTATAGGTTTCAGATTTCTATGACTATATCCTACATGAATGACACGGCATGTTCATGCCATGAGTGACATAAACACACATATGTACTATCTGTTTATGATGTTTTGTCACAAGCAGTTTTCCTAGCAGGTTCATTTTGCATGACGGAAAAATACGGTGCCTTTCGAAATCCATCCTATGTTTTCCAGCAAAACATATTATGTTTAACCACAGCTACTTGGCAGGTGAACACTACCAGCGTAAAAATTTTGCTAAACATATGAATTGCACTCACATTTGGAGTCGTACTACTGACGATATTACTACCGTCGTAGGTTCAAATCACGATCTCTATCTCTAGTTCTTGTAATAAATAGATCCTTTGACACAAGCGTTTTCCCAAAGAGAATCCGATTTACCTCGAAGAATTGTCCATAGGAACATAACGCTTAGTGAGCAAAAAAAAATTCAGCTCATCATTCGTAGTTCAAAGTTCGATCTGCATACTGTATTATTTGAATCCCTACTTTGGTGTTTTACTTCCTTCACTGCACCACATTCACTTCCGTATTATTTGTTTGGCAGTGAAAGTAGGATGATTTGATTCGCTTTGTTTACTCTTGTCATTGTTTCGTAATCACCTTCGTATTCTTACTTTACTACTTGCTGCTCGTCTCTACCTATGGTGCTCATTATCACCTCAGTAGTCACCTGGTGCCCACGCTCTACGCAATCTTATTGCTTCTTGTGCTATCCAGTACATTATGATTGATTCCTTTAAAAATTTGAGTCACTAGGTAGATGCATATAGCAAAGGAATGCTGATAATGACTAGATGAAAAAGAGAATGCTACCGAAAATCATCCATTATTTGATTTGTCTGCGACATCAACCATGCAAGCTGCTAGTGCAGAAGCACAAACCTCAACCTCTGATGCCAATTACTTCACTAAAATTAAATACGTCTCTAAGATCGATTGTCTATTAACCTCGGTATTGGATTATAAATATCCCGTGATCCTGATCTTTTTCAGTATTCGCGATGTTGCTATTGAGCTATTGGCAGGCAGAATACATCCGTACAAAAGAACACTTAAATAATAAACGAAAAGTAATACAAAGCACCCCACTGGAGAATTATTGGATACAAAAGCATAGTGGAGACGATTTTGATATAAAGATCGCTATCCTCGAACAGGCTTCCAAAACACCAACGCGCAAGCTTCTCGAGGTTTTTTGGATAGATGCCAAGAATCCGAGAATGAATAGTAGAATAAAATGAGCACAGATCACACGTGACCTAGCTCCGTATCTCAGAATTGATTTTTGATGTGGAGTAGTGCAGTCATCAGCCATATGCAACTCTGAGCGGCTGTTCTTCCTCTCGAGCGACCTGATTGAAATTTTATTTTCTAATTATGTATCGAGCTGCTAGAGACTTCCTCCGTGAATTTTCACATTCGGATAGCCCCCCCCTCTGGATAGATCACATATCCAATAGTTATAGAACGTTTTCTAAAGCCAATTAGTTATTAGGATTAAGCCATGATAAGCATGATCCACGACGAAGTGACCTCGTATTAACTGATTATGCCCACATTACTAAGACCTACTTTCTGTTAACCTCGACATTGATTGATAATTCGATGCTTTATTTCAATAATCAGACACGAAATTGTTATTAACAATAACTTTATATGTTTTAATATTTTAATAACAACCCGTGTCTGCTTATTGAAATAAATCATCAAATTATGCTCACATTGTTGACCTGCATTCCAAGCACCTAAGCCATTTCGATGCATAACAATACTAGATTTGACCACAGATTTCACCTTAACATGTTAATGACTTTATGCCATAAATTGACTTCTTTTTTCCTAGGGATTTCACACACGCGTGCTGCTTTCATTTGTGCATATTTGCTGCCGTATATATATATCGGTAGAAGGCAGATAAAAACGGTGGGTTTTTCGAGAAGCTGCTGTTCGTGTAATTGTTGTTCATATTTTTATCTCTCTGTTTGTGATGTTGACGCGTTTGACCTAGTAAATTGCATATTAGTGCACCCTTCTAGGTTCTGAAGAAGGCGATACTGCCGAAGCCTCAGCTACCGTTGTGTTGTAATGTGTTATTTTCGTAAGGAAGAAAACGTGTGCTGAGTAACAACTTCGCGATTGTAAAAAAAAGAACTTTAAGTACAGCATCATTGAAATGACCAATTTTAGAAAACTGAGTCTTTTTCACTCTATAAAAACAAGGATCATATGAGAGAGAAGTTATTGTCCGACCCAGGATGAATTTTAACGATTTCGATTGAATGAAATACTCGATTGGTGATGGTGTGATCAACTTCACCATGGTGGTCTCGACCGGGCCGTTACCACAACAAATTTGTATATGAGAACTTGTGGAGTTTAGAGTTATACAACTTACGGGCTGTTACTAGAACTATTCAAAATTTAATCGATGGAGTTTTTTGTTTAGTAGTTTGTCCGCACTTGTTCTGTTTAACACTCGAATTCAGAAATCTCTCGAAGCCCAGTGGTTCTATTTTTAGCAATTCAGTACACTTTCACGAGAGCACACTACCAGTTGAACAATTGAGGTCTTTTTCTCGAATCCGATTCTAATTGCTCTTTATTCAAATCTAAAGATGCTGAAAAATGAGGAAAGCTTGCAACATCAGCTCTGCCCCGAACATATGAACCTTTTAAGGGGGCTAACGTGCTGTCCAACCGACGTCCTTGCTTTGCTTTTCTCTCGGTTAGTTTTTTACACTAACAGTGCTATCAACAGTCACCCATTAACAGGTCAGCTTAACTTGGTTCAATGCCTACCTGTTTCCCGAAAATCATTCACGTTGGCGGGTCATTTCTGATAGCACGGCTGAGAGAATGGCAAAATAAACGCCTCGGCTACCGTGGCGGATAGCACGTGAGTCCACGGAAAAGGATCCGCGTTCGAATCTGGGCTGGGGTCTGAGTTTTGCAAATGTATCAGAATCCTTCTCCTATTTCACATAATGCTCTGGAATTAAAGAAAAATATGCAGTTAAAAAAATCTTAAGCCATCGTTTTTTATTCACCTGTCTGCATGAGGTTGTCAAAATGATGTACGAGATGCAGCCCCATTCACGCACTAAAAGTCTCATTACGTGCATGCATGAATTTAACTACACACGCAATGAAGGAAAGAGCAACACAAGCAAGTTTATTCTCAGAATTACCCTGCAGTCTAACAAACTATGAGATGTGTGTGCTGCTCAGATAGACCATTAAAAAAACGAAGACAAAGAGGAAAATTATGACGGCGACGACACCACATCGAGAAGAAGAATGAGTGTGGACAATCGATTCAGATCATCGTCTCAGATGAAGACGGAGAACACCGAAACATTACTCGAATAACCATCGTCATCAATCTCACGTTACCTTAACAATCCAAGAAAGTTTTTTTAAAAAGTTGAAATTTCTGTAAAAGCAATGAATTCCTCTCATCTTGTGTCTCGTTGATGAGACACGCGACAGCACCTTAAGCCTTGCTCAAAGTGAAATGCAGAAAAAACCGGTTCATGATTCATAATGAACAACTGGAGAATTTTCGGATTCAGGTGTTTCACAAACACTGTTGCACAACGCTGCAATGATTACATATCCTTTGTTTAAAGCTTTAAATCAGGTACTGCAATGTAGTGATAAATCACTGCAAAGAAAACAAAACGTTTCTTGTGACGCCGGCAGCTACGTAGCGACAAGCTATAGCTAAATCATTGAACTCATAAAAAAACATCTCAGGTGCTGAACTGTTGGCAGATAAATACAAATAGCATTACTCTCTGCTCACAACAAAATGTTTCCGAAGTGTTTTGGGAGAAATGTAGAAACTCCCGTTCAAAAAAGCAAAATAGCACGAAAATAGTCCTGAAAATTTATGACCCAACAACATTGAACTTAAGAGGATAGAAAGGATGAAGCTCTCGGCATTGATCAATCGTTAAGCGATGCGGAATGAATTCGCTTTTTTTCGCTTTATTAAGCATCGTTTGGAGGTGATTGAATGCATACCTCACCTTTACAATGACTCTCGGTTGTCTGCCGATTTATCGAGCCAATGCTGCGCTATCCTCCCAGACAAGTCTGGTACCAATTTTCCGACCTCGGCGGGATGGAAGGCTTATGAGAGCGAATTAAATGAATTATATGAAACCGTTTCATAGTAAATAAAAGTCAAAGGGTCAATTTTCTATGAAGGGGTCTACGACAAACCCTGTAATCGCAGGGAACGCCATATCCAGTACACTATAGTTTTGCATTACTCTCACATCATGTACGATTCCGGAAAATTTACTATTACGGAAACTGTAAATTTCTCTTCTAAAAGCATCAAATTTCGTTCTCGCGCGAGCCATCCTCGTAGTCCATTAACAGATGGAGCCAGTTGGAGACTACTCAAGGAACCAGGCCAGAATTACGGTAGTGATGTATCAAAACTGTGTAGGTGTCCTCGCACTCCTCTTCCACCTATCTTTGAACTTGCAAAAGCTAACATCTAGTTCTCGGTAATCTTGTTGAGCAAGCACGAGCTTTTACCTTGTTCATTATTCTGTTTCGGCAGCGTAGCCTACTACAGAGCCTGGAAGGATATATTGATGTGAAATTTACTATGTCAAACGCTTCAATAACACTTACAGAAAGATGAAAAACTCTTCTATGGCAACTACATGATCAACAGCTTCTCGAAAAACTCACCATTTATTACATGCCTTCATTGAGTAAGAACAGCTGATGTGAGTCGCACATGGATGTTTTTTTCTACGGATACATAAAGACCTGCCTGTTTCGCCAATATACTCATTCAATCAGTGCCCACGTTAGTAGTAAGTCGGTCGTGGGAATTGTTAACTACAGTTTTGTAATGTGCCGAATGATGACCACGGCCACTCTAGGAAAGGATGTAAAGGCTGAGCCACTCAAACAACATCTGCGATAAAAACTCTCGAAATATTGGTTGAACGTTCAAAAAACTGGTCATTAACAAAAATGAAAAAAATGTAAGATATCTTCTTTCATCAACTATATTGCTTTTACAATATCTATTTTTGGAACGAACGCACTGTTGTCCTTTCCGGGGAGTAACGCGTGCATCATCACACCATGTGGGTCCCTCGTTTCACTTGTCTCTCAACAAGTTTTATCGACCACCGCTGTCAGTAGTCACCAGTCAACGGAATTGATCTGGGGAGCCCCTGCATTGAACCTAGCTGAGCTGAAGCTGTAGTTGAAATGAAATGAATATTGCTTTCATACATCTAACTTGTAGGAAGGATCAAAAGACACGAAAAAAAGCTAACACGAACTTGCAATGAACCTCACATGTGTTCAGCGAATGAGTTTTCTGTCATTGCAGCGTCGTATTGACTTATTGCTTCAATATGAGCAGACAAAAATCATCTGAAACAAATGGACTTGGACAAATGGCCTATTCAGGTAAAGTTCAACCACATCTAGATGCAAGTAAGTCGAGATTATCAGGACAAGGCGTGATGTGCCATTCATGCTATCCTCCAAGACAAGTTCGGCACTAACTTGCCGACACAGAATGCATCGAAGGCTTAAAGACCCTCGATGGACCGATCCAACGATCACTTGCGTATCGCAGGGCACCTCTAACCGCTGTACTAGACGCGCCCCTACACATTTATATATACACATTTTAATTTAGGTTTGGTTAAAAATTAAATTTAGAAAAAATCGAAGAGGAAATATCTCAAAATCGATTATCCTTAAACCTGACAGGCTTCCTTCTCTCGGTACGCTTTAACCTTTTACATAAATCCTCGTGTGAAGGAAGCTATCACTCAGTGAATAGACATATTCTTCATATTGAATGAAAAGTGAGATTAAACACTAAATAGGAGAAAAAGTTATAAAATCTAAAGTAAAAACACTCTTTAAAAATACTGACTAACAAGTAGATTCCAAAAAAGCGAGATTAAATAGCGTAAAAGTTATTGAACTTTCATTATTGTGATTGCTGATGGCACTTGTAGATAGAAGACTAGTTGAGAGAAGCGCTGAGCAAAGAACTCCATTGCGCAGTGGGTAATGCACGAGATCCCGGAAAGGGAAATCGTGGTTCGATCTGACCCTGGTCCAAGTTTTGCGAATATCTCAGCTTCGTTGTGGTTGTAATTCATATCATACCCTGCCGCGAAAATTGTAGCAGGCAGTAAATAAAAAAGTAAAATATTATGATTTCATTATTGCGGCATTCCCTTATAAATCGCATCCGGAAAAGTATTTGTAGAGGTCATAAGTAATTTAAAACATATAATAAATTTAAAGGTAAGAAAAGGCAAGGTCAGATGGCTAGAAAGAGCCATAAATAAAAATCACTAGACCGTTTGTAAATGACGAAGAAAGGAAACAAATTTATAAAAGAGAGTGGCTATAAAAGAGGGAAAGAAAAATTAGAGGAGCCATTAAAATCAGAAAGAACTAAATATTATAGAAACTCGACGAGTGGTGAATAAGACTGAACAAAAAGTGAGCAAAAGCAGTCAATGAAAGGGAAGAAATGAAGTGTAAAAATCCATTAAAAATAGAACAAAGAACACATAAAGGTAATAGTGAACTAGAAGACAGGAGTGACTATAAGATCAATGAGCTTAGAACTCAAAAGAAAGACGAAAAAAGGAATTAGCCAGAACGACACCACTCAATGCGCATGCAGTAAGAATTTACAGCGCTGTTGACATCTCGATATAGTCAGGATTTCAGTCACACTGTAATACTTCCCATTCTATAATATTAAAATGAAGAAGACATAAAAACCGAGATATTCCTGGATTGCCTACATGACGCGCAGCTCAAAACCATGTGCTTGATGGGGTCCCTTCGACGTTACCAGTTTTTATGAAAGTGTGTCAAATGACTATGCTATGCAAGCCATCCTAGAGCTCCTTATGCAAAACGAAAGAGCATGAAGCATGTGTGGCCTTTCGATTCAGCAGCCCATGGGGTCTTAAAAAAGTGCCTAAAGAACTCAATCTTCAAATGGTAAGAAAAATATTTACGCACAAATGAGATGGTTGCCAATGGGAGAACATTGGTTTCCATTTCTAAACGCTCAAATTAACCTGCACAAAAATGGCTAAATCACTAAATGGCACGGAAAACCAAGTAACAAAAACGTCTTTCATGGCCTCTTTTCTCACATCTCACACATTAAAAAAGCGCTTATAAGGAATATGTTTCGAACAGCCACCAGTGTGTGCACAGGTGGAGAGCAGAAGGAAGAGTCCCATAAATTGGTGCGGGAAATTGCCAGTTCCAATGGCTACGAAACTGTAGCGCCTCAGAACAGGTGTAGGAAAAACTGAAGCCCCTAATCCATAACTCTAACGATAATAAGGCCTTAGTTATCCTGTCTGAACCAAATGCAGCTATAACACGTTGTTTGAGAAAGGCCGGTCTAGAGAGTTCGGTACCGGCGATCGTGTTCTATGACCGTCCACGAACAAAGAAAATTGCTAATTTGCCCCAACGGTAGATATAGTGATTGCATGAGCTCGGGTAAGGGGTACCGAACCCCTTATAAAGCGTGTGGGGGCATTGGCGAAAAATCCCGCACGGAAGAACACCAAGTTGATGAACTTAATGTTAAACCAAAGACTCTACTTGGCACGCATAGGACACACAAAATTAACAAGGTAGATCAAGAACAAAGCAAGGTTTATTCTTAGTAGATAAAGAAAATATTACGGAAAAGTATTTCCTATAACCATAACAAAAAAAAAGTTTTGAAGTAAAAGTTACCATTCTCGTACGAGAAACAAAAATACCAAGGCGTGAAACTCTCTAAGCATTCCGGACACATTATAAGAAACCGAAAATGAACAGTTGTGAGGAATAGCTTGTAATCACGCTGATCTCACACAATGTTTATGAATGAAATTTTAATGTGAGACAGGCACATTACGCTTCTATACCAACTCGGTGCGGTTGCTTTACACGTGACGTACTTAGTGGAAGGCTCATAGAAGGCGGTGAGTGTACGAAGCAGCATTCTATCAAATGAAATTGAACACTAGGCATCGTTGTTTTTCTTTTGATACTATGAAGGTGCTCGGCTGAGCAGATTGCGGTTAAGCTGACCTTTTCAGTTTCTAAAGGCGGCGAAATCCGCAAAAAAGTCAGCCTCTTTTTTAAATAAAGAATAATATAGTAGCCTCGTATTTGCCCATCAAGATAGCAGTAAAAAAGCTTTACCTTTATTATCATCTCTTTTTCAAACTCCAAAAGCGATAGTCTACCTAAGAAACTAGTGCTTGGCTCCAGTTTAAGATTTTCGAGCGTCTACAGTTAGTGGGATTGGTTTATAACACTTGCAAGAAACCAAAAAATTCCCCATAGGTAGCTAATATTCGAATCAAGATTTTACTCTGACAACAAGGCCGAATACAACTCATAAAACAAGAAGGTTATTCAGTTTAAGTGATTAAAAAATTGGTTCAGGAATTTAGCTATCAGTGCAGAATTTAGGAAACGAGAAAAATTCGTTGATTCGAAACAGTTCATTCTTTGTTTATTTATATTTCCTACACAATTTGACATCTCCCAACGGTTTACCGCCTCATCGCGGCCGGGAGGTGTTCCTGGTTGTCGCACTGCGATTTACACCGGGGAATTCATTCTCTGGCAGGATCTCCCAAACTGAGAAGGAGTCCGGCGTTTCCATCAGGATGCCTAGCTAGGAGTAAACCAATACCAGGGTTTACCACCGTCCTAGTATCAAGGTCGCATGATGGTCTTTCTCTGATCCACAACCAGGTCTGATGCCTGTGGTGGTGAAGACCTAGGACAGACTATGGCCAGGCTGACCTCGGGACTTAAGGGAACCATAATGGCCTAACCAGAAAATTTCTGAAAAGTGGAGATTATGCTGGGGCCACCACAATCAGTGAGGACGGACCATTCAAGTATCAAGTAAGTACTTAATTTGACATCTCATGCTGTGTAGATCGCAGTGTTTCTTTCGCTCGATTTGATTCTTCGCATCCATCGTTCAGAAATGCATTGTCATTTCTGATTTTAGTGTGGTTTCACCTTCCACTTAGAGAATTAGGCCTTTTTTATGAATGTCTTCAAATGCTGGTCGAATTGTTGCTACCTGGAATCCTGAGATAGCCGCGCTAATGCGCTACTAGATTTCTATCACAGGCATCCACCAACTTATGTGGATCGGAGCGTGCTGCTCTTCTCTAATAAGTGTGGCACCAATTTCTCTTACATAAGGGTTGAGAGGCTTGATTGGCCATCCGTGGGAACAAACCAGAGCTTTTCGTTTATTGAATGGGATCACTTTCAATGTAGTACCTTCTTGCTTATTCGAAGAACAGTGAGTTAAATGCATGCCGCTCGTAATTGATCCAGAATTACTCATGGGCTCCTATAATCCGCAATTTTCTTGGAAGTCCCGTTGTTCCACACAGAAGAAAATCGAACTTGTGTGGATTTTTTCTGTGTGGAACATAGAACATGTGGTCATAGATTGAAAATTAGCTAGTTGATGAGTTTTCGATCGGCTTTTTAACACGTTTCAGCCCACAATACTTCACCTTACGGTTAAACTTGTTTTCCTTGGAGCTGTTTTTGTTGCCGTTGCTGCTGTCATCTGCTCCTTAGGAAACCCTAGTCGCCGAAAAAAGTCGACATGAGACTTCATTTTACAAAAAGTGCATTTAAAAAGACGATATCCGTAGAAAATTGTGCCACTATGTCAACACATGTCGGCTCTTCAAAAATCCAGCAGCTCACTATTCAACACCGAAGTTAATTGAAAGCCTATTTCTAAAAATGTTTCACAATGCACTGCTCTTACTTGATTATTCTACACCATCAAAAAACTATTTAAAAGAGTTTTATTTTGTAGCAATAGTTAATAAGGTGCGTGTCGCCCAGTGATTAGAGGCGTTTGGAGGCGGCGTTTTTAGTTCGACCTCTCCGCCAAAGCTAGCCAATCCCTCACTCCTCCCACTGGGGTCCTTAAAATGGTACTAGATTTCTTTTTGAGTATAAGAACACTGACTTTTTTCATTGGTAGGCTCTCCACGCTAATTGTATGAACAAAGTAAAGTGCACGATATGACTTCAAAAAACAGTCAAAATTGGACGCTTTATCCGCTATCGTTTTATTATTAATAGTAAATTCTAAAAAATTTCAAACGTTTGTTTGAATACTACAAACAGACTCCAATTCATTCGCTTTAATATATTCTAAAAAGCGTTACTTTATCGAAAACGGCACATAATTTCTCGATAACTAGAGAAAACACTTTAGGCTTGATGAAGGCTATAAAAGGATTAAAATGGATAAAGCTCTCGACGTTGAACAATGCCTGAGAGATACGCCACGCATTCGACTTCATTAAGCGCCGTTGGAGGCGATTGAGTGCATACCTAACTTTTACAGTGCCTCGTGGTGGCCTACCAATGTATAGAGCCATTGCTGCTATCCTCCCAGATAGGTCTGATACCAATTTGCCGACTCCTGAGGGATAGAAGGCCTGGTGAGCCATGGGCGCGGGGGTCAATTCCACGTCTGCGTAGCAGTGACGCCTCCTCCTGACGCAAACTACTCTCACCAATTGCATCTTTGGATTATTTCGAAGAGTATTTCCTTGGGTATAGATGATGGGATAGTTTTTGGGCCAGCGATCAGCGCATTCCGACTAGATAATGTGGGTGTTGGTTGTATTCCAGAAGAAGCCGTTTTTAGGGCATCATGTTTCTTTCTTGCTAAAGCTCGGAAAGATGAAAATCTCACCGGCCTAGCTAACGTTGACAGAAAATTCACATCAGTGCGTGTGTTCTTTTTCTTCTTTTTGAGAGGATTCACCATCTCAACGAAAAGCATCCTTTTTCACCCGCTTGGTCTGAAGCTTGATTATGACCGACATCATGTGAGTTGAAAAGATGAGTGGCAGAAGAATAGTCAAAAATGCCAACACCGAAATTTTGTGTGACGGTGAATTTAAATGGTATGTTATTTGATAAGTGCTGATTTTCTTCTTTTTGTCTCTTATATAGCGGTCGTGTGGATTTTGACATTGTAGCACGCGGCGTCAATCACTGGATGCATGTCAGCATTAGGAGAAGATGTTTCGATGTTGTAGGAGCAGAGCGAAAAAGCCTTTCACGGCCCATCTTGATCGCTTCATGTTCATCCCGTTCCAGTGGAACCCGAGAAATGATCACTTCTCACAGGTTTGTGGTGGATGGTGTGCGGTACCGAAATTAGGTCATTTGATGACCGAGCAGTTTGTCGCTTCGTGACACCTTTTGTTAGGGCGTTTTAAGGAGCTCATCCGCAGACAGCCGCCAACTGTTCTTAACGGGAGAGGTTTTATGGCGGTGGCGATTCCTGCGCCTAGGTAATCGACAAATTGTTTGCGATATATTGGCCTGAGCACAATTATTTAAGCATAGAATTGGAAAATAGAGAAATATAAGAATGAAAATAATAAATAACAGAAATTGTTTCAAAGAAAAATTGATATCAGGATAGGCTCTGAAGGAAACTTTTTTGGTTGAACTGGACGTAGTTCACCATTCAAAATTTCGTCAATACTGAGCACCAGCTTTGAAAACTTTCCGGCAAGAAGCGAACCTATTAAGTTTTTATGACTTAGGAGTTTGCGAAAGTTTCTTTTCTTGGAGAATGGCGCACTTCAAATTTGGGGCTTTAGCTGTCGTCTTAAAAAAACATGCCAAACTTTAAGGAGTTCTATTATCAGTTCTTCTATCATCTTTAAATCCCATAGATATGGTCCAGAAGTCCAAAAACCTCTTCTTAATGCACCCTTCCTTCCTTTAGGTGGTCTGGCGTTTATAGCGAGTCGAATGCTCCTTTGATTTTCATGGAATTTTATCTAAGCATATTAGTCATTGGACTTATTTGAGTGGTTCATCAAAGAAATTAGTAACTACAGAATATTAAAATAAGGAATAACAATGTTAGCTTTTTACCTACTGCCCATTCTTTTCTCACTGTTGAATGCAATGTGAAGTCAATAAATAAAAGGTTAACATTGTGATTTCGACAGCAGCCTTCGGCTTAACTGGGTTCAACGACGATATGTATGCCCTAGAATCCTCATCCATGGGTGATTGCTCTTAACACCGATAGATTAAAATAAGCCTTCACTCATCTACGCCGTGGTAAAATGTAAAAAATAAAGCGTTGAGCGCTGATTAATCTTTGTGGAATAACCAATGCATTAAATTGCATTCATGGTGTCGTAGAGATGATCGAATGCATATTCCACCTCTATGATGACTTGGCGCGTGTGGTGCAGTGGTTGGAGGCGTCACTGCGACACGCACGTGGAATCAATCCCCGCGCCCATGGCCCACCAAGCCTTCGATCCCTCCGGGGTCGGCAAATTGGTACCAGACTTGTCTAGGAGGATAGCATCACTGGCTCGATACATCGGTAGGCCACCATGGGCCATTGTAAAGAATAAATATGCATTTAATCACCTCCAACGATACTTAATGAAGTCGAATGCATGACGCATCCCTCAGGGATTGATCAATGCCTAGAGCTTTATCCTTTTTTTAATGATGACTTGGCCAGGTCTACCAATGTTTGAAAAAAGTGTTGCTGTCCTTCTGAGCAAAGCAGGTACCAATTTGCCGACCACGGAGATTTAGAGGGCTTGATGAGTCTGAGTATGGGATGAAATCAACGACTACATGCTTATTACTTGGCACCACTAACCACTGCGCTGCACTGGATTCCTCTAAGAGAGAGATGGTAAAATGAAACATCTTAGCAGCACCGAATGGAAATTTAAGGTAGGAATGTCTGAATTTTATTCGCTTTTTGTAGAAATGATTTAGCACATATCGATAAAGCCGAAATAAAAATCTTGGTGAAATGATGGGAAATGATAGCCCGTTCAAAAATGCATTTCTTGAGCATTTGCTACTTTGGAAAAGACCCATTGAGATTTCGATAATCTACAGGATACATATTACATATTCAAAACAATGTACTTAAATTTTCACTTCGATTAAAAATTATTTCATTAGTGTTGAGTGTCCCAAACCCCCATTCACATGAATCATAAGAGGTCTGCTAGTTACAACGTCACGTGAAGCGTTCTCCAACTCCGGAAAGGACTTAAACGTCGACCAAAAAGACCTTTTAGCTTCCATGAGACTTCGATGGATCCAGGAATGTATATTTTGGCTAAGTCATGTCGAATTTACTTACGAATTCTGTACAGACACAACAATATTCATGCATTCGGATGTTGGTGTTCTTCCTTCTATATAGCATTCCCAATAGCATTCCCGATGTAAGTTATCAGTAATGTTAATCTGCAACTGACTTGAAGAAGGCCAGTGTGCTATACGTGGTTTCAATCTCACAGAAAACAAGGGAAGACCTGTTATTATACTAGAAGTGTAATACTGTTGCTGGCGTTAGAGTAAACGATGTCCCCCCAACTCGATCGCCTTGCGAGAAGAGCTGGGAATTTATTTGTGCCAATTTCAGTCACTTAGTGATTAGCGTATTAGAAATGGCGCAGATGATATCTTTTTAAAGCGATGACGACTA
The DNA here is from genome assembly GCA_009735665.1 of Angiostrongylus cantonensis. Lineage (NCBI taxonomy): Eukaryota > Metazoa > Nematoda > Chromadorea > Rhabditida > Metastrongylidae > Angiostrongylus > Angiostrongylus cantonensis. The sequence goes on along the minus strand of MQTX01000083.1, from coordinate 148,780 downwards.
ATAATTTATGTCGCCCGAAATGATGAAAGGTTAATGGAAAGACTTTAAGAGAACATTTTTGCTAACGTTTGAATTTAAATCACCTGAGCTTCAATGGAAACGTCGCAGAGGACATAAAAAACTACTATTAGAAATAGATTTTAAAGTTGCTAGGGCATTAACAGTTACAGGATCTTGGGAAAGGAAACCCGGGTCATCAATTTAGTTTAAGGTTTCTCTTTAACTGAACAGAATTACGCAACACTATTTCCCCAACTGTGTACTATAATGGGCTGCCCGAAATACAGTGACGTAATTTGAAGTACATAGTTAATTACACTAACAAGTTCAAAATACTTTATGGTTAACTAGAAATTATTTAAATCTTTCAGAGATCTATGCTACGGATATAAAGGATAAAAGGTAAAGCCTTTGGCGTCGACCAATCCGTGAGCGATGTGCCATGCAGTCAACTTCATTAAGCACCGTTAGGTGTTATTAAATGCATATCTGGCCCTTAACAATGACTCTCGGTGGTCATGGGTCTTGGGCGCGGAATCGATCCCGTGTGTATTGCAGGCCTCCTACAGCCATTGTGCTACACGTGACCTTGTGTTCGGATATAAGAATCTCTAAAACACTGACTTGAGAAGGAATTCCACTATTTCGCAGAAGTACACAAGGTTTCCAACGAAATCGATAGTATTTACCACTAACCAGAGAAATTTACTAACAAAACGTTAACGCATTTTACACACTTCTATCCATACTGTTAATAATTCACAAATCTTTCTAAGCACTAGGGAGCAATTTTGTTCGCACAGTTAGTAATTCACAGAATTTATTAAGTGTGAAGAAGCACCGAGTTGTTTATCGGTGAGACGAGGTGGAAAGTACCGAATATCAGATTAGATGCTTTCTAGGAGCAACCTTGTATCTGGACCAGGATCCAAATCGATTCATGACAGGAGATTCCAATCTGTATTGTATCCAAGAGTGTTATACCTCCCGTATACAGACAACCGCTGTGTTGTACAGTAGTTGTATCCTGCATATTCGTTCAGTCAAAAATCTGAAATCTTACGATATTTGGATACTTGGATGCTTGAGTGGCCCATATCCGACAGTTGTGCGGGCTCCAGCATAATTCGCTTCTTTCCGGAGTTTTGCCGACCTAACCACTGTAGTTCTCTGTAGTCCCGAGGTCAGGCAGACCAATGTCCATCCCACGTCGTCACCACCAGAGGCAGCCGCCACCATTGTAGACCAGAGGGCGACTTGCAGCCATGCGACTAGTTAAGTGGTGGATCCTGGTGTCTGTATTGGTGCAATCTTATAACAGAAAAAAAACCGGCAAAGCGGAATCATGGTACTTTAAACAAATCGGCCCCATGTCTAGTCAGTGAAAGCTCGGCAAACTATCCGTCAATGAGTCTGTTTAGCCTTATGGCGAACGAATAAAAGCTTTACTGGCGTTTTCGCGGGTCATTCAATGATTAACGACGTTACAGTACAGCAAACAATGGTTAGTAACGCTGATAAAAACATCTTCGCCACAATGTTGTAACATCTGAAAGCGACCTTCGCGGAAGCAGCTGGTCATAAAGAGCTCGGAAAAGGTCGGAGCAATAAAAAGCAGCCACTCAACGATGTTGTCTTAGCAAGGTTATAAAAAATATGCAAAAAAAACAAAAAGCAACAATGTTTTAATAAATTATGAAGAAATATCTCGCTCTCATTAGTAAGTCATAATAGAAATTTATGGCAAAAAAGTCACGATGAGGGACAAAATTTAGACAAAATTAGGCCACATGGGCTTACCATCCTTACGTTAGTGAATTCCGCAATCTTGGCAGATGTGATAAAGTAGGAACTAAATAAACTCAAAAAGTAGGACTTGACAGAAGAACGTGGTGAATTCATGTAGGATTTAAGAACAACGTCAGCACTAGGTTGCGGACATTGATTTGATAGGACCTCCGATGGCCTTCTATATCACGAAATGTAGATCAACCGCGAAAATCGATTGTATTACAACACTAAAACATCAATGGCTCCATGTAGATGGAAATCTAACTAGTTTCCTTTCGCGATTGTGACCTAATTTATCCATTTCATACACTTTATTAAGAGTCTCATTAACGAAAAAGGGACGATGGCTCTCCGGATGAAATACGAGCAATTTTTCATCGATTGCGACCGCTCCGATTTTCTGAAAATGAAAGAAAATTTCAATAACTAGAGGGTTTTAGGGTTTGTGTGCGTGAAATTATGTAAGAGACTTTGTTCTATCGTTCTGTAGGCATTAATGACACGTATACTTCTATTTCCTGTGTTAGTATGGTCCATTGTGCAAATACATTTCTGTGAGCACATGGAAGTATTTTGCACCCGTGTTGAGCCCAGGGCACGTGTGGCGCAGTGGTTGGAGGCACGCACCACTGCGGCGCGCACCAGGCCTTCCATCGCTCTGGGGTCGGCAAATTGGTACCAGACTTGTCTGGGAGTATAGCAGCACTGGCTCGATACATCGGCAGGCCATCGCGAGTCATTGTAAACGCCAGATATGCATTCAATCATCTCCAACGATGCTTAATGAAGTCGAATGCATGGCGCGTGGCGCATCCCTCAGGGATTGATCAACGCCGAGAGCTTTATCCTTCTAGCTTTATGTAGAGCATATTTCGGTGTTATTATATTGGCGCACTCCATTCAATGACCATAGAGATGAAAATGAAGCAACAGGAAATTGTCAGTCACAATACCGATTAACAAACATTTTCAAGAAATGTTTTTGGCAATCCATTGAGTGTAGAGCAGGTTTTTCCAAGTCCCACCTCTCCTCCTATGATCTGCTTTCGATTAGTTATCGAATAAATACAAATAGTGTGACAAAAAATGTTCTGAAAGCACTAAACTGAAAATTATCCAAACGCGGACGTATAGTGTCCACACCGGGGGTTGTTGGTTAAAGTTTTCATTTTACTCAATGGACTCCGACTGCTCTGAAGGCACAGGTACATGGCTTCTAATTTCTCGTTCCGAGTTATGCTGATTCAAAGGTGGTCGAATACTCACTGCCGAATTTCGTCGAACTCAACAGTCGTGGATATAAGCTTAATTATTAGAACTGGATCCACAAGTCAATCAGTAGACACAAAAGAGAGATAAACTGCGATACGTCTCTGTACGACTATTTGATGACTTTTGCTGATTTAACCCACTCTCAGGGATCCCAGGACGTGGCCACTAAAAGGGTGGAGAAGCTCATTTTAGATGATTCAGGTGATGTATACCATTGTTTTTAACCTTTTTTTTTTTGTTTACTGCCTACTCTTTTTAATGGCAGGGTATATTGCGAAATATAACTTTAATGAAGCTGAGATATTTGCAAAACTGGACCGCAGGTGTCTCAGCTTCATTAAAGTTATATTTCGCAATATACCCTGCCATTAAAAAGAGTAGGCAGTAAACAAAAAACGGTTAAGATTGTGATTATAACTGGGGCCTCAGCTTAACTGGGTTCATTGCCGATTTGTGCTCCCCAGATCAATCCCGCAGTTGGGTGATTGCTGATGGCAAAAAGATCGATAGAACTAGCTGAGAGACAGGCGAAGCTAAGGACCCGCATGGTGTGGTGGTGAGCGCGTTACTCCCCGGAAAGGACAATAGCGCGTTCGTTCTCCACCATAGACACCTGCGATCCAGAGTTTTGCAAATATCTCAGCTTCATTAAACTTATTGTTTTTAACATTACTGTGAAGCGATATCTGAAATAAAATCTTTTCCAATACTCCTTAGGTTTGGAACAACAAAATATTACTCCATTTTTCAAGGCTTTGCGTTTCATGCCGATTCAAGGAGTCTTCGATGTTATCGACTACCACGGCTATCTCACTCCTTTAAATATAACTATTGTTCTCTCATTGTTCTATAGTATAACTCGGTATTTTCCCTTATAGACTCGTCATATTTACTTTTTTACGTTTTCCAAACTGCATGTCATTTGTACTACTCTAGCGCGTTGCCTGTCCATCTACCATATTCATATGACAAATGTGTACCATCTTTCCTACTTTACTCCTTCACATGCCCTACTTTGTGTACGTGCGCCTTTTTCCAGTGCGACAATTTTTTTTAATTATGGAGTTTTTAATTTAACATTCATTTATCTGATATTTATTTTTTCATTTTTTATTTTATTTGACCCGTCTCTACGTCTACTGTGCAAATCCCAGCACTTCTCACATTCGCTTCGCATCGTTTCCTTGCATCCATTGGCTGCGAAGATCTTCCACATTTTTTACGTGCAGCTTCGGCTGTTGCTTGACGATTTTTATTTCATCTCGAATGTCGTAGAATGCTGGGCTAGCAATTCTCGCTGGAGTCCTGAGATAGCCGGGCTGCAGTGTTCCCATTTGGATCGCCAAGAGTGATTTTTTTCCCAGACAAATCAGGTACCAATTTCTCTACCCCGGAGCAATGAGAGGCTTGGTTGGCCCGGTGCGGAATCGAACTAGCACTATGCTCATGATGACGGATATCACAACCACTGTGCTCTCTGCTTCCTCGTTCATTTGACAACACTTCCAAAATTGGCCTTTTCATGTAACAGAGCATAAACCATAACCTTTTTATTTTTAATAAAGTAGTAGGATAACGCTTCCCTTTCAAGTAATTACCGTAACAAAACTATCAGACCTAAAAGATGCTTCATTCTCTTATAGCTACAGCTAGTTCTTTAGAGATAGATATAACTGTTTCTGTTTTACTAGGATTTTTTTACCATTCGTGTAAAGATCTTCGCAAGGTGAAACGGACGATTGGCCCTCTCGTTCCACCATTTCAAGTCCAAAAAATCCGCTGAACTGTTTCTGGAGAGCGGCCTTCCTTTGTTACCTTTAAACTTCCAAGTTTTAAGCGTTATAGTGAAAGTTTTATATCGGCCACTTGTATACCTTATATGGTCGACAACAATGTCTTGTTCAGATCTGGCTAGTGAAGTGAACAGTTCTGATTTCTTCGCCGAAACAATCACCATTTTCTATCCTTATTCTAATTTATAACACTGATTACTCAAAGGTTTTTGGCTTCTGATTAAACGCTTTTCGTGTGGAATTTGATGTTGATTTTATTTGTTCCCTGCTTAAGTTTATCTGTTTGTTCTTCTTTCATAACTCGCTGTCTCTCAAGTAGATGGTCATCACCGATATGGAAAATATTTGAACAAATTGCTATCCACTCTCAGGCTATTATTCCGTTCTAATTTTTTTCAGGCCTGTTCTATACAATTTTTATTCGGTAGTGTGTATGTGTATATCTCATAGTAATATGTAATTATGTAAATGCACACGTCTTCGTTGGTCCGATCCCGTTGTCCAGTGTTAGCAAATTGGTATCACAGTCACCTGAGAGGATAGCAGCATAGACTTGATACATCGGTACGCTACCGTAATTCGTTGTACAGGCGAAATTTTGTATGCAGTCACCTCTAACGGTACTAGGAATACAGTCGACTGCACGGTACATTACTAAAAGATTTACCAGCACCGATCGTTCTATCCTTTTATGTGACAATGATCCTATCCTTTTTTTGGGGACATTTAGTGCTTGGTGACCAATTTCGGTTCAATTTGAGGTCCTCGGGACCCTTCACTTTTTAGCTCACGCATCACAATAGAAATAAGAAATAAAAAATCACAACACAAATAATGCGTGAGCTAAAAAGTGCAGTCCCGAGGGCATCAAATTGCACCGAAATTGGTCCCCAAGCACGAAATGTCCCCAAAAAGAGGATAGGATCATTGGATACAGGACACCGCGTACGCGACTTCTGTGTGACAGTTACAATTTTCTCCTTCGTCGAACTATCTATAGCAGTGGCTGTGCATCACGTAGTAGTTTAATCCTACGATTCAACAGCATATAGAAAAGAAATTTGGTAGGTTTGCTCTTGGAGAACCTGAAAAACGATTGAAAAGTAATCATTCAGATTGCCATGTTTATTGTTTCCGATGTTCTGAAACCCTTTCTTTGATACAAGTAGTGTCCTATACAAGAACCAGTAGAGTGATGTCTATTAAAAATGAGCAAATTCTCTAAACGCTATGTCGGCTTTGGTTCCATGGATCTTGGAAGAATGTCTCATTTCTGAGAGTCAGTGCCATAGGTATAAGGATATAAACATCGGCGTCATATAATGGCTGGCGAAGATGACAGGTGAACGACGACAACAGCACTGGAGTGGTCCAAAGAGAAATAGAACAGCCTCGACGATTAATTCCAAAATGATGAGATAACCGTGATCGTTGTTTAGGCCAGCTGTATTTACATCCGCTTCCAGATCATTAAGATGTATCCAGTACCACATGTGAAGGTGATCGTCTCTACAGCAGAAACAAAACGAAGAGGAAAACTGTTGGAGTCTGCACGACATGTGTGAAGTCCCTTTATCAAAATCTCGGGGCATGTTGTGCATAAATTGCACTTTTTTGTTTAGGAGTCTTAGAAACTCATAGAGCGGGATTCGCAAAATTCTAAAATAATCCAATTAGATTTTCAAATTGTTTCGAAAATAGAAAATTCAAATTAAAGGTCAACGACGAAGTTTTGGTAGACGTATTGAATGTGATGGAGACGAAAACGATATATCAAAGTACAAATTGGCAATATAGGCAAGGTTTTTACTGGACGCATTGGCTTGGGAATAAATTCTGCATCAGTTCATTGAATATGAGGAACTGGTAAAAGGCATAACAATATTTAAAAGCCGACTTTCCTTTAACCTCAGCATGTTTAATCAGTATGTATTCTTTCTTTGATAAGCTTTCATGAGGTTGATATACAATCTTTATTCGGCTAACGTTTCGACGGTTCTGTCTTCATCAGAGCCGATAATCCTAGACGATGTTCCGCAGTAGTTCGTGTTCTCGAGATGGCGTCTTCGTCGCCCATTGAGTCGGATCTTCCTCAGTGGAGCATCTCTCGAATGAGACATGCCAACTCTGCAATGCCCTTTTACACAGGATGCTGGCTGTTGACAGTAGTGATTGTCCGGTGATAACAACTTGTTTTTTCCGGGCAATCCATCCTTTAGAAGTCGGTATCATTATCAGCTAGCAAGGGCCATAACAATATTTCAAAATCGACGAAGACGCCACACGTACGTTTATGTAAGCGCGTAGCTTTTAGCTACTGTATAGATCGCAATTCTACTAATAGTGGTACAGTTATTTGTGAAAGTGAGCTGGTAATCTTTGAAGATGTGAGCTGCCACCATCCATTCCTCCATGTTTTCTTAGAAACGTTATACCATTAGATCATTGTTCCTACCGTTGCAGTCTAACCAGTTAATTATACTGCTACTTAGAAGAGAGAGAGAGAGAGAGAGAGAGAGAGAGAGACGGAGAGAAGGAGAGAAAGAGAGAAAGCACTTTCAGTGTTCGGTGTCCGGTACTAGTTCTTTTCATTTCAAATTCTGCTTTTAAATCACAGAATTGGGCAATCCTGTAAAACCATAGTTGACTTCTACAGTTAAGTTTGTAACGGTACTGGTCGGAATATCATAGATGTCGTAGATGATGTTGTAGGCAAGATACTAATATCGATTTGTTCATATATTAATATTATATCCCGTTATTGATCAAAATAATGGGTGTTTCTCGAATAACATTTTCTGGGAGACTCTCATATGAATCCACAAGGCACCAACGCTTATTGAGTCATTAAATTATATCACTCTGATTCAATGCTGTACTCTGCTTGATGAAGGTCGACTAGAAAAGTACAGAACAGTTGTCATGCGCAGTTTCAGCGAGAATTCATCGTCGTTGGTCATCGAAATGGAATTTCTTCTCTTTTCATTGGCATTCAGTTTAGGTGAGACATCCCTTTGAGGATTCTTTAACCAATGGAATAATAGATGAACAATAACGGAATTTGTACCAGTCAGAACGATTACAACTATGAAAATTAGCCTTTTCACAAAGTTTGCGAGCTTTCTGTTAACAGTTCATGTTCAACCACTGTGTACCACCCTAGAGAAAAGGCAAAAGGCAAATACATCATTCACGACAAGAAAAAAATTTTATGGAGGAGAAAAACATTTATGGTAGATTTATGGCAATCTAGGGGGCGCGTGTGGCGCAGTGCTTGGAGGCGCCACTGCGACGCGCACGTGGAATGCGTCCATGGCCCTCTAAGCCCTCCATCTCTTTGAGGTCGGCAAATTGGTACCAGACTTGTCTGGGAGGATAGCAGCACTGGCTCAATACATCGGCAGGCCATCGCGAGTCATTGTAAAGGCCAGATATGCATTCAATCACCTCCAACGACACTTAATGAAGTCGAATGCATGGCGCATCCCTTAGGGAATGATCAACGCCGAGAGCTTTTTAGAGTTTTTTTATGACAATCTAAGTCAGCACAGCCTAGCCAGGCAGATTTCTAGGTTTTGACACTACCGAGGGCTCGTGTTTCCAATTCGATTTATTTTTGAATCAAGGACTAAAAATCAGGAAAGTGTTTAATCATTGGTCTAGTACAAATGGACATCATTGCTGTATGGCTGGATGCTATGGTCAGCGCTTCAGCGCTCAACCCACATCCCACTATAACTTCAATCAAAGAAATAACTTACTTCCTGAAACAAACTACAAGGCAACGTTTCTGTGTGGAAGGCCTCTTCCCGAAAACTTTTCCTGGTTTAGTGAAAAAATCAACGAGTATTTCGCAGCTCTATTGTTTGATCTCAGGATGGTGATGTTGCTCCAAGTGCTTGCATCGTTTCAATCAAATGTTATCGGATTTTGCAAAAATTAAAGCCTTAATCCAAACCATCGATCTACATAGGTATTTGGCCGGCTGGTTGAATTTGACTTTAGCATGTTCATGTATCAATATTGCAGGACGTGCTGTGATTATAGTTACCTTAAAATACGTGCATGGCCTCTGGTTCAATTCCGCACTCAGTCAATCAAGCTCTGCTTCCCTCATGGCTGGTGATCTGGCAACAAACGTGTCTGGGAAAAACTTCGGATGAACAAAGGCAAGCCAAGAGAGACGTTCAATTGAAACTAGTACAGTATTTCAGAGAGAATAAATTTGATGAACATTTAACGACATCCGTAAAGGACATAAATTCCTCAAATGGCAGCCGAATTTACACGGAAATCTAAAGCTCTTTATGATGACGGGTGCGAGAAATCAGGCGAGTGATGGTAGTACTGATATTAGCGAAATATTTCATGTTAGGCCATATAGATAAAATGAAATAAAAAATACACTAATACTTATTTTTTTCACATCTTCTATCGTATTTCTCATCGATGCTTTTTCAGACTCCTGAACTGCGATTACAGAAAGCAGTTTCGTACACGACAGGGTCGCCCAAGCTCAGAAAAAGTTCTCATTTCCATGTTAAATCTAGTTAAAAGTAGAACTCCACAATAACTCATCGTTCCTAAACTCACTTAGAAAAAGCTATTTTCAAAATAGCAAACAACATGCCGTCAATGAGAAATGACACCCGCTTCTTGTACGACTTCAGAACTCCGTCGAACTTGTTTTTTGGGACTCTTGGGAAGAAAGCTGTCTAAGCATCAAAACACGGGAAGCCATCCAGATTAGCAAATATCTAAGTCTTTTAAGGTATTATAACTCTTGGCAGAAATCATTTCGCTTCTTTTTCAATAAAAAAGAAGTCAGGCGACAACTGTCTAACCAAAAACGTTGCAGTTGTGTTTCTAAAAGCCGGGAAATTTGATAGCTCGTAAACAACACCTAACAGTGGATTCGTGCTCTTCGTCCCAAATAGTAGCAATGACATGCTTAGAACAATGGATAGTAAGAGCTTTGTTTTAACAGTTCCCAGGATCGACTTTCTATTAACCTCGGCATTTAAATGTGAATGTGTTGTCTTCTTGTTCAGCAATAGCGACCTTGTCATACAGCATACATTTACTTCCATAGAAAAACACACAATGCAATACAACAGCAGATGACGTTTCGGCAGAATTGCCTTTTTCAGAGCCGCTTATTACATGACTTCCAATGAGGAAGGCTTTGTTTTAACTTTTATTTACTGTATGTTCTTCTTTCATAGCAAGGTATAATATGAAATACAGCGACAAGGATGAAGAAATATGGGCAAAACTCGAAACCTCAGGTGAGCCTCAAACCTGCGATTATCCTTTTCGGAGACTCATGTGCTATGCAGTAAACACTCTTGTGAATATGCAACCCAGAAGATCTGCAAATTGTTTTTCAATTATTTACAGAACGAAGTCGAAAGGAAAGACTAGAAACAAAAGTCGAGACAAAATCATCTCGAAAGAACTTATCGTAGGTGACGGTGAATGTCTTCTGCCATATAAGCTGTTTGTCAGCTACCCACAAATAAGGGTTCAGTCTGACGACTTAAAAAGTGCAAAGTATTAACCTTTTTGAGGAATTTCTTTAGTTCTCCGGTGCTATATACAAGCGTCCAGGATTACTTCAACAAACTAAAGTCATAATCATCTGCGCATATAACATTATGGTCACCATCCACCGACAATGAAATTGATAATGAACACCTTAACAGCAATTTCGGTTCCACATGATTAGTTTAGTTTCTCGGTTAGTATAAATTGCTATACGTTGTTAGCATGCGTCGGAAACATGATCGCTGAATAACCAGGATGAAAGATCACTCAGCGTTATTGAAGGAGCAGTCCAAAGGACGATGTTCGGAGTAACACATATCACGCAAGTGAGGGAAAGGATTCGAAGCTTCGACCTACGTCAACGTTAAAAAATCACAGCCGCCGTTCTACACGTCAAATCTTCAAAAACACGGTGGGACGGATACGTAATGCGTATAAACGACAACCGATGGACTTGAGCCATTAGTGAATGGAATCGTCGTGATGCCAAAGGCACAGCAGGTAGAGCAACGACTCGATTATCAGAGCTCTTCATGGAAACCCTAGAAGAAAGCTATGTTTCTAAATGAGTCCTTAGAGCGAGAAGAACCCGCTGGCTTACTCTTGCACGCGACAGGGAGAAATGGAAAGCTTACCGACAGCCGCTCGAGTCACTCGACTCTCAGCGGGACGACAGGTGATAGAGGTGATGAGTTGTTACTGGTAGCAGCGTTTCTATCTGAGCACACAGAAAATGTTAAGTTCACATTCGAGAGGAATTACTTAAGTATAAAGGCAACAAAATTGCAACACGAAGCATTGCCGCAGAACTTAAAATACATTCTACTGAATCATTTAGTCGAAAGAGGTAGGTGGGGATGAATAATGCGAACATTGTCGTTGCTAGATACGAAAAATCAGAATGTAATCAGCGTACTTGTGCCCTAATTGAGTTTCGCGGACAACAGCGGTGAACCAAGGCAATGGGCACAGAACAACCTGACGTCCGATGTTCAGGTGGGTGTTGTAGGCGGCAGTAATCCGGACGTCCTTCACTCCATCCGAAGTCGTCAGCGGGTAATGTGTGTTCCATCGTTGCAGAGAGTCGCGCCGAAGCTGACGGCTGCTCGACGGAGATTCGTGTTGAGCCAGGGCGATACGCGTGTGAGAAAGATCAGAGCGTGGTGGTGGCTGTGGTGGTGGCCGATGTCTGAGGTGGCGGGCTCGGCGCCGTCCGTCGGGGCCTGCGATCGATCGCCGCCGTCGGCCCACTCGTCCGGCCCCGTCTGC
>MQTX01000083.1:120058-136413 GCA_009735665.1 Angiostrongylus cantonensis | reverse complement strand
GGCCGTCCGCGCTCTGCCGCCCGGCGACCACCCGCTTTCTTTTGTCGCCTGGCCAGCGACCACCCGGTTTCTTTTGTCGCATCTGAGTCACAAAATCGCCGACCCTGTTGGTTCTAGTCGGAACTTTCCGTTAGTGTGGCGTTTTTCCGATTCTGTCATCGCCACATTTGTTTTCATGTGTCCAGTAGACCTTCCTAAGCTGTACGTATGTGCCATGATTTTATGCCAACATCACTGATCGCTGTGGTGAGCTGTTCGCCGATGTTATCACCACTGGATGATTTCCAGTTTCTCTTTCTAGTTTTCCGCAACCGAAAATATGTTTTGTTCCTTAAACTCTTATATCAAATGTTTACTGCATTGGCTCAAGTTAAGAAAAAAAATCATAAAACTGCGGTTTCATTTTGTTTTCTCACGTTTTGTTCAATGTGTCGATTAAATCGTCCCGCAGTTATGAAGGTAAAACACATTATTTAACAGTAAACTAAACTTTTAGACTAGTCTATTCTAATGAACAGATGTCTAGATGGAAAATGAATTGCGCGCCTATCTAGCAAAGAAGTATTTCTGTTGAGTTTCTTGAATAAAGATATCTAGTGAGGGAAAGTACTGAAGACGGGCCATCCAGTATCCAGGTAAGTTAGTGAGTAAGGGGAAGTTAGTCTTCCTGGAAGATAATGAGATTTGATGGGATTTGCATGAAAAGCAAAACACGACTCGCCATTTATGTATGCATTTATGTCTATATGTATGCTCATCTTTCAATGTGTATAAATGTGTATGTACGTTTTTTGTGGTCTGTATTATCATGTGTACGCTTAGGTAGCTATTTGTATCGATGCGTGATGGAAGAATAGAGAACTAGCGAAACATATGTGACGTAGAAAAGTTAGAGACATTTTCTAGTGTGTTGCTTCTCTTCAAAAGCATATCACCAAATGATTCCACGCTCTCATCTTACTGAACTGGTAGATGTTATTGGTGTTTTCACGAGTTTCGTATCGTACCTAAGGGAACAGATCTCGTATGTGTCTTTCTGTAGTCCCCTACTACCGTAATTTTTTTCGATTTCGTAGTGTCTTTTTGATTTCATTTCATTGTAAATCACTCTCTTGGCTTCAGCGCAATGTGCCAATTTACGTGGAAAACGATCAATGAGATTCCAGGCTTCGTTCGTTTTTCGTGTTTGCCTCTTCCTCAACGATTTTCTTCAAAATCACCTACATTTTCAACATTATAGTCCGGGAATGATACGGATACACGCTGTATGTTCTTTTTCGCGAATCGATACCACAATTACTTATTACTATATTTACCACTACTCGGTCGACGGTCAACGATCGATGCAAGTTAGGGTGTTGGCTGTGGGCTGCTGCTGTTTGAGCTTATCGCTACTTCTTCCTGATGAGTTGCTCTCCACTCGCAACAACTGCTCTAACACTCTGGCAGCATGCAGGTGCTTGAATGAAAGTAAAAAAAAATGACGAAATCGAAAACACTTGCCGGAATCCAATAGTCTTGCTTACGAAAACCCTTAATTTACTGTAATTGAACGCTGTATGTTCGTAATTATATGCTACGAAACCATTTCTTATGTAGAGAAATGGCCTTTCAATCTCACTGGAATCTACCACGAGAAATCGGCAAGCGCTGTCAACGTCAAACTGAGCAGCGCTATATTTTTTCGAAAATTAGGACCTTTCTTTGCATTCTTAATGAAGTCTGTCGTTTGATTTCACTTACATCAATGATTTCATTTCTTTCTGAAACCTTGCGCTATTTTTTTCCTAACGGTTCCAGACATTTTATGCTCTCTTCTCCCTCTTATGGTTCTCTTTCTTCTTATATTACTTTTTGACATGGAAATCGAGATTGTTTCCTGAGTTTTCGGTGAAAATGACGGTTAACGAGACTGGGTATAATTGAATACATCATTAGTGTGTAGGATGGCATTTTACAGTGTTTTCTCATCGAAAGCGCTAGCAAGCGCGGAGAGAGGATCCGAGCGAGTCCGTTTGTAAACACGATCTATGAATAATAGCTGTTTCTGCTTCGAACCAGATGTAGAAGCACATACAAATGGCTTCTATATTTCTCATTGTATACACTCAGTGTTTCACAATACTTTACTCTAGAACTATCTGATAACCACAAAGATGCTGAGATGCAATCAAGACTCGGAATCTCAGTTGGACTTCGGACTCCTGATTTCCTTTCCCGACACTCATGTGTTGTCCACTGCACCATCGAAGCCCTTGGTTTCTTTCTTTCGGCCAATTTTTTTTGCCGTACTTTTCTTTTACCTTTTTTTTACCTGGTGCCATCAGCATGCAGCCGTGAACGGTGATGATCTGGTGAACACAAGTCGGCATGGAACCCAGCTAAGCGGAAGCTGTTTATGTGGAATATAACCACAAGAACCTGTAAAGTTGTATCAGTAGGATCTTCTGTTATTCATCGAGAGTATGAACCACTGTGAAACATCGATTCGTACCATCAGCTCTGAGAATGGCGAAGACGTTAAAACGTTTCCCCAATAAAAGTTCTATAACAACCTCGTGTAAGCTGAGAAATCCAAAGAAAGTTGTTAACTATTCACAACAAGGTTAAACGAAAGCCTGTTTAGTGAACTACTACCGGATAACGTCAAAATGTCCTCTCATACAATCGTCTTAGAGGACTCGCGATTTGAATGTGAACTGTTGCTAGTGATTGAATTTCGTGACGTTGGTGTATGTTTATACCAGAACTCAACTGAGCGTCTCTGTTCAAGCCGCCCATTCGATCGACTTCATTTTTGGTATTTTAATAATTCAGTGGACAAGTTGATGATGGCAAGGCATAACACTACAAGTTGATGTCTGTCTCGTATTCGCTTGACATGAATTTAACGCTCATAGTCTTGATCGTCGTAGAAATCAGCAATAGACAAATACCAGGAATAGCCGTTGTTTTGGCAGAAACTTCTGTCATCGTTTCTTTTTTCTGTTTTTTTCTGTTTCTCCAGTGTTCGGGGAACGAAAATGTTGCCAAAACACTGAAATAGGAATTGAATGAGGAATGTGGTGGGTCTACAACTATTCATGAAGATAGAGGTCTTTCGAATATCGTAATCGTAATCGTGTTGCCGGAATTTTTTTGCTACACGCACATCGAAACTGCTTGTTTCTTAGGCGAGACTGTGACAGAAACCACGCTGAACTAATGGAAATGGTGATCATCCTGTTTATGTTCGCGATTTTATATGTTAATGTAAATGCTATTTATTGTTGTATCATCGATAGCGCTAGCATGTATTCACTCTTCTTCAATTTATTGGGAATTGCTGACTTCGCGGCAGTGGGTGTTGTTACGACAGCTAGTAGTGGTCTGTGTGTACGTATATATGTACATACGGATGTGTATTTGTACTTGTGTCTGTATGTTTATTTATGTGTGTATTTTCCCGCGCTCCACAGTGTTTCCTTGTATCGCTACAGTGACATGATTGTGTAAGTTTCGAGAATTTGTTTATATTTGTTTTGTTTGTCATTGACCTATATTTAGCCAACCACAGCTTCATTGTTTAAATACTTGGGTGGTTCATCCACATATGTCATGAAGGCTCTAACACCCTATTTTTTTCAGGTTCTTGTAATTTTCGTTCATTGAGATGGCAGTGTTGGTGTATTGCTTTGACGGCTGTACCCCTGAGAACCTATTGTCGTCCTTTTTTTTTTATTGATGTACTGATTGCTGCTCGAACGTGGTTTTCTTTGGAATTCTGTGAAAAGTACTAGCGCTCTGGTGTCTCGAAGACTTCATCACATTCAGGAATAGGTCCTGTTCTGGTTGGTTAGGACGTTTTCTGCTTGGACACTAGTATTCTTCTATTGAGTGACAGCGATTTCAGCCATTTGTTCAGCAACCGATTGAAGACGATGTTACAGCCCGATTCCCGTAGTATAACTAGTACTTTGAATACAAAAAAACTACGAAGCGCTACTCATGCGTTAAATCGTCCTATACTGATTTTCAGAAATCCTAACTTATCAAATAATTTTCTTGTAGGGACTCAGCAAATGAGATTAAATCACAATAGAAATAATAGGTGGCAAAATCTATCGATCGTTCACGACGTTTTGAGAAATGTAACTATTAGACTAATAGAAAAACTACTGTAATAGAGGCGAAAGAAAAAAGAAACTGGCTTCTGACTAGATGAAATACTATAGTTCTATTCTCGATTCCTGATTTTCATGGACCATTCGCCTAGATTTTTTAAAGGATAACTGAAAAGAATTTAGGGATTTATCCCCTACTCCGTCCATGGTTATGGAAATATTACATGGTGATCTTAATTACCACGTAAGTGAAGCTGCGAAATGAAACTTATTCTTCAGAATTGGTCATGCGGCATAGATTTGTCGTCTTTCATGCAACAACGGATCTGACATTTCGATCTCTTTGTGCTTCGAATTTGTTACGACACACGCTTTCGGATTCTCTAGTTCCTTCCTTTTCCTCTTTCTCTTTCTCTTTCTCCGTCAGTCTTTTTTTTCCGTACTTGTTCTAACCTATAAGCAGATTCCATTATTTTTAAGCTAAGCGGCTGTATTCGGAAACTGTTCAGTAATAAAACTATGAGTGAGTAACTTTTGTTTGTGGAAATTCTTCGATTGATACTGGACACAGGACAGGGCATTGACAATTTCCTGCTATAGCTATCAAGTGGGTATTAGGCGACCAGTGGATGTTAGGGGATATAAGCCAAAATTGAGAGATCTACAATCATCTTGTCTGCTTTCGTCCATCGAACTAATAGACCATCAAAATTGCATTCATTTGCCACGTTTCAAAAAATCTTTGCAAGGCTTGAAAAACGTAGTACAAAATTTAGGCATGTATTTTTTTTCTCAAAAATTTGACGCTTTTTTAAAGCCACTTAACCGTTATTGGCTATATTAGGAATTTATCATTTGGTGTTCTGCTTTGAACTTGGTTCGCCTCTACGTCGACCACTGACTTATTCCTCAGAGATTCATGCTGGAAAAGCAGAAGATCGTTTCGCAAATTCCCCAAAATCTAGTTGTACGTCCCTGCTATGAGCCAACGCATTTCCCAACCAATGAAGCAGAATTCTTGTACAAGCATTCATCCGAAACGAAGCCATTCTGATTCCGAGAATTCGCCATGCGGCGTTTTCTGCATGCCTGATTTATGCTGATGACTGCGACTTCATCCATTATCGTCAAACGTCAACGGTGGCTCGTCATCTTCTTTCAGCGTGGTCCTTGATAGCTCACAGGAGCAGTCCTGATGCAAATTTGACTTCTCCCCGATCTATACTGTTCTATAATATAGAAAATAGCCCTTGGTTTTTGACTACATTGTCGTGCCTTTCAACAATTTCAGTTCCTTTGTTGACAGAACCTCACGATGTTAACTGGATGGCGTAAACAGAGGACGACTTTCCTTGATTGCTATGATTTGTGGCTTTACATGATCAATCACGGAAACACCATAGTGTGTTATTTTGTTGGAATCAGTCATGAAGTACGTCTTCAAAGCATCGGCGTCGTTCCTAGTGGTAAAGGAAGTACACACTTATTTCCTATTAGATCAAGCCTCTTGGCATCGGTACTTTTTACTAGTAATGTCTTGGCAATGCAGAACTTCTCGGCGGAGTGTGCATTTTCCCTTTTCTTGTGCGTCCTCTAATGCATTTGCATGCATCATCGAGTAATCGTTGCAGAAAAAATTACAGAGTTGTTTTTCTTGTACCCTATTACTAAATGGTCTTTTTTCGTACCAAATACGTATGAGGACGTTCATTTGCTACATTGCTCGCGACCATCCAATGGCGGGTTTGCTCGCAAGGTGTTTTTCATTTTTTCACACCTTTCTTTCAACGTCTATGCTGCTGTCTATCAGAATGTTCTAGTCTTCTTTTCCATATGAGGCAAGATACGACCTTTCATACATTTAACGTATCTATACTGCCTGAGACGTTTTTGATAGCTCGCAGTTAGAAGAACAGTCACATGAGCACGGAATTTATTGTCGAAGCGAAAGGAAGGTATTGTTTTGAAAAGGTTAGCTTAGAGAATTTTCAACTGAAATAAAAAACGGAAACAAAAACACGAAGGAAAAATTGTTAAGAAACGAAGAAGTGAGAAGAGCAAGTGAGATTTAATAGAAATGTTTCATGCTGCTTTAATTTGCAGATTCACAATGACTGTAGAAGAGAGTTTTTGATGAATGTCTTATGGAGTATGATTGATGCGATTATCTTCAGGGATTTGCTTGAGTAGACTCTGATCCATTTCGGTTTTTGAGTCATGACATTGGGAACTACAACAGAACCAGCAGGTAATACCATATCGGACCGGAATACTTCTTCTCGGCTTCATTTCCTCAGCAAAATTTCAAAAAAAAAAACGAATGAAGAGCAATATGCTTCACTCCCTCTACAACATTAGCTGTTAGTAGAATACAACATTGTTGGCACTCAAAAACTTGTGTTTGGTCACCGTTTTATAAATAGTGGGTGGCGGGTGGCACAATGGTAGTGATGTCCATCATCGGTGCTAGTTCTGTGCGGGTCTGGGCCAACCAAACCTCTCATTCCTCCATGGTCGAGAAATTGGTATCGGACTTGTCTTTGAAAAAATCACTTTCTGCAATACGAATGGGTGCGCTCAAGTTCGGTTATCTCAGGACTACACGGAAAATTGATCGACCAGCATTCTACGATATTCAAGATGAAATGAAAATCCTCAAGCAGTAACCAAAGCCACATGCAAAAGTTGGAAGATCTTCGTGGATAATGGATAAAAGGATAAAGCTCTCGGCGTTGACCAATCCCTGAGGGATGCGCCATGCATTCGACTTCATTAAGTATCGTTGGAGGTGATTGAATGCATATCTGGCCTTTACAATGACTCGCGGTGGCCGGCCGATGTATCGAGCCAGTGCTGCTATCCTCCCAGACAAGTCTGGTACCAATTTGCCGACCCCGGAGGGATGGAAGGCTTGGTGGGCCATGGGCGCATTTCACGTGCGCGCCGCAGTGGCGCCTCCAACCACTGCGTCACACGCGCTCTATAATGTAATATAGTATAATATAATATAATAAAGGATAAAGGATAAAGCTCTCGGCGTTGATCAATCCCTGAGGGATGCGCCATGCATTCGACTTCATTAAGTATCGTTGGAGGTGATTGAATGCATATCTGGCCTTTACAATGACTCGCGGTGGCCGGCCGATGTATCGAGCCAGTGCTGCTATCCTCCCAGACAAGTCTGGTACCAATTTGCCGACCCCGGAGGGATGGAAGGCTTGGTGGGCCATGGGCGATTCCACGTGCGCGTCGAAGTGGCGCCTCCAACCACTGCGCCACACGTCCCCTAATATAATATAATACGTAATATAAATGTGAGGTATATGTGATGTATACAGTACATATACATAGTAAATATAATATATAATATATAATAGAATATAATATATATAGTATAACATGAATAATAATATGAATAATCTCCTAAAGGTTTGTCTCGTCATCATGGCGGTGTTCTTGGGTGTCAGACTGTGATGTGCAGCGGGAGGATTCATCCCTTCCGCAGGGTTTCCTAAGCTGAGAAGGAGTCCGGCGTTTCCATTACGAAGCCTGGGTGAGAGTAAATCAATACAAGCATCCACCACAGCCCTGGTATCAAACTAGTGGCATGGTGGCGAGTGTCCCTGTGGATCCACAAGGGCGCCGACCTCCTGGGATGGTGACGAAGTGATGCGGACTTTGGCCTGGCTGACCTTGGGACTCCAGGGAACCACAATGGCTAAACAAAGAAAATTCTGAAAAAATGGATATTATGCAGAAGAAGGGGCGAAAGGGCACAACCAATGAGGCAGGGCCATCCAATTATCCAAGTAAGTTTATGAATAAAGCGGATTCAATCATGCGCCTTAATAAGCCCAATAAATTGAAGTTTTTCCAGAAAAAATTTCTTTCCTTCTTATCAATTGGACGTGAGAATCTGATCGACATGGAAGTTTTTTCTTTCTGATTTCCGATTCAAAAACGCTGTGCTGTGTTATTTCTCATGGGTTCTTCGTTATCTTATGCGTAGTTTTTATTTTGGCGGAAGATGATGCATCTCCATCCAGCTCAACAATGGATTTCTCCCTAACCATCACCGCTCTTATTGCCACAACTTTAACGAGAAACCGATTTGGTTACCGAAGCTACATCTACGATGAGCTGCACATCATAGTATTCCTTCCATATTGAACAAATCGAGAAATCGTCGATTATTCGATGTAGGCCTGAAAAAGGAATTCGACAGAGAAATGGGTGAGAAAAATGCTTGCTCTTGCAGTAGGGCGGCAAAACGTCTTCGAGGATCGCTCCCAATCCAAGAAGACAATTGAGCAAATCCGTCATTACCCAGCTTAACACTATAGGTCAGTGCGCATTTGATTCAAAAATGCTCAGAAGTGTTATAAGATTAATGACCATTTCTGTAGTAGTGCTTGACAAATCTGGCAACAGCGTCAATTGTTCTCGGTATTCCGATTACGAAATTGATTTCTTTTTTTCCCGAATTTCCACTATGGAACCATAGGATTTTATAAATCAAACGGGCAATCCCTCATTCTTAGTATTCACTTGAAATGTTAATAACTTGGAATTTGTGTCTCCTTAGGGTTAAATGGTAAGGTTGGGCATTTTCGGCAATAGAAACTGTTTGTGGTCGTTCTGTGTATCTTCATTATCATGGCTACCTTTAGTAGAAGCATGAGCTTTTCCATGTTTTTCTCTTAATGATCAGAGTATGGTCACGAGGAGGTAGTTGGGTTTCGCCTTACTCATACGTGGGTTTTTGATGAAAACGTTGAACTACGATTCAACTTGCATAACTCCTAGAGGATGAACCTCGCCTTTGCATCGCTCGAAACATAAATACGAATTTTGAGTTCACTACCCATATATTCGAGGAAGAGCTCCAGTTTTCAGGTTATTTTTTATCGATGTACATTTTTTATTACTTTGTGTTAGTTTTTGTAGCTAAGAGAAAGATATATATATATATATATATATATCGTTTGACTACGCATTCGTATCGGAATATTAGCTAGTCGCGAATCATCTGAGCTTGTCACTGCCCATTCCGGAACCGACTTCTCTGACTGTTTTTTTTACTATGTGTGTAGTTTTCATAGCACCATCCGAAACGGTTTTAAAGTGGTTTGATTCATGAACCATGACTACATTTGTCCGTTTGAATATCAGTGTAACTAATTTGACTCTACAGTTTGCTTGCTAGCTTTATCTTCTAGTTATTTAAGCCCGTTATAGTATAAGAATCAAGCGTCCCTCTATGTTCAATTTGCTCCCTAAGGCAAGCCGCCGGTTGAAATAACTGTCGATCTATTCAATACGTAGGTTTCATACGAAGTTGCTTTCTGAGGTTTTTTGTCTACGTCGGTAGGAGAACATTTGCTGTATCTTGCATAAATTGATAACCCTTTTCGTTCCGTTTTTTTTCCATGTATATCAGTGATGATGAGGTTTCTTATTCCTTATGTAAAAATGTTTTGTGGTTTTGATTCAGTCCAATTAAAACAATGAAATGCTTGAAATTTGCCTACCTGTGTTCATACTTGTTCATTTCATTTCAGTCATCTTCATTCTTTCTTTTATTTTCCACTTTTAATGCGACAATTTTCTGTTGCGGAACGTCAAAAGCTTACGGCTTTTTCGAGTCCCATTGGGAAACAAAAAATTGGTTGATTGCTATTTCCGATTACAGTAGTAGTGGTAGTGGTAGTGGTAGTAGAAGAAAACAGCTTGTTTTCGCAAACATAAAAGACGACGAGGGTAGTGAAAACGAAGTGAATCGATGAAAACGGAATTCACTACACAACTTTGTTTTGGCATCAGGTGACTTACATTAAGAAGATTTTTGACGCCGTCTTCGTTCCTGTCTTATAGAGCGGCTAGAGACTTACTGGATTCCAATTTTACTTCCATTTATGTTTAATCATTCTTCATTTCTTTAAATACTATGAACTGATTGATGGAGCTGGAAAAGATCATCAGTGCAACATCGTTAGAATATTACCAGTAAGTTTCATTGAGATCAACTATTGTCGTTGTTATTACTTGATCAATTGGACGGCCCCTCCTCAGTGGTTGTGGGGCCCCAGCATAGTCTTCATTTTTCGGAGTTTTTCTGGCTTAACCATTGTGTTTCTCTGGGGTTCCGAGGTCAGCCTGGCTCACAGTCACAGCGTGGTCTGCTCTAGGTCGTCTCCACTACAGGCAGTCGCTGCCGTTGTGGATCAGTCGCTGTTGTTAATGCAATAATTTTCGATATTTGATATTGCTGAATTATGGCGTACAAGAAGCCTTGAATTTTGATGAATTTCTAAGGCGAATTCTGTCCTCATCCGGTTATCCCCATGGAATGGATTAATGTTTGCCTTTTTATTGTTTTTATCCCTGCAAGTACAGCTAGGAATATTACTCCATGGACTACTACAGAAACTAACAATTACAGTAAGACATTGAAATGAATTTGCCGCAGAAGCATGTGGAATATGGTGGTCAGATTAGCTTTGTTCAGTATTTTCATTCTTATTGTTCTATAAACATGCTTGTTCATCTATGGAACCAGAAATCTATAATGGAATTTTCATGTATTTTCCCAAGTTCAGATCTTTTGTACCTTCGTGGTTACTACAGTGGTTATTACATAAAATACATGCTTGCATTGGGCAGAGTTGTTTTTTGTGCTTTCAAGGGAACTTAGGTTATCTCTGGGAAGAATGTAACACCTTTTGGATAGAAATTACAAGATTTTCACTTTTTGATGTGAGGTCGAGAAAGAAGAGACTAATGAATGAATACAAATAAAGGTCAGAGAGACACTAGAAAGTAGTGTGACAATCCCATTTTCTCAACTTGATACTAGCTTCTAGATCCGAGATTCGGCGTTTGATATGAATTAACTAGATACTTGGACATATGGTTCGACTAAGCATGATTGTACTTCGTCAATACTTCCACATTTGCAGAATCCTAAAGAGTTCTGAAATATTAATGGTCACGGAAAAAAGTAGGTAACTGGTACGACGTATCATAATTACTGTCATCAGTTTCCAGTGCTGCCAGCATCTTTTCTCATTTCGAAAAACAAGAAACATTGATAAATGCGAATCGAAGAACATCTGTGCAGTTGATTTCTTATGTCTGTTATTATAACCGCACTGCATCCACGTGGGTGGGGCTGTTTATCAAGGCGCTAGCTGAGGGAGGCATCGACTACAGCATTGAGGATAAAGTACTGCATGCAGCATAACCTATTTCAGGAAGCGGGTAGCACAATGGTAGCCATCCCGTCCATTACGCGGATGGCCCAACTTACGCAGACGCTAATTCCACCTTGACCCCCAACCCTCTCACCCCTTCAGAGTCCCGAAATTATCGTCGGACTTGTTTGCGACAAGTCCATCTACTCGGTTTCCATGCAAGGAACACTCTAGCACGGCTTTCTTAAGATTCTACGAAGAATCGACTCGGCCAGCATTCAGTGGAATCTGTGGCGATAACAAAAAATCCCAAAGCAGTAGCAGAACGTAAAAAGGGAGGTTTGAAGGCCTTTGTGGATTGTGAGTGCGAGGAAACAAATCCAAGGCAAGAAATGCTGAAATCAAATGCTGATAATAAACAAATTGCCTATTTTATCGACTACAATATTAGTTGCTGCACTGGCTATGGCAATAGCTGTGGCATTGACTACGACAATGACTATAGCTCTCACTGCCCGTTCCGATCTATCCAGCTAAGCAACGTTTTAAATTGACGTCCACGTTTAGATTTAATTGAGAAGAAAATGTATGACAACCATGGTCATAAATTGTTAGACATTAAATTTACTAAAATGTTAAGGAAATTGAGAAAGCGTTCAGGTGGATAGTGTTAGTTTCTCAATAAAGAATAAAAAAGGATAAAGCTCTCGGTGTTGATCAATTCCTGAGAGATGCACCATGCATTCAACTTCATTAGCTATCGTTTGGAGGTGATTGAGTGCATATCTGGCCTTTAGAATGACTCGTGGTGGCCTACCAATGTATGGAGCCAGTGCTGCTATCCTCCCAGATAGATCTGATACCAATTTGCCGACTTCGAAGGAATGGAACACTTGGTGAGCCACGGGCGCGGGGATCGATCTCATCTTTGTGCCGCAGGGCGCCTCCAACCATTGCGCCACACACGCCCTAAATGATTGTATATTTCGCCTAAATGTGAATATATGTTTAAATAAATATGTAGATATCGTGGTTTCATTAGTTTCTTTTCACTAATTCTTATCGTTAATTCTTCAATGTTCTAAACGTCACCATTAATGTTGGAGAAAAATACCAACTACTGCTTTCTATTTGCAGTTATTGAAATAGTATGTAGCGAATTTTAGATGGGTTATATTACAAACCACTTCATCAAATTTATCAACTCGGTAAAATTTGCTTATTCATAGAAAAGAAGAAAGAAACTAGTTCTACCACTAGTCGTATTCACCCAGTGTTATCGCTTTGTTGTCTAAAGTGGTATGCGACCATCAACCGCAGTGATCGCGGTCCTGCGTTGACTGATGGATCGATAATGATAAAATACATTCGTGCATGTGTTTACGTATGTATGTGTGCTTGTGTATATGTGTATGTGTGTTCATTTATCTCTATATGCGGATTGTGGATAGAGGTGTGTCGGTTGGGTGAAGTCGTTCGTTGAACGGAGTCCTCCCAGTTAATGCGCTAATACACCACAATCAATGACGGACGGACTGACGGACGGCATACGTCGTTGTGGTGCTTTCCGTCTAATGTGCTGGTGTACGTAAAGATGTGCAACATTGTCAATGACATTGGACTCATTACAGCTTGCTTTTTCTTCCGTTCTTTCTTTCTATTTTCCTGCTCTCTGTCTTCTTCTCCGTTATTCTCCTATTCATTCTTTCATTTCCAGTCGTTTGATGTCATTTCGGCAAAAGTGCCGTTAGACATCGTTTAACCGAAGTTCTAAGAGCGTCATTTGAACGTCGCTATTGCGTCAGAGAAATAATTTTCGAGTAAGTATATTATGAAAAACTTCAGTTCAAAAATATTGACAGCCTATTAACATTCGCCGACGCTGGGCATGCTAGTATTAGATTATTATTAGAGTGTTGTTGGTTTCTTCTCGTAGTTTCCTTTATTAGTGTTATTATTATTATTACTATTGCTGTTACTGGTGGGGATAGTGCGGTGGTTAGTGATGCAGTCCATCGGAAGGAGCAATGTGCTGCTAGTTCGACCCACTCACCAACGCTCTCCTCCATTACACGTGGGAGCGCCCTAGCTCGGCTATATCCAAGATTGCAAGAACAATTGACTCATCAAGAATTTTGTGACATTCATAAAAAAGATAAAATCCTCCAGCAGTAGGCGAAATGTTCGAAGACCTTTGTGGAGGATGAATGGGAGGAGAACGAATCGAACGTAAGCATTGCTAGGACCCGTATAGTGCAGTAAGTGTAATAACGGGTCGTGTAAAACTAAAGATAAAGAAGTTGCTACTGTTATTATTTGGGAATATGATTATAATTCATTCGTCGTCCACAGTTCGTTGCTCTTATGCTTCGAAATGTCAGCGGGAAAGCGATTTATCTCTTCGATACGGTGTTGCTGCAATTCTTGATTTGGTCCTGATTAGAAACCTGACAACACATCCCGGAATCACATGTAGTAACGACAGCGAAATCTTCCAGTTTCTCAGCATTAGAAGCTTAGAGAGGAGCTCAAGCTTTTCATCGAAGAAGCTGATGTACGTAAGACCATTAGTTGCTAACTGTCTACTCAGTTGATGGAGCTGATAGTAATGTGATAGATACAGTAGTTATAAAGATTATTCATTCAGATTTCGGTCATCTAGTTATTAACGAGCAAGAAAACTCCCATTCTTTATCTACAAGTTCCGATGCTTTTATTGCCAAGGCATTCATCATACGGCTTTTTTTGCTATCGTTCCTATAAATTCTTAATTTTTCTGTCTTTGGCTTACTGTACTAAATACAACCTTGCTTTGTTTCTTCAGCTTCTATATCAAATGCATAAGCTACAAAAATAATCCGCTATCCGTAGAACAATTTTAATCACTGGCACATTAATATGACATCATAGACGTTAATATCTTCTAATAGTCGCTCTGTTTTCATTGGAAAAATTTCTGGATGGACGCCAGAACCTTCTGGTTCATCGCTGGAAGTGTGTAAATGTGTTCGGTTGATATCGTCTTGATGTGTAATGGGTGTGTGATGTCAGTTGATCGTCAGAGTCTTGTTTTTGCTGTCGATTCTCAACTTTCTATCTTCTGGATAATGTTTGATTATTCACAGTTCTTCGTAAAGATAGCACGATGGTTAAGATTTCATTCAACTAGAAATCAAAAGCAGTAAAGTAATATATTGACAAAAATTCCAAATATTCTGGAAAGCGATAGATATACTCTGTAGCCTCCTCTTTGCTGAAGATATTCCTGTGTCGGACTGAAATGCAAAGAAGCTGAGTTGTTCATCTTCACGACATGGTTGTCTTGCCTGATAGGGTTCTCGGCACTCAGGACTTTAAGTATGCTTAAATTAGGAGCCAGGAAACGCTGTCTTTCTAGAAGAACTTCCGATTCGTCGGAAAAGTCGATGAGAGCTTGTTGTGACGATCCAGCAACGTCGTAGGACGGACTTTTTTGGATCTGCAGCAAGGAAACTGTATTAACCAACATATTAGTTGGGTTTAATTAGGTTCAGAATGTTGGATAACAGGTTTTTCAAGTGTTTATCTTTCCTTCTTTGAGTATGTGTACGTATGAACAACGTGCAAAGAAAATTTCTGTTCTTTTGAAAAGGTGGAGAATTTCTTGCATTTTCAGGTGGTGCTTCTTTCGTTACGGGTTATATTTACCCCAAAATCACCTGTTCGTTAATATTCTATTAATATAAAGGTCAATATTATATCACATGTTATCCCAACGTCATTTATTCAAATTCGAGGCGTATCATTTATGTTTTCATTTGAATAATTATGATAATAGAATCAGTAGTTGCCTAGATTCGCTTTTCGGCAGTGTTCGGTCTTCTACACTGCTCTATCTCTCTTTCCTCTCTTCTCTCCCTCTCTTTCCCACCTTCTCCTTCGCCCTTTCTCTTTCTCCCTTAATTTTTCCTTCACCCCCTCTCTGACCATCTGCCTTTCATTCTCTTCCTCTGTCGTGTTCTTCTTTCCCATATCATCGACCTGTTTTTTTTTCGCTCTGTTTTCCCACTTTCTCCCTCTCTCTGTTCCCCTTTTTCTCTTCCTCTCTTCCTCTCCAAGTGTAGTTCCATCGCGTTTCGTTATAATCGTTATGTTACTGAATTGTGGCTTTAATCGACTTGAAAAAAAAAGCGCTTGCAAAGCTGTCACATAAATCCGTAACATCATCACCTCGCAAACGTTTTATGGTTCGCTTATGATTATTTCAATCCACCATATCCAATTCTTGCTCGTTATTACATCAGCTTAACCATTTCCTATTGTTTTTTTTTCGCATTTTCCTTTCCGTGTCGTTTTTTTAGTGTCTTTTCGTTCGATGCCCTCATGTTTCATTTCTGTTTCTTCACTTTGCTCTTCTCCTGCTAGCCACGATATCTGTCTACCATCTTGTTCTTCTGCACTGACGATATTTGTGTTTTATTCGTTAAACTGAACAAGAATACCTTCTACTTGTTGGCGTTTTAGCAGTAATGCGCACCATTAAAGGCTGGTGGTGTCCGATTGCATTGTGAGAGATCGGAAGCGGTAGTGGTGTGATATGTGGTAGAAGAACGCCTCGACACACAGGCCTTAGACAAAATTCGTTAACGTCGTTTACGATTTCCAATGGCCTCGACGTCTTCTGGGCAAGGTCTGTTGTTTGCTTATGTTTTTCTGACGAAGTACAAGAAGAAGAAGGGGAAAAACCGGTTTATCCTTTTTCGTAATTCCATGATTGTTTTACTCTAGTGGAATATCGCGCTATTTTCACTAGTTATAGTTGTCAATTTTAAGACAGCAAGCGATTCTGCTGTTTTCTTGGCTATTATGCAAAAATCTCTTAAGAGGAACATAACTGGAGACAACTTCCACTTTTTTTCTGGCTAGAGTGTGAGACACGTTTGTGGATAGACGCTGCGTAATTGACTAAGGAAAATCTAAGGTGAAAAGAGTTTCGTTCTAATTACTGCCGAAAAGAACCTCAAAATCGTCTACACATTGCGTTATTATTATTATTATTATTATTATTATTATTATTATT
>MQTX01000083.1:106655-116992 GCA_009735665.1 Angiostrongylus cantonensis | reverse complement strand
TTTGCATATGGTGTGGGTTGGTGCAATCCCATGCCTCGGGCAAAGCAATTCCTTCATCTATGCGACAACGTCGAATTGGTAGAAGATTTGCGAGGACGGAAACAGGATAAGTCGAAACATGAAGATGTTACAAGCCATAGGGTATGGGTCAGCTATGCAATCAATCACTTCTACGATGCTTATTCGAGTTCAATGCATGGGGCAACCCTACGGAATTGATCTACTCTGAGCACTTTAGCATCTTCATCTTTTGTTCACATTCTGTTGGTTACCTCATAAAGGATAAAGATTTCGGCGTTGATCAATCCATGAGGGATACGCTATGCACTCGACTTCATAAGCATCGTTGGAAGTGATTGAATGCATATTTGGCCTTTACAGTGACTCACAGTGGCCTACCGATATATCGACCTAGTGCTGCTATCCTCTCAGACAAGTCTGGTACCAATTTACCGACCCCGGAGTAATGAAAGGCTTGGTGAGCCTGGCGCGCAGGGATCGATCCCATGTGTGGTACAGAGCGCCTTCGACCAATGCGTCAGACAAGCCCTTGGTTACTAAATATCCCTTGTATAATCGGGCGCAAGTGTCAGCTTCAGCTAACATATTAGTGGTTTTTGTTTTCATTAGAAAGAAACAATACATTGAAAGCTAGTTCAGAAATGATTTTAAACGTAGTTTCGTTTTTCTTCTTCAGTGATGTGGTTAGAAATCGGCTTGATTGTCAGTACAATTTAATAGTCTTCTTTGTTTTCCAAAAGCTTTAATTGTTTGAGAAATTAAGTCACTTTATTTTTTGTATGGGAAAGACTAACGTGTTTACGTGAACAACGAATTGGTTTTAGATGATTAGACAGGTTTCAAATATGGTTTACTTTGCTCCAGAATTATATTCGCCGTGTCGTTTTATATATTCTGCCTACCTTTGTTTGAGTGAATCCAGTTCGTTCTTTCATCATCGGATAACCAGAACTATAAGAACTATCTATAAGAACACTAACTACAAGGAAACTGAGACACGAGCAAAACTCGAGACCTCTGATGGGCTTAATACTCCAGAGGTTACAGAGAAGTTCACCGCAGGCTCACGTACTATCCACTACACGAACGGAGGCTCTTGCTTTACTTTTCTCTCAGCAATGTTTATTAAGAGGTTTATAATGGAATATTCATGTTTTTACATGCCAGTTAAGAAATCTTATCCAAGAAGTAAATGTATTTTTGACAGGGTTTTGTTTCAATTGTGGTAAAGCATTTATCATCGTTTGCTGTAGGCTTAGAATTTGGAAAATGTCGTTTGACTATTCATGAAAGTACCTGCTGACAGTCTAGTAATTTCAGCACTACAGATCAAGTCAGTGACGTTCCTGGAACAAATGTCATCATCAATGAAGACAATTATTTCCCATTGAATTTTCAATCGTTTGTGAAGTTATACTAGTATGGCAATCTTCTGAAATCTGAAGTGCATCATCGACAACAGATATCTGTGTTTCATTTCTGTTCAAGCTTAATCGTTTGCGCTAGTCAGCTAGTCAACAAAGCGGTTCGTTTGCTCATCATGGTGGTGGTGGTTTCGTTGGGTATGGTGGCAATGGGCATAGTATATTGGCTCGAATTGAAATAGTAGGCATTTTTCGACGATATATTGTGTAGAGCTGGAATGGACTAGGGAAAGCTTTTGCAATTGGTGACGTAAAATGAGGGTGGACAGAGGGAGGAAGCATGCAGAAGCTGGAGGAGGAGCAAAGAGCTCGATCACTGAGAGGCAGGAGGGGAAGCAAGCCGGCCATCCGTGAATCGATAGCCAGCCAAAGGAAACTAGTGTGCTGTTAGCTGTTCAAACGGGAGCATTTTCCTTCATCTATGCATGCTACATACACATACACTTGTACATAGACACGAACATATACACACGTGCACGCGCAGATGCACACACACATTTACACCCATACACATGCAGACATGAAGGTGAATAAAAAATTTTGAGTGACATAAATTTCTTTCTTTTTCTGTATTTTGGATTCATTCCATCTCATAAAATAGTGACTTCCACTGTAGGAAAGTAAGACATGAATACTGCAGCAAATGCAGCACAACAGCTCGTAAAAACTCGTGCTGTCTTCACAATTATTATGCGCAACTCTGACATGGCGATTCATGTTATCATAACGACAAACGCAGTACCACACTAAAACTAGGGTAGATAGAAGCACGTATAAAGTTTGTTACTGAAGTAGTTTATATGGAAGGAATGGTCAGGATAATCGACAATGATAGGGGAAGGCATTTACGTATGTCGTCACAAAGAAGATAAATTTACTTACAGCCGTTAATAATGTGTTGTTTTAACATGTGTGAAGCTAGTTACTGGTGGATGTAAAATAGAAACGCTTGGATAGGTTCAGTTCTGGATGGACACACCACCTTGCTATAACTTTTCGGATTTCCGATTCGCTTTAATAGCTGCGTGTCAAGCTTTGAGCTTGTTTAAGAAGTTCTTGCCCTTATTCGTATCTATGGATGTGGATAAGGATCAATATAAGTTTTTTACTCAGAATTTGTTGCTGTGGAGAAAAAATTTCAGTGGTTAACATTGTGAGCCTTTTTGTTCTTGATTATTAGAAAACACTTCGAAATGTTTCACTTTATTTGTTCAATAGTACATGAACTGAGAGCATATTAATCATAAGGATGATGAAGTATGAGCAAAGCCCGAGACCTTAATTGAGCTGCGAATCTACGATTACCCGCACCGGGGACTTACCTGCTATCCACACCACACCAGCCAATGCTCTTCCTTTGCGTTTCTCTCAGTTATCTAACAAGCTAATAATTCAGCATATCATTCCGCAGTATTATGTAGTAGACCAAATGAAACCAACATTTTTTATTATTTCTCGGACCTAAAAGGAAGTGAACCGTCTGCGTTTCCAAATAGTAGGTTTCCACTAATTCTTTTTTTGTTAGCCGTTGTTGCTTTGTCGAAGGTAATGTGTGCTAATTGTAAGGGACAGCTGCGAGCACTATCACGAGGTTCTGCAGGGAAACGAGGATTTGTGAACACAGCGGGAGTTGAATGAATGGTTAATAAAGTGCAATTTGAAAAAAAGAGCTCCGGAAAAAAAAGAGGAATTATTCAGGCTCTCTAGGCTGCTAATATAATTGGAAAGAAGTGAACAGCAAATTTCCTATTGTTGTTTTCTTTTGTAAATTTTAGGTGTGCAGTATCCTGTCTCAGAACGGTTGACGATAGATCAAGTTTATGAGAGGCGAACGGGAAAGCCTCGACATGATGTGCTTAGAGATTATTTTATTAAGGTCAATCCATTTTTCATCTAGTCGTCGTCTTTTTTCCGATGAGCGTTTTTTCAGCTGTGCACTTGTTCTTTTTGCTTTTTCTGCACTCACATTCATCTCATCTATTTTCCATTCCCACCTTTCATCTTATGTCTCCTTCTATTTTAGGAGGGCCGTATCGAAGAAGATGCGGCTATACGTATTATCCAGGAATGTACAGCATTATTTCGACAAGAAAAAACTATGCTGGACATAGAAGCACCGGTCACCGTATGCGGTGACATTCACGGGCAGTTTTATGACCTCATGAAGTTATTTGAGGTCGGTTTTTGGAATACAGCATAGGTACCATCGTTTCTCACTTTTCCTCTCTTATTGTCTCCTAGAAAACTTGTACATACCATCAGTATGTATGTGAGCTTTCTTTTGTTATTGTACTTTTTATTTACATAAAAATGTGAGCTATTTTCCTATTTCAACTTGATCAATAAGTGAAAATGACTTCAGGTCGGTGGCTCACCAGCCACCACGAAGTATCTGTTCCTTGGTGATTATGTCGATCGAGGATACTTTTCGATTGAATGTGTTCTTTATCTATGGGCGTTGAAGATTTGCTATCCGAACACACTTTTTCTATTGCGAGGAAATCACGAGTGTCGTCATTTGACCGAGTACTTCACGTTCAAGCAAGAGTGTAAGTTTTTACTTGTTGTTAGAGTTCACTCTATAGTCCACTCTTGGGTCTTCACCTTTTGTTCTCATTAAAAAATTTAAATGGTTTCATTTAAACATTAGTTTTATTCCGATTTTAAGATTAAAACTTGTAAATGTTTACGGTCTTACCGTGTCTGTGGATGATTCCTGCTGAAGAGTTGTGTTATACCAATAGTGTTATCTAAGCTAAGAAACGGTTCAACATTTCTACCTGGAATCCAGCTAACACCATATGAAAACCCCTAATTAGCTCTGTTCTGGTCCCAAGCTAGTCGACTGTTGGCAAATCTCCTCCGACAAACATTCGTGAGCAAATGCATATTCTGCCTGTGTTGATCTTCTCGAGACTCAGCGAAAATAGTCTTTCCTGATCAGCCATTTACTACTTAGGTAGTGTTCTTCTGGGGTGTATACTGTTTTTCGTGAAAATGGGCCATTCAATTGTTGAAGCTAGATGCTTCTAAAAAAGTGTAAGGTTTGTACATTTATTCGTATGAATGAGAGCTCGTTAATAAGCCGAGGTTCTTCCTGCATTAATCCATGGGGCTTTTCCGTTCGTATACAGCAATGCCACGGATCTCCCTCATATGAGGGATCTCGAGCCGGTTAGTCGCGAGGCTACGTGGCGCGTCCACAGTTGGCGGATAGGGGGTTAATCGCGGACCAAAAGCGACCTTTGCTTCCTTGAGACGCAGGTGGATCCAGGGGATGGACTCCCTGTTTCTGCTGCGCCGATTTGGCACATAGTTTTTGCATTTGCTAGGCGTATTCATGCATGCGTGTGTGAGTGCGTTCTCGAGTTATGCGGATTGTATTCTACGAGTCAATTCGGCCAAAAGCCTGCAATCAAGTGACAGGAAAGTATATGGGAGGTGGTTAGGAGTCGCCTCCAACAAATAAGCTCCATGTCCACTCTGGGAGAGCCTGGCAAGCTACCCGTGAGTATAATCAGCTCCCACGTTCAGAGCCCAGCAAGCTATAGGTGGGTATCAAATGTGCTAAATACAGTAAAAAAAACGGGCCACATTCCCCTGACCCCGAACGAGCCCTCAATTTCGCAGCGTTGGGTAGGACGAGCACGGAGAGGCTGCTAAAATCTCAGGGCCAACGGAAGCTGCCTGGATCAAGAACTATGGTGACGATCTGTACCTACAACGCACGTACACTTGCATTCGATTCCTCGATAGAGGACTTGCTCATGCAAGCAAGAATGATAAGGTACGACGTCATTAAAGAGAGAAAAGCAGCAGTACTGGTCGAAGCTGCAGAGGCTGGGAAAAGCATTCGCAAAGCCCGCCGAAGCTTCGCCAATTACAAGACCAAGATGACTGCGCTCCGACGCCCAGACAGAGCAATTACAACGTCCAGAAAGGCAATGGAGAATTTCATCCACTATTACTACTCAGATCTCCTCGATAGCTACGTCCACCTCCCGTCTTATGAAATAAAAGTGGATGGATATGTTGTTCCACCGGTTCTCCCTTCGGAAATCCGACGTGCCATTTCGTCGGTGAAAAATCGAACAGCACCAGGTCCGGACAGGATTAGATCAGAACATCTGAAGAACCTTCCGCCAGTCCTCGTAAGCACACTGGCTCGGCTCTTCACACGTTACCTGTCTGAATGCAAGGTACCTATTCAGTGGAAGACCAGCAAGACGTTGTTGTTGTTCAAGAAGTTCGACCTACACGATGTAGGCAACTATCGCCCAATCTGCCAGCTGTCTGTGGTCTACAAACTTCTCACTCGAGCCATCCTAAACAACATTGACAGGACACTGGACGATGGACAGCCATGCGAGCAAGCAGAGTTTCGAAAAGGATTTTGTACGATGGACCACATTCACACGTTAACAAGGCTCATTGAAGTATCGCGAGTGTACAAAAGACCGCTCTGTCTGAGTTAAGCAAGGCGATACATTCTCGCCAAAATTATTTACAGCCACCTCCAGAACATCATGTGAACATTGGAATAGGATAATATAGGAGTGAAAATCGATGATCGGCAGATACCTTCGCCTTCGCCCTGCTGATGATATCGTTCTTATAACACCAGACATTAGCCAGCGGAACGTATGCTTGCGGACTTTGATGAAGCGTGTGGAAAGATTGGTCTTCGACTAAATCTAAAGAAAACGTTGTTCGTGAAGAACGGATTGGTTTCGTTTGCCTCATTCACGCTCAACGGAACGAATATCTCCGAATGCTCCACTTATGTCTATCTAGGTCAGGAAATCAATGTGGGGAACGACTTAGATCCAGAGCTGAGCAGAAGGAAACGAGCGACTTGGGGAGCTTTCAAGCGCATCGAGCATGTAGTGAGGAGAACAAAGAACACCCGACTCCGTGCCTCCCTTTTCAACTCAACGGTTCTTCCTGCTCTAACATATGCGTCAGAAACTTGGTCGCTACGTAAGCAGGATGGAAAGTCACTCAGCGTTATCGAACGCGCAGTCGAAATGACGGTGCTAGGAGTATCCTGTTTCACACAAATAGGGGATGGGATCCGAAGCTCCGACCTACGTCAACGATCGAAAATCAAAGATGCCGTTCTATATGCCAAACAGTCGAAGATAAGGTGGGCCGGACACGTAATGCGTATGAATGATAACCGATGGACAAGAGCTGTTAGTGACTGGATTCCTCTGGATGTGAAACGTACTGCAGGAAGACCACCGACCCGATGGTCATAGTTCTTCACGAAAAGCCTAAAAGAAAGATATGATGCTCGACGAGTCCTCAAAGCGAGAAGAACCCATTGGGCTACTCTTGCGCGTGACAGGGAAAAATGGAGGATTTACTGGCGCCCGCACGAGTCACTCGACGATCAACGGGGCTACAGGTGTTATAGGTGATACAGCAATGTCAACTGGTTTGTCATTCGATGGTTTTTTTTCCTAGTATTGTTTATCATATTTCATGAAAAAATAGTTCTATAGGTCAACAACGTTGAATACTTTTCGCTTTTGAGCAGTTTATGTTTGGTTTTTGTTTCTTTGTTTCTGAGAATGCGTAGTGATGAGATAACAAACATTATGTGAATGGGTTTACTGCTTGTTCTGTCTAATTAGTGTGCTGCTCGACTGTTCATTTCTGTGAAGTCGAAGTCTAACCGCTTAAGAAAACACGATACTGGTTTGGCATCTTGCTTGAAAACTTTGAGAATAGACATTTTCACAAAGTGCCTATCATTTGGCTTCATATGAGATTCAAAAAGCACTGTAGCGTTTGCACGTTCTTGGAACATCTTTGCAATATGTCAAATTTTCTGCTTATAAATTACTAAAAAGGAAGGAATACTGTGGCGTACCGCAGCTTATTCGTGTCTTATTTGTGCATAAAAAAGTAAAGGTCTCGGTGATTATCCATCCCTGATGCCTGCGCCATGCATTCAACTTCCCTAAGCATCATTTGGAGGTGATTGAATGCATATCTGGCCTTTTTAAAATAACTCGCGTAGGCCTACCGATGTATCGAGCCAGTGCTGCTATCCTCCCAGACAAGTCTGGTACCAATTTGCCGACCCTGAAGGGATGGAAGATTTGTTGGGCCATGGGCGCGGGGATCGATTCCACGTGTGTGTTGCAGGGTGCCTCCGACCGCTGCGACACACACGCTCTTCTTTTCATCGTTAAGCATTGTTCCTATCTAGTACTAAAATCTTATAGTTTAATACATGTAGAACTTGTTAAAAGACATCTATTCCTGAAACATCTATGGACTCAACAATCTGACATAACTGTTGTTTTGTTTTGTGATCAGTTGATAACGGAATGGTAATAATGAAAGTGAAAGCTAACGACGATCATCTTCCTTTCGATTCGTCAAACATGTAAAGAATTTAATCAAGCTCTATGCTTCTGTCACCTTGACGACAACTTCAACTTCGTCATTTTGCTTATGCGAAGGGGAGTATTGACATGGGACAGAAAGAGAGATTGCATCTGTTGGCTCTAGTGTGTGCTATAGGTCTCAAGGCAAAGTTGTTGTTATAACAAACCTATAAATAGATAATAATGTAATTCGGTTTTTCTGGATATGTGGTGATCAGAATGTCTGCAGAAACAAATGTGCGAAGAAGCGAAGATGTTCATAGTAGTACATATAAAGTCCCCAGAACTTATCGGCTTTTAGTACATCACTTAGCATCCACTTCCCCAAAGGCTTCCGTTTTTAAAAATGTACGAGAAGTAGGCTTTTCCTTCTTTCTTCTGTCCAATTATCGATGTGTTAACTTAAGGTCTTTGATCAGATGAACGTGAATTTTTGGCACTTATGATTTCTGATGAGACTTTTCTTCAAAGCGTTTAGAAAGGTTTTAGCTAAAACTAGGTCCTTGAGAAAAATCGGTGTTCTGAATCTTTTACGCTTCTTTCTAATGGGAACAATCTTCGTGTTATAACTATGTAGTTTTAAAGTGCAAGTATCGCTCAACGTTATCACACCAAGGTTTTTGTTTCATTAGCAAATACGTATTGGACTTAAGCTGTTGCAAAAATAGTGCAGAAAAGAACAAAGTTCGTGCATCTCTACTAAGAATTCAAACATAACCACAATGATGCTGAGATATTTGTAAAATTGCGGACCAATGGTGTATGCGGTGGGGAACGAACGCGCTATTACCCTTTCCTGGGGCTAACGCGTTCACCACCATACCATGCGATTACTTGGTTTCTTCTGTCTCTCAATTAGTTTTCTATGAATGAGTGCTGTCAGCAATCACCTGTCAAGGGATTGGTCTGGAGAGCCAAAATCGGCAATGAACCTAGTCAAGCTGAGAAAATAGAATACTCTGCAGTGGAAAATAGTATTAGATACTAAATAAAAAAGTTAATATTGTAAATTCGTCGCTTTCTCTTTTAGCAATTGCGAGGTTGTTAAATGTTGTTTATGTTTTGAAAATGTTTAACAACCTCGCGATTGCTAAGAGAGAAAACGACGATTTCATAATTCAATGCCGAGGTTAATAGAAAGTCGATCCTGGTTAATATTGTAATCCAAACATAGTTTTAGACCTGGGAAATGGTGCAGTCTTCCGTTTAGTCGGAGAACCACTAGTGATCACACCGCACAAAGTTGTTTTGAAAATTTTTATGGCAAAGAGAAAAATTTCAAGGATGAGAAATCTTGGAAGTTATGTGCTTTCATCTTTGACGAACACTTGAAAAAGCAAGATGCTGCATTTGATCACATTCGAGAGCTTACGGAGAATTTTAAACAGAGTCGTGGTTTCTCGACAGCTCAACTGAATCTGAATTTTAGAAGGTTCGAAAAGGAAAAATAGCCAAAACATTACCAGTGCGAATTCGGTTCAGTATTGATTTGTGCAATAAAAACCATTCATTCCATGATCGAATTGTGACGTGTTACAAATAATGATTTCCGTTTGACAACTGACAATGCCTGCGTAGTAATCAGATAAGGATCAGACCATAGCTATAGTTATGTTTTCATCAGAAGGACATTATAATGCTATTTTCCGTTTCCCTGAAAGGTCTTCGCAGAGGAACTATTGTCAAGGGACTGGTGAAGTACACTATAAACCGACTAAAACGTCCAGTATCGGCATTGATCATTTGAGAGCAGCTTGCACGACGGCGTGCTGTAACACAGCACAACTAGCGTTGTAAAATTTAATAAGTCAGTGTTCAACACTCCATTCAACATACTCACTGGA
Source organism: Angiostrongylus cantonensis (assembly GCA_009735665.1). Lineage (NCBI taxonomy): Eukaryota > Metazoa > Nematoda > Chromadorea > Rhabditida > Metastrongylidae > Angiostrongylus > Angiostrongylus cantonensis. Next base: position 107,302 of record MQTX01000083.1, on the reverse strand, counting down.
CCACTTAATAACTGATGCTACTTTATACTTTGTACGGCAATAACATACGGAGATCTTCCCCAAGCCAACAAAGTGTTGAAAGTATCGTTGCCGTTTAGAATATTCGTGGTGGACTTAATAAATTTAGAATTTTGTTGTGATAGAATATATAGGCAATTATCTTCCTCAGAAAGGTTATCGGAAAATTTCAAGACGTAGGGTTGGGGATGCCCTGTAATGCACAAGTGGTCGCTAGTTCGATCCCGTTTCGCAGAGATCGGGATAAGCAGTTTCGCAAAAGACTTTTCTAGGAGGATAGCAGCACTGAGTTGATACATCGAAAGGACATCGCAAGTTATTGTATAGGCCAGATGTGCACTTACTCACCTCTAAAGACCCTTAATAAACTCGAATGTTTGGCGCATTCCTCAAGGATAGACAGCGCTCTTGTGCCCTTTATTCTCTTATAAATGTAAATATATTGGTAAAAAAAAGCGGCTCTGAAGAAGGCGATTCTGCCGAAACGTCAGCAACGATTGTATTGTATGTTTGTTATTGCATGGAAGTAAACGTATGCTGTTTAACAACTTCGCGACTGCTGAAAGAGAAAACGACGAATTCATAATCTAATGCCGAGGTTAATAGAAAGTCGATCCTGGGTACTATGG
>MQTX01000083.1:82890-103680 GCA_009735665.1 Angiostrongylus cantonensis | reverse complement strand
TCACCTAATGCATTCGGCGAGCTAATTTTTTTCTTTTTTATTAGGTTTTTATGTCAGTGTTATAGAATTATGTTGTTTCCAAGTTTAAGTGTGATGAATGAAGGAGTTCTGGACAAGCCAAACTGTTCTCAAAGCTTAGTAGGAAGCGCTATCGTGGAAAGCTAAATGGTCTGATCGCTATGAGGACAACGAACTACATCACTCGGACATCACCATTTACTGTAGATCGTCTTTAGGCAAAATAAAATATTCGGAGCGTGTGTATGACGCATGCATGGATTCATTTGATGCGCTACCGTTGGCAGCCTTGATGAACCAACAGTTTCTATGCGTTCACGGCGGACTTTCGCCAGAGATTCACACTCTGGATGACATTAAGAGGGTTAGTCGTTGATTTCCGATCATTCGTCAGTAGTCGTTTTGTTGAGTTTTTCTTAATTTCCTTCCTCTTTTCTGTGTCTCTCTTTTCTCAAGTTTGCAATAAAGTACCGTAGTATGGTAGGTTTGTTATGGTTATCGCGTTATCTTATTCAAGTGTCTACATTAAAATAGTATAGTTTTACAACCACAATGATGCTGAGATATTTGCAAAAGTCTGGACAGCGGGTGTCTGCGGTAGGGAATGAACGCGCTATTACCCTTTTTGGGGGCTAACGCGTTCACCACCACATCATGAGGGTCCTTCGTTTCGCCTGTCTCTCAGCTAGTTTATGTATAGTTTTATTCATATTTCAAGCCTTGGCATGATTAAATCTTATACTTTTAGCTAGATCGCTTTAAAGAGCCACCAGCCTTCGGTCCTATGTGTGATTTGTTATGGTCAGATCCACTAGAAGATTTCGGCAGTGAAAGAAATGCAGAGCAATTCAGTCATAATTCAGTGCGAGGATGCTCGTACTTTTATAGGTTGTTCCACTTTTTTTCGTTGTGCTTTAGAGGAGAAGAAAGAAAGATCTTTGATGCGTCTTCAAACTTCTGCGAGGGTAGAGAAGGATTTCCCGCTTTAAGTGTGTTTTGTTGCCTATGTTCGCTGTCTTAGTTGAGATTTTTTGAGAGCCTATTTCATTGGGAATCATTTACAATAGAGTTGTTGGGTAGAGCAAGATTTACGGGAAAGTGATGAGAGTAAATTAAATGAGTGAAGCTACTGCTGAGTTGAAGCATTGCGAAGTAGTTAACCATCCATAATCAGTGCTTACTGTTATAATAAATATTTGAGATTAACAAGTAGTCACAATAAGTTGTTAAAGTCTGTGTTAGTCTGTTGCACTCCATGATTACTAGAAGAATTACTTTTTTCGTCCTAGACTTTGTATTTTTACTGGTTTTGTTGATAGGTCACCCACGGGGTGTCGTACTTCACCCCAGGATTTGGATACCTGGTTGGGTTCTTCACGAGTACCGAGTTGCGAGATATGTTGAAGATTGTCTAGAAATTTTTTTTCGTTGAAATATCCAGTCATAGAGAATTTTCAGTGGCGGTATGTCTTACGGTGAAGTTGTGCATATGAGGAACGCTCAAGGGGACCACTAATTACAATCAATTTTGTGTAGCAGTTTTTCATCTAGCTGTGTTGATCGTGTTTGGGACCAAGGTCTAAGGATTACATTGAAATCAATACTTTTCAGTTACGCTGCATGTTGTGATTTTCTACAGCACAACAATCTATTGTCCATAATTCGTGCCCATGAAGCTCAGGATGCGGGGTGAGCGCTCTGATTTGCGGTTAACAGTAAAATTTTCTATCGTCACGTTCAAGTTGTCTCGGTCTTAGTGCTTTTCAGAACTAACTTATGGTCATTTTAGGTATCGAATGTACCGAAAATCACAAGCGACGGGATTCCCTTCACTGATTACCATATTTAGTGCTCCAAATTATCTCGATGTATATAACAACAAAGGTTTTTTTTTATATTTTTTGAAATCATACCTGGTATGTTTGAAGGATAACATTGTCAATTACTTGTTGCTGATGAGCTTTACTTCGTGGTATTTGTGAATTGACTGGATTAAAATACGATTTGGAAGTGGAATATTTATAGCGTTCAATTTGTTGGCATTACATGAGGTTGTGTTTATTTCGGCCAACGTTTCGACGTCTTCGTCTTCATCACAGGTGATGTGATCCGTGTCGGTGGTCCACAGTTGTTCCTTGTTTGGACCACCGACACGGATCACATCACCTGTTATGAAGACGAAGACGTCGAAACGTTGGCCGAAATAAACGTTGATTATTTCAATATTTAGTTTTCCAGCAGTATGTTAGAGTTTTTTTTGTGCAGGTTTGGTGAACAGTGTATCATTTTGGTACAGTTATTACTAATCCTGAAATGCCTAACCAGATATTTCTTGTGCAGTAACGCATGCGAAACAACATCTCTTTGATGGTAGTCAATCGCAATCAATATTTAATACATTTTAATATTTTTAAAAATATATTTGATATTTTATTAGTTATTATATTTATTTCAGTGTTTACTTAATAATATTTTAGTATCTAGTGTATTTTAATATATTTTATTTACATTAATATATTAATATTTTTGATGAGGCCATCATGACATCAGGTTCTATTTAGCGGCAATCTTGAAGTACGAAAATAACGTGATGAACATTCGGCAGTTTAACTGTAGTCCTCATCCGTATTGGTTGCCGAATTTTATGGACGTTTTCACTTGGTCACTACCATTTGTCGGCGAAAAAGGTACATTTGTAAGCACGTTTTTATAGACGTTAAGAGACCGCAAAATCCATCATACTTTGATACATCACCTTTAAAGTACTTTCAGCGATTTTTCTAGTGTTGAAAACCTGCTGTTTAAACTTCTATTTTTGGATGGTCTCTTTACCAATCACAACGGATAGTGCAGAGCACAACAGTTGTTGCTACGATTGTAGTGATGCCCGGTATCCGTTTAATCTTTGCTAGGCTTCCGAATGAAGCTGTTGTCGCTCTTTTTCAACTCAAGGGATTTTACTGCATCATAAATTTCTCTTCGAAACATCACAATTTGACACTTGAGAACAGCTTATGCTTAAAACGGGGCACTAAAAAAATTCGGATGAAGAGGTAGTAGCGCAGTGATTAGTGATGCATTCTATCAGGAAGCAAGGTTCGTCTTTCTACGAATATTGCCCTCCGACCCACAATGAAAACGCCTTAGCTCAGGTACCTCTAAGATTGCAAGAAGAATCGATTTGGCTAGCATTCTACGACATTCGTAAAGAAGGTGAAATCCTCAAGCACCATCCGAAGCAACAAGCGAAGTGTTCGGAGACCTTTGCGGTCGGCGATTGCGAGGAAAAAGAATCGAATGCAAGCTGTACTAGGATCCGCACAGCACATGTGTGACGCATCAAATAAAAATAGAAAGTTTTTTATTTCGTTTTATTTTATTTAACCCTTCTTGACGTCTGCTGTGCGGATCCCATAAATTCTCACATTCATTTCGTTTCCTGGCATTCATCATCTACGAAGATCTTCCAACTTTACGTGTGGCTTCGGTTGCTGCTTGAGGAATTTCATGTCATCTTGGATGTCGCAGAGTGCTGGTCGAGCAATTCTCTCTGGAGCCCTGAAATATTCTGACTGGAGCGTTCCCAATTGGGTCGTAGAAAGTGATTTTTCCCAGACAAGTCCGGTATCAATTTCGCTAGAGGGATGAGAGCTTTGGTTGGCCCAGAGCTCAATCGAACTAGCACTATGCTTATGATGACGGACATCACTACCACTGGGCTATCCGAGCCTAAAATAAAAAGTAGGGAAAACAACTGGTGTACGTGCTTTATCCATACATTTGTATATATATATATTTGTATATATATATATGCATGTATATATATATATATCACCTGTCACCTATATCACCTGCAGTCCCGTTGATCGTCGAGTGACTCGAGCGGGCGCCAGTAAATCCTCCATTTTTCACTATCGCGTGCAAGAGAAGCCCAGTGGGTTCTCCTCGCTTTAGGGACTCGTCGAGCATCATATCTTTCTTCCACGCTTTTTGTGAAGAACTCTAACCATCGAGTCGGTGGTCTCCCTGTAGTATGTTTGACATCCCGAGGAATCCAGTCACTAACAGCCCTTGTCCATCGGTTATCATTCATACGTATTACGTGTACGGCCCACCTTATCTTCGACTGTTTGGCGTATAGAACGGCATCTTTTTCCTTCCATCCCTGCGGAGTCGACAAATTGATACCAGACTTGTCTGGGACGATAGCAGCACTGGCACGATACATCGTCAGGCGAGTCATTGTAAAGGCCAGATATGCATTCAGTCACCTCCAACGATACTTAATGAAGTCGAATGCATGACGCATCCTGCATCATGCATCCCTCAATGGTTGATCAACGCCGAGAGAGTTTATCCTTTTTTTATCATCAGCAAAATGAAGGTGATGTATCGGTCGACCGTCAATTTTCACTCCCATATTATCCCATTCCAGTGTTCGCATGACGTTCTGGAGGGTGGCTGTAAATAATTTTGGCGAGATTGTATCGCCCTGCCTAACTCCTCTTTTGACGTCAACGTTAATATCGTTGTAGAATGGTGAAATTTTGGTTGTGAAATTTTTGTAGAGCTCACAAGGAATCTTTACGTTATTGAGTAGGGACTTCTTGACTACCAAGGACTTTCATGACTGCTTCTATCTCAACTGAATCAAAGGCTTTCTCTAAGTCGATGAAAGTGAAACAGAGCGGTCTTTTGTACTCTCGCGATACCTCCATGAGCCTTGTTAACGTATGGATGTGGTCCATTGTACTAAATGCTTTTCGAAACCCTGCTTGCTCGCACGGCTGTCCTTCGTCCAGTGTTCTGTCAATCCTGTTCAGGATGACTCGAGTGAAAAGTTTGTAGACGACAGACAGCAAGCAGATTGGGCGATAGTTGCCGATATCGTGTAGGTCGCCCTTCTTGAACAATAACACGGTCTTGCTGGTCTTCCACTGAGTAGGGATCTTGCATTCAGACAGGTAACGTGTGAAGAGCCGAGCCAGTGTGCTTGCGAGGACTGGCGGAAGGTTCTTCAGATGTTCTGATCTCATCCCGCCCGGACCTGGTGCTGTTCGATTTTTGACAGACGAAATGGCATGTCGGATTTCGGAAGGGAGAACCGGTGGTACAACACATCCATCCTCTTTTATTTCATGTGACGGGAGGTGGACATGGATATCGAAGAGATCCGAGTAGTAATTGTGGATGATTTTCTCCATTGCCCTTCTGGACGCTGTTATTGTTCTGTCTGGGCGTTGAAGTACAATCATCTTGGTCTTGTTATTGGCGAAGTTTCGACGGGCTTTGCGAACGCGTTTCCCAGCCTCTGCAGCTTCGACCTTTACTGCTGCTCTTCTCTCTTTAAGATCTTCTTTTATCGCCTGTCTGCATTGTTTCGCAAGCTCAGACGTTAGTTCGCGGTTGCCTGCAGCTCGTGCGAGTCTACGCTGGCGTATTAGCACGAGAGCTTCTGGAGACAGACGTCTCTTGGTGACCTTCGAACTCTCAGCTTTCATGGCGCTAACGTGAAGATGTTCAATGAGCCGATCGTATTCCTCTTCGATGTTGTCGACAACGGCATCTTTCCAACAGCTCACTAACGAGTTGATTAAGTCCCAGTTTGGGGTGGTTCTGGGACTACGGTTTTTGAATTTAGCGGCTTTTTCTCCTTTCCGTGAAAAATAAAATCTTGCACGAAGGAGACGGTGGTCTGATCCCGTGTAAAATTTTGGGACAACAGCGACATCGGTTAGGCAAAACTTTCTATTTACAGTGATGTGGTCTATTTCGTTATGGTACTCTCCGTTGGGAGACTCCCACGTCCATCCTTGACGGTGAGGCTTCTGGAATTGCGAGTTATCATGGATGGTTTTGGCCGCCATGATAAACTCAGAGAGCCGCTCACCCTGTTCGTTCCATTCTAATCCGTGGGTCCCTTCGATTCGATTTTTCTTCGACTTTTTCTTCGTCATAGTTTGATGTTGGCGCGTAAACGACGAAGATTGTCAAAGTCGTTGTTGATCCACATCTTTTCAATCGTAAATGTTTGATTCGGGTTGTAAGCTGTTCGAATGAATCGATTTTCATGGACAAACTCGTGTTGACGAGAACGCCGACACCGCCTACACCTCTACTGTCGCATGTTCCGGGGAACTGTTCTTCTCCAGAGTCATAGACAGCGTTAGCGTCGTCTCGTCTCCGCCAGTCCGATGACGTCGTACCTTATCATTCTTGCTTGTATGAGCAAGTCCTCTATCGAGGACTCGGTATTAATTTAATATTTAATTTAATTTTTTTTTATTAATTTTCAATTTAATATGCATCGGTGTGGCCATGAAGTGAAATATTTCTTTCTGCTGAAGCCTACCCTTATATGCAGCGTTATCAACTGATTGTTACTGTAGTATTTTAACAATGGTTTTCGATCTAGAATTCCATCCAAAGTGGTTACTTCTGCCTACTTGGTTAGTTGCAAAACTTCGTGATGTAATTGACGCGGGAGGTGTTTAGCGCACATAGAAAACGGCAACATATTTGAAATATTAGCTCAGTTCAGGGGATTATGTTCTTATACGAACTGGTTCAAGTTTACTGATCCCCTTTCTAATATACGTAAGTCTAAGCATATTGGAGTACATGGTGGTGGGTGTGCTTACGTCTGGGTGTCTTCTATCCTGCACGTCGACTAAGCCAGATGTAAATGACTATATTGCATTATTCGGAAATTAATGTCGGCTTTTAAACCTTATCTATTTGTTCACTTTTTTATATATTTTCAATCGAACTATCTGAGAGACTGGCGAAACGAAGGACCCGCATGATGTGGTGGTGAACGCGTTAGCCCCCGGAAAGGACAGTAGTGCGTTCGTTTCCCACCGCAGACACCTGTGGTCCGGAGTTTTGCAAATCGTTGTGGTTGTATTTTCGAAGTTGCATATCTTAACTCAGAGTATTTTTTTTTCCTTGATGAGCGTACACGAGGTTGATAATAATATTTATTGTCGGCTAACGTTTCGACGTCTTCGTCTTCATCAGAGCCGATGATCCGAGTCGATGGTCCACGCTTTTCTTTCGTCTCGATGTGGCGGCTTCGCCTTCGTGTCGAGTCAGGTCTTCTTTAGCGGTCCGTCTCCTCGAATGAGGCACACTCATTCAGTGGTGCCCTTTTATACACGATGCTGATGGTGAATATAATGATAATGTCCGTTGATTGATGATATTTGTTTTTCTTCCGGACATATATCATCGCGCACATCGTGCAGAAGTCGGTGTTATCATTAGCTAGCACAAAGCGTATTAATGCTTCGAAACCGACTTTTCTTGAACTACTGAATAAAAGGGCACCACTGAATGAGTGTGCCTCATTCGAGGAGACGGACCGCTGAAGAAGACCTGACTCGACACGAAGGCGAAGCCGCCACATCGAGACGAAAGAAAAGCGTGGACCATCGACTCGGATCATCGGCTCTGATGAAGACGAAGACGTCGAAACGTTAGCCGATAATAAATATTATTATCAACCTCGTGTAAGCTCATCAAGGAAAAAAATACATATTGATTAAGCACACCGAGGTTCAAGGAAAGTCGGTTTCGAAGCATTAACTCAGAGTGTTTTATTGGTCGAAATAAAAACCATTAAAGTCGAAACATTTTCACGAATGAGAATCAGGTTTTCGTACTAGTTTCATGTGGTGTTGGACTTCTGAAAGCGATGACGTTTTTGGTGCATTTCGACGACCTGCTGGACGTGCTTCTCCACCATCTCGGCCCCATGTGTTGCTGATTTTTCGAGCCGTTTACGCTACGTATACCCGAATTCGAATTCATAGAATTAGGTCTACCAAAGTTGGCTTTTTTGATATCTGAAATTCTAACCTTTAAAATTTGTTAAAAATTCAAACTATTTTGCATTTCAACTATATGCAGTGAAAGTGCATTAAATGAGCTTTACCATAATGCATAATAGTAAGGCATCCAAAAAACTATTGCTAAAGCATATGCATGAAAAAAGAAGTTACAAAATCGGCATTAATTCCCAAACAACATAGTAATTAGAGGTGGATCGGGGTCGGCTAAAGCTTCTGTATACGTCAAGCATGGTAATGCACACAGGTTAGGCAACCCAAGTATCCGGTAGGGCTCAGTGAGACAAAAGTGAATATTTCTGGCTAAAATCAGCGAAATTAAGTGGTGTTACTGTCTTGGAGTCAACGAATGGAAATAGTGCTAGACAATGGTTATTCATGCCGAGGTTCAACTAAAGTCATTATTGACGTTATTGTTCTGCTAGGTGCCAGTTATTATTAATAATCCAACTGCTGCAGAATGAATTTTCGCCACAAAAGGAGTGATTTTTATTGGAAATCGACGAAGCCCTCCACTCCTCTGCCGCCCATCTATCTTAGAGAATTACCTAGTGGGGTGAAGTCACCTTTGCGCGGCTAGAGTCCTACATGAAGGATGAAGGGTAGTGCTGCATGCTCTATGTTGCTACTTTATTCTTGCAGTGTTCCATACTGAATATTAATCAATGGATCTTTGCTACAAATCGTGGTTTTTTAACCTATTTTTCAAGTATAGGATTTCGGTTGTCGTCGAGGAGGAATGCGAATATTTCCCGTTGTCGTCATATTTATGAAGTGGATACAATATCTTCTGTCATTTTCATGACCCTCTTCGTTTGTAAGTGGGATGAGTGGTGACGATCGTGAACTGAGAATTTTTCGCTGTTAAGGGGATTTTTCATGTATTTATTTATCAAGTTCATATATTCTCTACTAAAAACAATCAGTTGTTTAATGCTGCAGATTGGCGTGAATTTACATTGAACCAAAATAACTTTGAAACGATTGCGAATGTAGCTACATTTGTACCGTTTCTCTTGGCCATTCTATTCAATCTCCACTAGCATCTAAGAACTCTCCTAGAGAACGTTGGTGTTATCTTCTTTCTGTCTGTCGTAATTTCCTCATGCCCTACCTCTTTTTTTCTGTCCCACTTCCGAATAGGTGTGCTGTTTTCTATGCTCTCTACATTTTTCAAAATGTTAGGCGGTCCTATGCGTGTCAGTCCAGATTTTCAGCATGCTGTTAGGATTCTGTGTTATAGATTCATATCGTATATCTTTGGTTTAATACTACGTTAGTTGATGAGAAACAAGACATTAGTGTAGTGAATTCGTTCGTTGGCACTTTGGGGCATGGTGCAAATAAAGTAGGCTTGCCTTCAAGAAGAATAATTTCTAAGAATTTATAAAAATTGGCTAATAATAGGGACCATTAAACAGCATTCATGTGGAAATCTCATCAAAAATGCTAGTGCTTAATGACAGGCGGTTTCTGTTTGGAGTAACGCATTCTTAACAAATAAACAGACAACAACACAGGTTAATTGGATACGACTATGGATCTCGATGAGACGCAAAGGCTTGTAATTCACTGCATTCTTGAAGAGCAAACACTAGGTGGTACTTCATTTTTTATGCACGAAAAGCTGACGCTTCGGCTGATTTCGCCTTCATCAGAGCCTTGAAAGATCAAGTTGACTGCAGTCCACCCGGCCTAACACTTCCACAACCAAACAGAGATAGTCCTAAACCACGATTTCAATCGCATTGAAAACAAAACAGCTTCTTTATACACGCAACGCTTTCCATGAGCCTTCCACGGGGTATTTCCCGTGGAGACGTTCTGCATAGAGCTCACATGGAAGTGTAATATGCCTCTATCACATTAAAATATCAGTCTTAAATACTGCGTGGGAGCGTGGGTAATTACGACGCATTCTTCTCTGCAGTTCACTTTCGGATTCTTGGAATTTATTCAGAGTGACTCAAGAGTTATGCGCCGAAGCTTTCGATTGTTATGCGAGGATGGTAACTTCTACTTCATGATTTTCTCCGTATGTCCCCATTGGTGTATTTGGTTTAATTTTAGTTTTATCGAATAGTTATTACTTTATACGGGCACAGAATGATCTACCCATTTTGCCAATGTGTTCGCCTCCGTATGCTTTACAAGATATCAGATAAACCGTACCCGAACTCAAGCAATCAGCGCATATACTGTTAGGACATGTTATGTAATTTTGATTTGTGCATAGATGGTTATAAAGGTGGTTGCGAACTAGCTGGCATCTTAGAGTGCTCGCTTGTATTTCAATCTTCGTTAGCCATTTCTCTAGACCGGCATTTCTATGCAATAGGAAATGGACAAACGTGTTGAATTATTGAATGAACAGTATGAGCACATTAAGTTAACCCGAGAGAAATCGAAAACTGATTTTTCTGGGCGTTTGAATTAACCTATCCGAAGCTAACTACATCACGAAATGCTACAGAAAGCCTAGTAGCAAAAATCTGCTGGATGATTACCTCTCTTCTCAGCCTTTATACACAGGAAGAGCGCTTTTAAGAAACATATTTCCAACAGGCACGAGTGTGTGCACACGAAGAGACTAGGGGGAAGAATCCATGAAATCGACTCAACAAATAGCCCTTTCTAGTGGTTAACGAAACCGTAACTCTTCAAGATGGGTGTAGAGGAAACCCGAAACCCACCAACGACAACTCTAGCGATAATATGCTCTTCATTCCAAACGAAATAAATGCAGTTATCAAACGTTGCTTAAGAAGGGCCGGTCTAGAGAATTCGGTAACAGGAACTGAACTACCACCAAGTACTATCAGAAGCCAAGTAGTTATCAACCGCCTGTATGACCGTCTATGTACAACAGAAAATTGAAAAGTTTGTGCTGTTGGTAGAGATGGTTATTGCATGAGTTCGGGTGCGCATGGTCTGATCTTTTGTAAAGCGTACGGGGAAGAATATATTAGCGAAACGGGTAGCACTGTACGCCCGTAACACCTAGTCGGTATACTTAAAGTTAAACCAAATACGCGTATGATCGAGAAACACAAGGGAAAGATTTTAAAGTAAAAGTTACCACTCTCACACAGGAATCGAAGGCTTCAGCGGCCAAAACTGGAAGCATTCTGGGTAAATTTGAAGCATCCAAAAATGCATAGCGGGGTGGAATCCCTTGTTATCACAAGTGATCTCACTGAGCATTAGGGACGGACGTCTTAACGTGAGATAGGCAAGCTACGCTTCCATTTGAACTGTGTGCGGTTGGTGTTCACGTGACATATTCAGCGGAAGAGACACAGAAAGTGTTGATTGTGCGAAGAAGCAGTTTTACTTTCGATTCGATTGAAATTCTGGTTTGATCCTCTCTCTTTGGTTATGAAGATGTTTGGCTTGGTAGACTGCGGTCAACTTGACCATTCCAAGCACCGAAGAAGGTGAAATCCATCAAAACATCAGCTTTTCAGGAATAAAAAAAAAGTCTTCCCTAACTTCTCGTCGAATTTACCATGATATTGGAGCTAATCCAATCCAATATCGCGCTGTTTTTGTTAACGCGCCTTTGGCTCCATATCTATATGATACTTCGAGTTGAAATCACAATGTTTATTTTTTATTCACTGCCTACTCTTTTTTAATGACAGGGTATTATGTGTGAAACAACCACCGTGGTGCCGAGATATGTGCAAAACTCCGGACCGCAGGTATCTGCGGTGGGGAGCGAACGCGCTATTGTCCTTTCCGGGGAGTAATGCGTTCACCACCACACCATGCCGGTCCTTCGTTTCGCTTGTCTCTCAGCAAGTTCTACTTCGAGTTGTTTGCATTGCGTATGACGGAGTTTGAATCCGTTGAAGTAGATTTGTCGGAATTGCTTTTTTGACATCTGAAATTCTAGCGGGCAAAATTTGTCAGAGGTGCTATTTATACTGTGCTGCAATTTAAACAGGTCGGAGAATGAATAACATGAGCTTTGCGTTGATATGTGTTGATACTGTATTTGAAAATACTAGTAAGTAGCAGTAAGCCCTGCTTATTCATTTCAGTGCTTTCTTTTGGTACAATTATATATGTGCAATGTTTATTCTCGTTAATTGACGTCTGACTTCGACAGTTACACTAAATTGGTGCGGAACACACTGTAGTGTTAGGTGCATCCTTGTAGAGTACTGGGATGGGGCAACATGCCTTGAAATGTCACGAACGAATTTTTCCAGCGGTTTTTTAGCGTAAAACAATAGCAGTTCGTTATGATGGCGGTATGATGTGTGAGTGTGAACTATACTCTTACAACAATTTCATTACAAATGCTCGTTATCTTCGATGCCATCTAATTTCACTATTTTCATGCTATCTCAGGCGGCGACGGTAAGTACAACGTTTTCTAACGCTACACGTATTTATGGCGGCTACTGAGCGCGATCAAAATCGACTGTTTTCGGTTGAGATATCCTAAGCAGTTTGCTGCAGTTGAACAGCTGGTAGCTGCTTCAAATTGCTACACTTTCGTTTATAATAAACGCGCTCAGTAGTTTTACTAACCCCGGCTTGTGTGCAGTGGCTTGGGATCTTGAGCATGCACGACTCGACTCGACTGGTCTTTTTCTGTCTGACGGTGTCTGCACATAAATATGACAGCGTTGTTGACAGAAAATGAGATTGTGTCGTTTTAGGCTTGGTGTTTGTTATCGAATGAATGGCTTATTTTGACAATTTTCGGCATTCGTGCCGTGCAGAATGTGATGGGAAAGGTCGATCTCGGTTCATAGAACCACAGAAATAGTGTGCTTATATTTTTTTCCAAAACAACTGGCGTACATTTAGAAGCATGCATTGTGTAAAGAAGAGTGAAGTGGAGAACATATTTAGAAGATGCATTTGAAAACATGCTTTTTATCCTCTTCATTCTTCCTGTACTTCATCATTTTGATGTTCCCTTTCTTAAGAAGACCTGTCTATCTGAACTGGGTATGTTATAGATATCGGTCATATTTGAATAAAAGCAACACCACTTCATTGTGTTTATGAATTGAACTGATGAGCCTGAAGAGATGGCAAGAAACCATGAAGCGGTGTTTTTGAGATATTGCATGATGACAGATCGGTGATTGGCATGCAGTTTGATATGTCCTCATAAGTAGTATTCCTGATTCGATCGTCATTTGACCGCCCCTTCTAGACAGACAGAAAAAATGACATCGATCCGATTTCTTTAGGATATCCGACATGTCTCGCAAGAACTATTTTCCGTTGCTTTTCAATTATATTTGGCAATTGTAAATGTATCTTTTCTATTACTGGCATCCATTCTGCACATCAAACACAGCCATTCATTCGTCTCCAGTTTCTTCATTATCTGCTGTTTGTTTTTAAATTTCCTTTCGCTTGTCACCACATCACTGCATTTCGCTTTCGTGGCCACTGTCGAGTTTCGCCTTCCACAATATTTGTATTCAGTGCAAGTGTTTTCCCTTTTATTTTTTTTTGCAGCATTTAGTTAGTTGGGGGTTGTATTGGTTAACCAGAGTGTTTTTTTCGTTTTAATTTTTATGACGATCTCTCTTTCTTTCTCTTTTTTCTTTCTCCAAACCAACCTCGGTTCATTACGGAGTTCGTAGCGGTTTTTTCTTTTGGAATTAGTAGCGTTTTTCCGGGATAGAGGTTATTCCATCTTTTATCTGATCCCAGCGATGCCAGAGTATCGGGTGTGCTCTAGAGATTCGGGCGTTATATCAGGTAATGCGGAACTTTGACACACAGTGAAGTCTGTTGCAATGAGGTTTGAGGGAAGTTAAGCCCTTTTCTTAAAGTCAAGTCAGAGCCAGCGTTAAATATTTGTCTAAACCACGTCGCACGAGCTTAAAAACGCATCTTGAACTTTACATTTTTTCACTGTCCTCTTGGTGAGCAAACACGAGGTTGTTACTTCATTCCTTATTTATGAACAAGCTGATGTTTCGGCTGATTTCGCCTTCTTCAGAGCCTGGAAAGGTCAAATTGAGATGCGATCTACTCAGCTAAACACTTTCATAACCCTAGCACCGTTTATTTTTTGTAAAGTTAGATGGTGGATAGCAGCCGCACAGAGTACTACATGGGCGAGGACTGTGCCCGTGTAAGGTCATTGGATTAGCCTAAAATATGGCGCCAGGTCACGCGTGATGACAAGACTCTCCTCTTTGCTGTTCATTTTTGAATTTTTGGAATCCATCCTAAACGCTTCAAGAGTTTTACGCGCTGATGTTTTTGATTCGTGCGTGAGGATAGTGACTCCTACTTCGAAATCTTCTCCGTTATGTTCCTGCATCCTATGCGCACTTAGTGGAGTGTTTGGTTTTAATTTAGATTTACCGAGCAGGTGTTCTTTTATGGGGACGCAGAGCGGTCCACCCGTTTCGCCAACGTATTCGTCCCCGCATGCTTCTTACATGAGATCTGGTAGATTGTACCCGAGGTCATGCAATCACCGTCACTACCGTTAGGGGAAATTATGCAGTGTTTCGTTAAACATAGACGGTCATATAGACTGTTGTGAACTAGCTGGCGTCTTAGAGTGTCCGGTGGCATTTCTGTCACTCTTACGGAATTCTCTAAACCGGCCCTTATTAAACGACGTTTTATGGCTGCACTTATTTCGCTAGAAATAAAGGGCAAGGGGAACGGAGCCTTGTTTTCGCTAGAATTATCGCTCTGGGGCGTGGTTTTCTTTCTATGTTATTCCGAGAAGCTACACTTTCGTAACCATTTGAAGTGGCTATTTGTCGCGCCAGTTTCGAAGATTCTTCCCTCTGCTCTCTACCTGTGCACACGTTGGCGGCGGTTCGGAACATATTTTTTATAAGCACCCTTTTAGTGTGTGAGGGATGAGAGGAGAAATAAACCAGTATATTCTTACTGCTTGGCTTTCGATACCATTTTGTGGTGTAGCCGTTTTCAGATAGGTTGAATTGAACGTTTAAGAATGGAAGCCAGTTTTCTTTCAGTTTCTCACTAGTGAATTTTATTTACTCTGACTGCTTGTTCAAAGCGATAATTCTAGCGAAAACAACGCTCCGTTCCCCTTGCCCTTTATTTCTAGCGAAATAAGTGCAGCCATAAAACGTCGTTTAATAAGGGCCGGTTTAGAGAATTCCGTAAGAGTGACAGAAATGCCACCGGACACTCTAAGACGCCAGCTAGTTCACAACAGTCTATATGACCGTCTATGTTTAACGAAACACTGCATAATTTCCCCTAACGGTAGTGACGGTGATTGCATGACCTCGGGTACAATCTACCAGATCTCATGTAAGAAGCATGCGGGGACGAATACGTTGGCGAAACGGGTGGACCGCTCTGCGTCCCCATAAAAGAACACCTGCTCGGTAAATCTAAATTAAAACCAAACACTCCACTAAGTGCGCATAGGATGCAGGAACATAACGGAGAAGATTTCGAAGTAGGAGTCACTATCCTCACGCACGAATCAAAAACATCAGCGCGTAAATGTCTTGAAGCGTTTTGGATCAATTCCAAAAATTCGAAAATGAACCGCAATGAGGAGTGTCTTGTCATCACGTGTGACCTGGCGCCGTACCTCAGGCTAATCCTGACACAGGCACAGTCCTCGCCCATGTAGTACTCTGTGTGGCTGCTATCCACCAACTGACTTTACAAGAAATAAACGGTAGGTGTAAATGAAGCTGTTTCTTATGCGAATACAAATTTATTTGTTAAGTTTTATCTGCTAGGGTTATAAAAGTGTTTGGCTGAGTAGATCGCACCTCAATTTGACCTTTCAGGCTCTGAAGAAGGCAAAATCGTCGAAACGTCAGCTATTGTATCCCAATAAATTTTATAATAACAACCTCGTGTCTGCGTATTGAAATAAAACATTGAATGTCGAGCTCAATGGATAGTCGGTCGTAGGAATTCCACAATTTTTAAGCTATGAAATTCTCGACAGCTCTTCACGATCGTTTCCAAAAGCTTAATTTTTCAGTTTCCATGAAGACATGGTTTTGCGGCTACATCTGGTGATCTTACATGTAATCAATGCATATGTGGCACGGCCTTTTATGTATAAAAAAGCGTCTGCTTCCGATCTTAAAAATTTTCACTTCTTTTGCTTCGTTGACGTCGATGAACAATCGTGACTGTGAGTGGCTCCAGAAACATGCCCAATATTCGTTGAAATATACACATTCTCTGCGAGTTGAACTTGGAATGGTTATTGTTGGCCTTTAGTCTTTTTCGTTCATGTCCATTTTTTCAAATTTTTTTATAGGACCCGTCATTCATATCTACTCTGCGGATTCTAGTGCTTTCCACGTTCGATTCGCCTCCTCACGTCCATTATCCAATTATCCACGAGGGTCTTATGACTTTTGGCTTTGGCTGCTGCTTGAAGATTTTTATTTCATCGTTAATGTCGTAGAATGTTGGTGAAGTCGATTCTCCTCAAAATCCTGAGATAGCTGGGCTAGAGCGCTCCGACTTAGACAGCAAGCAGTGGTTTTCTCTCCGGCAAGTTTACTACCGATTTCCCGACCTCGGAGGGATGAGAGGCTTGGTGTGTCTGGAACGAGATGAAACTAGCACCGTGCTCGTGATTATCGGGATCATTACCACTGTGCTCTCCACATCTTATGTCGATTTCAGAAGAAGATATGTGGTAGCGAATGTTTCCCAATAGTAGTATATTTATTTGTAAAATATCTGAAATTGTGTGCTGTTTACTACTCTTAGCCACATTAGAAACAGGTCACTGTGTTTCATTTTCGCATACGCTTTTTTGTACAGTGAAATTTCTTAGAAAAATTCTTTCATTCTAAGTTGTGCCTTGGTATTTGTCGTTAATCAAGCTTCTAGTGCTTAATTCGTTCGTAAATCCTCAGTCGATCATTAGCATTGTTAGGCAGAGCAATTTTTAGCAATCAGAAAACGTCTCATAAATGATTGACAACTTTGGAGTGTAGCGGTGAAAATTAACTACTGGCCGCTTGTAACTAGTTTACAAATCTTCCGATCATTTTACCAATAGCGAAATAATAAATTAGTAAGAGGTTTGTAATCGTTGAAGGCAAGCTGTTTTTTTTTTAATAATTTTCAAAATGCCGCAGAATTTTCAAGTTACTGTTGGAGAACTATCGTTGTCAACATTACTTTGCTTAACTTTGCTATTGGCTGAGCTATGAGAGCTGAACAGACGAACGTTGTCGTATCCGGCATTGAACTGTCCCTCGCTACTCAATGAGATAACGCTTATTCTCGGGCATGTGTTCGATAGTGACCCATGAAGTATGCAAATATGTCTGAACCGAGGTTGGACGAACAGCAGAGAGATCGCGTAATTGTAAGAAATTTCAGGTGGAGTGCCATCAGCCCGAAAGGAAGTGATTCGGCACAAAATTCGTGCCATAGGAAAAATGGCTCGCGCCTTTTCTGTATTGAGGTTAGCATTATTCATTCTTTTTTGCATTGTTTATTTTTCTTTAAATAATCGTTTACTTCACCTGAACTACGCCACAGGCTTGCCAATTTTTGCCGTAGTTTCTTTCATTAATGTTCGTTTTTCTTCTGAGTATTCATTATCTGCTTATCCAGTCGATTCAAATTCGAACTTTTTCTTATGAGTGAAGAATGTTTCATACTGAATTCAAGGATAGGCAGCTGATGAGAGCTTTTTGTGTTATGTGCGTTTTTTTAACACTATTCTTTATCATTAATTCTTTTCCTATTATGTTGGAAGTAACGGAATTGAAGTGACCATTAAGAGGCTAACGCAGTCTGCGAAAATTGTCTTGTTATTTCTTACCGGCTTCAATATTGGAATGACCTATCTTCATGAAGAATCGTGCAATTACTATTTGTATTGCTGGCTTTGCGAAATTTCTAACAAAATTTCTTCTAAAATGAAAGGCTATTCCGGAAATTGCTTTGATCCGGGTAGAAATATCGAATTCCTTAACGCCTTGGGTGGCACTAGTCCTTGTTAGAACTTAACCGTGTATCCTAGTTATACAACCAAGAATATCAATGTCCTACTTTAGATGCAGACCGAGGGTTTTATTATCTCACTTACATAAATTGTTTGAGTATTTAAGCAAAATCTGTCATATTCCTTTCACACAAAATGCTTAAAAGTTTATACCATACAGGCATACGAAACACATCATACCTTTGGCAAAAAAAAGGTTTTTGGTTACTTTATTGAGCTTATCAGGTTCTCAGATTCATACTTTAATCATGACTGATTCCATCTTTGGAAGTCGTGATTTGAAGCCTTTTTTGTTAAGGTGAATGCTTAACCTGCGTAAAATTTTTGCTCTTTTAACTGGTTCTGATTCAGGCTGGCTATGTTATACCAGAGAACCACCTACAAATGTTTCTACACAAAGTAAAATTGCGTGTTGAGTGTCGAGCATGTTTTTCATGTATTTTTTAGGGAAGAAAGCGAGACGGTATTGGCGCTTAAAGGCCTCACACCTACTGGAACTCTACCGCTGGGTATACTGAACGAAGGTAGACGTGGAGTACAGGAGGGTAGGTGCAAATTTAACGTCATGCCAACGTCATGACCTTCAACGGACTTCCTCAGGCAAAGTGCTACGTTGGGATCGCATTCTTATTCCTATTCTGCTAACCCATTGTGAGCTTGCCGGTTTCCTTGGGGTGTGCTGCGCTGTTCTCTCTGGTGTGCTTCAACATGACACAATGTTTTGCACGATGTTTCTACCATTAACACAAAAATTTTCGTCGTTTTTTTTGTGATCTTTTGGAAGTAAGTAAATATTCCGTTGTGTAGTGTATATACATTTAAAGACACGAGAGTGAAGCGGTGCTGCAACTGAAGGGTCTAACTCCTGGAGGCAAACTGCCACAAGGTGTTCTGTCCGGAGGGAAATCTGCACTTATCAAATGTGGGTTGTAGAGTTCGTGTCTCCTTGGCGACTGCCTGTTATTTACCAGCTGTGACGTTCTTCTTTCAAAAAGAGGAAAGAAGGAAAGAAAAGTGTTCCATTTGCTATTTAGATACCCGTGGGTTTTGCAGTTCTAAATTTTTCGTAAAAGATTAAGGAATGCGTGCTGGTGAAGAGTATTGGCTAGTGAGGATTCTATACAGTTGAAGGTGAACAATGTAAAGCGACCTCGTTATCTCAGAGAAATGATGGTGGCTGCGGCTTTTTGTTTCTTTTTTTACAACGTTAATATGTACAGACCTTGTCTTGTACATTTGTGATGTTTGTACTGGAAATTTTTCAATCCACAAATTATAATTATTGTGAGTTTTCAGCTCTGTCAGGTGTACAACCCGGTCATCGTATTCAATCGTTTGCGGAAGCGAAACGACTCGATCAGATGAACGAACGTATGCCGCCGTCGATGGCGTCGCCCGGTCAGTCGCCGTCGTCGTCGCCACAACCGCGTACACGCAACGGACCAGATGCGTAGACGAGCGGTGCTCAGATGCCAGCTACTGCTTTCATACGTTGTCTTCTGATGTCATGTACTCTACACCAGCACATACGCACATACACATATTTCTTTTCTCGTCTTTTTCCCTATCTCCATCCCTATCTCTCCATCTCTCTCTCTCCTTTCTCTCCCTGTCTTCATTTCTCTTTTTAAAATCTTCTCTTTATTATAGCTCTATTCAAAACTCTTTATTGTTAACATATCCGCATATCGAACTAGTCCGTAGTATGCGTATGATGTTTTTGCTTTGTCCCATTATTTCATGCGTTTTTCATTTGCCGTAGTCTGCTACATCACGAGCATTTTTCGTGGATTTCAAGAAGTACAAAGAGCACGACATATAGCATACATCGATTGCGTAAAGCACGTAAGAGCGCAAGAGTTTTTCGCTCTAGTGGATAATGTTGACGGACTCTGCAATTTTGTCAAAAGTGAAACAGGACATACTACGTGACGAGGAAAACCAACGGTGAAAACAGTGAATGAAAATCATAAGCAGCATTTTTTAACAAGATAAAGAGAAATCGCATGTAATGACAATGCGGGAGCCATTTGTCCGCTGGTTATTGAGCGATTCAGCAGTGAAAGGTATTTTTTCTCTTTGCCACCCCAAAAACGGCTCGAGCTTAGTTATTTTCATGTTTTGAGCGTGTACTTTGTATGTCCCTGCCCTTCTTAGGTCAAAGTGAAACCAAATATTACAGTAACTCTAAAGTTGTGCATCTAAGACGATATAGTTTTTATTTTGCATCGTGCACAACTCAGGGTTCCACACTTCCGAACCTCGTGACGTGGACGCGACATCCTTGCTTGTTTCCCGTGTACCCTACGTATCCCTCCTTCACTAGTCATCAATGGTTGTCGCGTTTCGACTCGTCGTTGTAGTACTTATTCTGAATTTGATAAATAGTGTTTCATGTAATAGCTTTAATAGTTAGAGATATTTTGCAATGAAAAGGAGTGTGTCTGTTATGTATCACGTAATTTTCGGTCTAGAAGCATCTTTTAGCTAGTGGGATTTAACCACTCGTCATTTTTTTGTTTGCAAATTTCCGGTGTATAAGGTGTTTTACTATTCGTTCAGGCTTGGTCGACAGTGCTTTTCTCTTTTTATGACATTTATAACATATTTCATGTGTCGGGCATTGTATTTTCTAAATCCATTGTTTCAGGATGTTGCTTGATTGATCTTCATCTTTAACATCAAACAGCGGCTATGAATGAGCTGTCCACGTAGAATTATAGGTCAGGCGCTATAAAAGTAGTCTAGATATTCGTAATCCCGAGCCATGTTTATCCGTTAGGTGAAGAGATCCAAAATTGTCGTCAGCGTCAGTTTTCCTTGTACCACTCACTCATCATTAACCAATTACGCCATCTCATACATTTTTGTTTTCTAACCCATTCCTCATCCTATGTTCATAAAAGCAGGCAGGAGTGAAGAAGTATCCGTATATATATATAT
>MQTX01000083.1:54637-82821 GCA_009735665.1 Angiostrongylus cantonensis | reverse complement strand
CCCGACCGTAGTATTTCATCAACGTTTAGATTAATCTCTGTCATCCATTCTTCTTCTAGTACTAACGTCATCAGTGCGTTAGTAACGCTGATTTATCATAGCTGCCCACCCACAAACGCACACCCACACACAAACACCGAGTTCGCAAAAGCCATACCTTTCCATGCGTTGCTCATTGTGTTCTTCGTCTTCAAGTAGTCCTCATGTTTCTTTTCGTCCTTAACCTGCATAGTTGTCCTGCTCGGTCTCTCTTCCTCTGTCTCTCTATCTTTCTTTCGCTCTCTCACGAATATTTGAGCACCCCACTCACGCCCATGACGACAATCCTTTCGTTTGACGATGATGATTTCTATAAGATATCATTGATGTCCTCATTTTTGTTATATACGTTTATTTTTCGTTTGTAATTCTGTGTTTCAGAAGTCTTTTATTTATATAAAATTGTTCATTTGTACAAGTGCAACTTTATTCCAATACACACGTATATACATTGTGAAATTGATTTTCTTTTTATCGCTTACAAAGAAATGGATTTAACCACACGGTGGTGGTGGGCAGAATGGTGGAGGAGGTGGAGGAGGGCAAGGGGGTGGTGGTGGAGGCGGAGGAGGTGGAGGAGGGCAAGGAGGCGGTGGTGGTGGCGGCGGCGGCGGCGGCGGTGGAGGACAAAAACATGGTGCGAGTCCTCCTCCACAGCAGCCTCCTATAAGCAGAAACATTTAGTATTATTCACAGAAAAAAAACATAATAATAGAGTTAAGAATGATAGAGCTTTGCTCAGCATTAATTCTCTATGAGAGCGAGAGGTTTACCTGGAAGTCTTTTTAAACGGCGTTCGTTAGGCACACAACTTTGGGAAAGGTTGAGAAATCAAGAAAATTTCGTGCGAAAGTTTACATAAAAACAGTTTAATGGATAGAATACGATAGACTTCTGGAGGTATATATTATATTTATAACGTATCTAACAGCGAGATGTTTGAATATAATTCGTTATCAAAGTCTGCTTTTAATTATTTCATTTATCCTCCAAACGGTTTACCGCATCATCGTGGCTGGGAAGTGTTCCTGGTTGTCGGACTATGATGTACACCAGGAGATTCATCCCCTGGCAGGGTCTCCCAAGTTGAAAAGGAGTCCAGCGTTTCCATGAGGAAGCCTAGCTGAGAGTAAACTAATACCAGGATCCACTACCATCCAGATATTAAAGTCGCATGGTAGCAAATCTCCCTCTGATTCGCAGGTGTTGCGAGTGCCTGTGCTGGTGAAGACTTAGGGCAGACTTTGGCCAGGCTGACCTTGGGATTCCAGGCTTAGCTAACCACAATGGTTAAGCCAGCAAGACTCCGAGGAAAATAGATATTATTCTAGTGCCCGCAAGCGACGGCGTGCCATTCAAGTATCAAGTACCAAGTATTTCCTTTATTTTACATGACCCCCCACAATATTTGCTTTGCGCATCCCAGCACATATCGCATTCGATTCGTTTTCCTCGCATTCGTCGTCTGCAAAGGCTTCCGACATTTCTTGTTTTGATTCGACTGCCGCTTGAGAATTTTTTTCTTTATGAATACCGTACCCACGGATCTTCCTCATATGAGGGATCTCGAGCCAGTTAGTCGCGAGGCTACGTGGCGTGTCCCGAGGTGGCGGATAGGGGTTAATCGCGGACCAAAAGCGACCTTTGCTTCCTTGAGACGCAGGTGGATCCAGGGGATGGACTCCCTGTTTCTGCTGCGCCGATTTGGCACATACTTTCTGTATTTGCTAGGCGTATTCCTGCATGCGTGTGTGAGTGCGTTCTCGATTTATGCGGATGACCCCGAAAGAGCCCCCAATTTCGCAGCGTTGGGTAGGACGAGCATGGAGAGGCTGCTAAAATCTCAGGGCCAATGGAAGCTGCCTGGATCAAGAACTATGGTGACGATCTGTACCTGCAATGCACGTACACTTGCGTCCTAGTCCTCGATAGAAGACTTGCTCATGCAAGCAAGAATGATAAGGTACGACGTCATCGGCCTGGCCGAGACGAGACGACGCCACCAATTCAACGCTTTCTATGACACTGGAGATTTTTGTATGAACTGTTCCTCAGAACATGCGACAGTAGAGGAGTCGGCGGCGTCGGCGTTCTCGTCAACACGAGTTTGTCCATGAACATCGATTCATTCGAACAGCTTACAACCCGAATTGGACGTTTACGATTAAAAAGATTTGGATCAACACCGGCTTTGACAATTTTCGTCATTTACGCGCCAACATCAAACTATGACGAAGAAGAAGTTGAAGCGTTCTACATGGACTTGGAGAGGTTCTACAGAGAAGACCATACATTCTTCAACACCGGCTTTGACAATCTTCGTCGTTTCTTCGACCATAAATTCTTCCAGATCATCATTTGAGATCTCAGTACCAAGATTGGACCAAAAAGAACGTCTCAGGAACGTCACATTGAGAACGACAGATTAGAATGGAACGAACAGGGTGAGTGGCTTTCTGAGTTTATCATGGCGACCAAGACCATCCATGGTAACTCGCAATTCCAGAAGCCTCATCGTCAACGATTGACGTGGGAATCTCCCAATGGAGAGTACCATAACGAAATAGACCAAATCGTAGTGCCATTTCGTCGGTGAAAAATCGAACCAGGTCCGGAAAGGATAACATCAGAACATCTGAAGAACCTTCCGCCAGTCCTCGTAAGCACACTGGCTCGGCTCATCACACGTCACCTGTCTGAATGCAAGGTCCCTACTCAGTGGAAGACCAGCAAGACCGTGTTGTTGCTCAAGAAGGGCGACCTACACCATATAGGCAACTATCGCCTAATCTGCTTGCTGCCTGTCGTCTACAAACTTTTCACTCGAGTCATCCTAAACAGGATTGACAGATCACTGGACGAAGGACATGCAGTCGAAAGGACGATGCTAGGAGTATCCCGTTTCACAGAAGCAAGGGATGGGATCTGAAGCTCCGACCTACGGCAACGATCGAAAATCAAAGATGTCGTTCTATGCGCCAAACAGTCGAAGGCAAGGTGGGCCGGACACGTAATGCGTATGAATGATAACCGATGGACAAGAGCTGTTAGTGACTGGATTCCTCTGGATGTGAAACGTACTGCAGGGAGACCACTGACCCGATGGTCAGAGTTCTTCACGAAAGGCCTGGAAGAAAGATATGATGCTCGACGAGTCCCTAAAGCGAGGAGAACCCACTGGGCTACTCTTGCACGCGATAGGGAAAAATGGAGGATTTACTGGCGCCCGCTCGAGTCACTCGACGTTCAACGGGACTACAGGTGATATAGGTGATGAATGCCGTAAAATTCTGGTTGAGTCGGCGTTTCTTGCAATTATAGAGGTAGCCGCTCTAGGGTGTTCGCACGTGGATTGAAGGAGAGTGTTGGGCTAGGGATTGAACTAGCGCCTTTGCTACCTGATCGGGAGCATCACTTACCACTGCGCTATCCCGGCCCCTATTTCTTAATGTATTGATTAAGTATGATCTCTACAAGATGTAATGGATTCTATAGGAATTAAGTAACTACTACAAGTGGCGTGGTTATTTTAATGACTCTACGGTATATTTATTCATGTAGATTGGGACAAAAAATGTGACCACCGTTGTCTGAAACGATTCACCATTTAGGCTTACCTTCTTTCTCTATATTTAACTGGGTCACATACCGCGCAGTGGTTAGAAGTGCCCTGTAATACACACATAGTCTTTGGTCCGATCCGGCGTCGCAGGCTCACGAAGTTTTCCATTCCTCCAGGTAGGCATTTGGTACTACAACACCTGCCTGGGAGGACAATAGCACTGACTAGGTGCATCCGTGGGCTAACGGGAATCGAGGCGATATAGGCCAAATGTGCATCCAATCATTTCTAACGATGCCTAATGAAGTTGAATTCATGGTGCATCCTTCAAGTATTGATTAACGTCGAGAGCTTTTTCCTTTTGTATTTCCCATATTTAACTCATTATGTTTATGAAATCTTTATTCCTAACAGACCATGGATTTAACAGATGAATTAGTCTGAAACAGGAAGAGGATGCTAGTAATGCTAAAAGTATCTTTCCGGCTGCATTAGTTTCTAAAGAAAAGCAGCGGAGAGTGTTATATTTTCGTGGTTTCCTTTTCCATTAAAATCATTCGAGGATTAAGAATGTGCAAAGGTTGCTATCTGAACACAAACAAGATGTCGTTCCATATGTAATGAAGAGGATTGTAGCAAAACGTGAAGAACCTTGTTAGCACTTAAATTTCAAAATTTCCGACTAATTTATTGGAAAGCAAGTACGGCTAAGAAGTTCACAAAACTATCATCATATAAAGCAATCGCACTAAAGATGTTTTGATGATATTTTTAACCGTTCAATACCATACAGAAAGGTCCTACTAAATTTCTTTCATATATTCATTCTTTTCAATAGTTTAGATGTAAAAAATGTAGAATGCCAAACTAACTAACCAAATGTGGCCGTAGGTGAAGGAAATAGCAGTAAGATTGCTACTAGATAGAACATAACAAGAGTGGTCTTTTGGCGTTGGAATCATCGTTGCATGTCTTATAAGGCGTACTCTACAGGCGCAACACGACAGGTTCCGGTAAACTAAGTCATTGTGTATTGCGATACCAGCCCAACAGTTAGAGAATAGGTCAATATACCGATTCAGATAGTTAAAGCTGATTGAATGAGGTCTCTATTTCAAGTAGATGACAAGATGTTAGAAGAAATCAATACGAAATCTCTTACCGAACGTTTACGACTTTTCAAGAAATCGTTCTTAACTCATAGCTGAGTCGATTTCTGACTAGGCAATTTTTTTTTGTGGAATGGTGAAAGTTTGGCGAGGTGTCTTGCGGCTATGTTGGGATTTTTCAGAAGAACATCATAGAACCGTTCTATCGGTCGTTAAAGTGCGTTCGAATCGACATCTGAGTCTGTCAATCTCTATAGACGACGGTTCCTTCCCAATGAAGCGGATGAAAGGGTAGGAACCTGTGCGATATGCGACGGCGGGGAACGATGGCAATACACATGCAACTATGTAACAATCAAAACTGGAAATAATTTATGATTTCGAAATCAATAACTGAGATTACATTGTGAGTAATTAGCAATCTTCTAAACCGATGTCTATTCACTTAATAGAACTCTCATGTTCTATCGGTGAAGCAAATTCTTTGACGTATTGACTCTAACGCCTAATCAATACGTATTCTTTCTTTGATGAGCTTACACGAGGTTGATAATAATATTTATTATCGGCTAACGTTTCGACGTCTTCGTCTTCATCAGAGCCGATGATCGGAGTCGATCAGCATCAGTCCATCAGCATCGTGTATAAAAGGGCACCACTGAATGAGTGTGCCTCAATCGAGGAGACGGACAGCTGAAGAAGACCTGACTCGACACGAAGGCGAAGCCGCCACATCGAGACGAAAGAAAAGCGTGGACCATCGACTCGGATCATCGGCTCTGATGAAGACGAAGACGTCGAAACGTTAGCCGATAATAAATATTATTATCAACCTCGTGTAAGCTCATCAAAGAAAGAATACGTATTGATTAAGCACACCGAGGTTCAAGGAAAGTCGGTTTCGAAGCATTAACACGCTTTGTGCTAGCTAATGATAACACCGACTTCTGCACGACGTGCGTAGCGCATTGGTTAGGGGAGCGCTGTGATAAACACTGGTTCGAATCCGCTCCCCATGCCCACTAAGCTCTCTATGGAATCGTCAAATTGGTACTAGACCTGTGTGTGGGGATAGCAGCATTGACTTGATACATCGGTCGATCACCGTGAGTCACTATATAGACTGGATATGCACTCAGTCACCTCTAGAGGTGCTTGGCGAAGTCGAATGCATTCCGCATCCCTCAGGGATTGATCAATGCCAAGAGCTTTATCCTTTATAGTTTGCTGTGATTCATCATCATCATGCAAACACGTTGCTGTCGGCATTCTGGAGTATTTTGCAGCTGGCTTTATGTCTATTTCGGTATATTTTATGCCTGCACATTTCATACAATAGTCGCGATTCATCTGAACGATTAAAATGAAATAGTGATTGTTCTTTCAACTCTTATTTTCTGCCTATTGCTTTTATTTTCATGGCAGCGTACGATATGGTGAGTGGTTGCTGATAACACTGATATCGTATAAACGTAGCTGAGAAAGGAAAATAAACGGCCGCGGCTGATGTGGTTGAGAGCATGTTGGCCCTCCGTAGAGGTAGTCACGAGTTCGAAGTCCATTTGAGGTTTCGGGTTTTGCTCATGTAACGGTTTCCTAATGATCATGTCTAATAGTTCATTGTAAATCAAATTACTTATTAATGAACTTCTTCGAAAGGGGGTCTTTTGTAAGTCATTGGATTGGAAGAATGTCTTTTCATTTCTTATCCCTCCATTTCTGATCTGCATTAAATTAGATGTCGAATGAATATGCATGACATAGTAAAAAAAAGTTCTGGAACCCACTCAACTGAAGGTCTACATCACGGTACACAAGTCGTCCACACACGCTACCACGTATATACACTATAGTGTGCATACCACCCATCATGCGCTAAGGTTATTTCAAATATGATTGTAATTAAAGGAAAGAGACAGAATTCTTCTTGGACTGGTTTTATGCCTTATCGTGACTGTTTTGACAGGTCTGAGACAAACACGACAAAATAAGCGATGGACCCACCGGACCAGGGGTGAAAGTTAGGTCGTGCGCTTATAAAGTGAACAAAATGTAGATTTTATGCTTTAGAATTATTGGCTAATGTTTCTAAAACAAGTATATCGTCTAGGTTAATAAGATTTAATAGAAGTCAAGCGGATTCTAACAATATATTCGTTATAGTGTCGATTTATATTTTCGTCAAGAAGTTTTGTTATTGGAAATATTTTCGGAAGGTCGCGTATTGCACAATGGTTTGTGGAGCCTAGTAGTACACAGGCGGTAATTGATTCGCTCTCATGCTTCGGGCACACCAAGCCTTCCATCTATTTGGGATCGGAAAACTGGTAGCAGATAGGACGATAGCATAACTAATGGACGCATCGGTAGCTCAGCGCAACTCATTGTACAGGCCAGATAAATTTTGTCACCTCTAGGAATGCTTGATGAGAACGAATGCATGGTGCATCACTCAGAGATTGATCAACTCCGACTGCTTAGCTTTTGTTTATCGCAGCAGTTTCTCCCACATCCGGGTGAATATTACTGAATAGATCACAAAAAACGCCTTGAAGAGGAAATCCACATCAGCCTAAGAAAGGTAGAAGCCATTATCTTCAAGGTGACCATAACAATGTAATGTTTCCGTTTTGTTTGCTTAGCAGTCATTAACAGTAATCATTTCTCAGCGGCTAAAAAAGTACAGAAGTACACAATTCGCCATTGCTTCATTTCGTTGCTCAAACTTCCTAGTAAAAGTTATTTTATATTATTTAATAATGCGAACTACTTTTCTTCAGATTGGCACTAGTGTGAAAATCGAATGAAATCACCAATAATAACTAACTTATAATAGTACCCAGGATCGACTTTCTATTAACCTCGGCATTGTATTATGAACCGGGGGTGCTGCAGTCGTCAGCCATATGCGACTCTGAGCGGCTGTTCTTCCTCGGTGGAGGACAGATGAAAAAAGCGGTGGGTTTTTTCGAGACGCCGTGTATCTTGTAATTATCGCTCAGATTTTCATCATTCTGTTTGTGCTGCTGAAGTGTTTGACCCAGTAACTTGCGTATTGGTGTACTCTTCCAGGCTCTGAAGAAGGCGGTTGTGCCGAAACGTTAGCTACGATTGTGTTGTATGTGTGTTATTGTATGGAAGTAAACGTGTGCTGTTTAATAACCTCGCGATTGCTGAGAGCGAAAAAGACGAATTAATAACTAACTTACTTGCACTCTGCAGTAATGAATACCATATCATTCAGTTTTGTAATGAAGAGTAACTTTGTCTGTAGAATGTCTTATAAAAACAAGCTGCTTAGGACTCAATTCTCATGTTAGTTTCTTTTTCACGTATAAGCATATGAGTGGATGTGCCTAAAATTCATCCGCTTTCTCGCAGTTTGAAAAATTTAAAGGTGATTTTTCAATATCTTAAAACATTAGAATTGACAGTTCGATCTACAAAAAGATCTGAGAGATGGTGAGCCTGACCAATGGTAAGTTTTTGCATCGTTGCCACTTCCCTACGGGATAGATTTGCTTTTCTTGAAGGAATGTCTTCACTGCGTCGTCTTGTTCTGATCACTTAAGGGTAAAGTAAGCTTTGATAAGGGTTTGAATTTGCGTACTTCTTCGGTGCTTATGGATCCGCCACGTTTCGATTAGAAATGAAATAAATAGTGGAAATGTTTAAATTCCTCTGTAATGTACGAAGTGTATTGCAGAGGATTTAGCGAGGAAACCAATGAACAAACTGTTGCGTGCCCATCTTCCCGATTCTGCTATTTCTCCTTCCTAAAGAGACGCTTGGAAAACCGTTACGCTAGAATGATGGCAGAATGATGTATCACTCAGATAGAGTACTATCGATGGTGCGCTATTGGAGTATTCCGTATCTAAGAAGAGGAATTCCTTCGAATTTTGAATCTACATCATTGATCAGTTATTAGAGACGCTGCTTTACATATACAAAGATGTTGAAGTCCAAGTTCGTTCCATGAGCCTTACTGGCGAGATATAAACATGAACAAACGGTAGTGAATGTGTCACACAAGATGTATAGCGTCCTGCACTAAGACTACAGACTCTAAGAAGAGAGCTGTTTATGAAAGTCGTGAAGGAAACATGTAATGTTTTTCGGATTTGCAGAGCTAAGGGATCTCATAGGGCGACCCTTGTACGCAACACGGACAAATAGTGAGTCTACTTCCATCCACTCAAGTCACTTGACACGTGATAAAGTTCTGTGTTGTAACTTTATCGTCGAAAAGCTTCAGTGTTATGGTTCTCGACGGTTCATTACAATTCCTGGATGTTTTAGAAATAGAAATGACAGCCAGGGTTAATGATCAGATTGATTAATTCTCTGATTCATTTGCTTTTACTGAATAGCTGGGAGAAATGATTCGAATCGTGGACTAATTAAATGTTAATTAAGTGAACAATTAAACAAATTCGCTGATAACATAATTCCCACGGCCCCAATTCTTTATGGCTTCTTTCAACGCATTCTAAGATCGGATCTGTAATTCCTCAACTTAGTTCTCTCTGGATATCGAGCCATAATTGCGTTTCATTGCTTATCACGTGCACTGTTGATCACGAGAACATCGGACTCATCAGTAAAGACTAGTACCATAAGGCACCGTGATAAATCAACTGTTTCAACAACAGATTGTTGTTGTAAAAATGTTTGCTGTTTATAGATAAACTCGTTTCGTTCATCAGCATGGGAAGCTATCAATTTTTTGTTAGGGCAAATGAATTTTGGGGAAAACTGAAGTTGTTGTTTAGCATTTGAATTACTATCACTTGCAAGCCAATTTTCAACGCTCCTCGATGTAACGAAGGAAATTTGGTGAAAGCTGGGCAAATCCTATATTGATCTATTAAAGGATAGCGAGTGCTAGTGATGGTAGGATGAGGATGCCTTTGTAAGGCTTTCTCGGCTTCCCGAAAATAACCAAGCAGCGAACATGTATGAAGTTCTCATGTAAAACTGATGATGGAGTATTCACCAATGCTGTTAAACCGTTTCATGATCTACCTTTACAACACCATAGTATTGTTCTAAGATGTCGACCTCCACTCTTCTGTAGAACATGTAGGTCAAATAAAGTTTGGTGTTTCCGTTTTGTTAAATACTTAGATAAGATCCGCCACGCGCGTACGTGAGAAAGGAACTCTTAATGTCTGGAGAAAAAGACTGAAACGAAATGTGCTCGGTTTAGGCTATGTTGTAGGCCCAGTTTTTTAAAGATGTTTCATAATTTCGGGTCTGAATAAAGTCCTATAATGATAGTGTAGTGAGTGATACGAGTTCTGCTTGTGGACTGTGGTCTGCATATCGATTTCATACCTAACGACAAAGGATAAGGAGCTCTCGGCGTTGATCAATCCCAAGGGGTGCGCCATGCATTCGACTTCATTAAGCATCGTTCGGAGGTGACTGAATGCATATATGGCCTTTGCAATGACTCGCGGTGGCTCATCGATCTCTATCAATCCAGTGCTGCTATCCTTTGGATAAGTATGGTACCAATTTGCCGACCCCGAAGAGATGGCAGACTTGGCGGACCATGGGTGCGGTGATCGATTCCACGTGTGTGTTGCAAGGTGCCTCTGATCATTGCGCCACACGCGCCCTTTTTTATGCTCAACGAAGTGGTTACAATTATTTGGTGGAATGGAATATTTGCATATGTTGTTTTTCATTGTCATGTAGTCTTCTTGCGTATGTTTCGATATGCTACAACCGTCATACAGCGGAAAGCCTCATCCTTACATTGATCCTAATCGACGTGATTTGTTCAGGAATTCCGGAGTAGATTTGCTATTGTACTCCCAGCTTTCCACCATTGATAGCTATCTGCTATTGTGAAGCGGAGAGGGATTTGTTGTCTTCCTGCTTGACTTTTCAGGATGGAAGTAGTTCTTATGACAGCATCCACTCAAAAAGTCGAGTGTCCAGTTGAGGTCGACGTATAAAGCCGAATCCAGATATTTTTAAATAAAGCACCGTTCTCTCTGTATATTGGCGTATGTCAGTAGCCATTTAATACTGAAATAACACTGCATAAGGCTCGGGAAAACTGATAATTGCGGAATTGTCTCTCATGCCGCTTAAAATTTGATACATCTCTAAATGGGTCTCTCATCTGATTCAGTTCTTTAATAAGTCCGGAAGAGCTCCATTGTCATATTACGGGTACAAAATAATCAAGGAAATTTGAAGTGATTGAAAAATCCTATAGATGATCCAATAGATGTTTACATAAATTCAGATCTAGTAATATCGTTCTTGCTTAGGCTGCGAAAGGTTCCAAAGTCAGGCGTTAGGAAGTTATGCTAATCTCACCGAAATAACCTAGATTGAAGTGCCTGGAGGACGCTCCTCCTAGTGATGATTAACTTCCGAGCAGCCTTCAGCAAAAGTGTATTTGGCTACTAATGGACACCGGTCATATGCTGAGATCTTGGTGGACCTTGAGAAGCTCATGAAATAAAATCTAAGGATGGTTCAAATACTTATGTGAGAAAGCTCATTTGTGGTAATCGGCGACTGTCGGAAATACAGTTTATTAACCATTATAGGGAATGTTGATGTGTTACACAGAGAATTTTCTCCATCATTTTAGACAAATTGTGGCTGCACTTTTCTCACAGCGGCTGCAGAATACTTTTTCGCGCATGCATGAAGGGAACTCTCATTGTCTGACCTTTCAACGGCAGCTAATCGCACTCTGTACCTGTCAGATACAAACAGGTAAAAATCCCCATGTTTGAGGCAATTATTATAGCATAACATCTCTTGCAAACGATGAAACGAAATTTCGTCGCTCTCCGTCGGAATTTCCACAGGTTCATCCAACAACTTGTTTCCAGCAGCATGTTACTGCTACTGTTCGACCTCACATATTTGTTATGTAAAACAGCGAACCTCCAGTGATAATACTCAGTATTCCAAAACGAACTGTCAATTGGCCGACTTTTCACACAAGCAATTCAAACGCAAATTGTCATCAACAACATCTCCGAGACTGCTAGATTTCAACGCACGAACTCAAACTGAGTTTTGTAAATTTAGTCAAGCTCAAAGGAATCTCAAATCCTCGACACTGAACAACGTCATTATCCTATCGAACAGCTTAACATTTCAACGCAAATCTTTCTTCACAATCCATCATATAAATCGATTACCGCTATCCAAACCCTGCAACGAGGAGCAATTATTTTATCCACTATCCAATTATTCAATTCGCACTATGACTACCGACCTGTCTTTACATACATTATACATAGCGTCCCACGGATCTCCCTCATATGAGGGATCTCGAGCCGGTTAGTCGCGGGGCTACGTGGCGCGTCCCCAGGTGGCGGATAGGGGGTTAATCGCGGACCAAAAGCGACCTTTGCTTCCCTGAGACGCAGGTGGATCCAGGGGATGGACTCCCTGTTTCTGCTGCGCCGATTTGGCACATACTTTCTGTATTTGCTAGGCGTATTCATGCATGCGTGTGTGGGTGCGTTCTCGCTTTAAGCGGATTGTATTCTACGAGTCAATTCGGCCAAAAGCATGCAATCAAGTGACAGGGAAGTATATGGGAGGCGGTTAGGAGTCGCCTCCAACAAATAAGCTCCATGTCCACTCTGGGAGAGCCTGGCAAGCTACCCGTGAGTATAACCAGCCCCCACGTTCAGAGCCCAGCAAGCTATACGTGGGTATTAAATATGCTAAACACAGTAAAAAAAACGGGCCTCATTCCCCTGACCCCGAAAGAGCCCCCAATTTCGCAGCGTTGGGTAGGACGAGTACGGAGAGGCTGCTAAAATCTCAGGGCCAACTTGCTCAGGGCCAATCTCAGGGCAGGACTTGCTTACGCAAGCAAGAATGATAAGGTACGACGTCATCGGCCTGGCCGAGACGAGACGACGCCAACCATTCAACGCTGTCTATGACACTGGAGAAGAACTGTTCCTCGGAACATGCGACAGTAGAAGCGTAGGCCTGCTCGAGTCACTCGACGATCAACGGGACTACAGGTGATACAGGTGATACAGGTGATACATAGCGTCTTTACATAGTCCTTACATAGTCTTTCTTTGTTTTTACATAGCGGACATTATCATTATATCCACCATCAGCATCGTGTATAAAAGGGCATCACTGAAGGGGTATGCCTCATTCGAGGAGATGGACCGCTGAAGAAGACCTGACTTGACACGAAGGCGAAGCCGCCACATCGAGGCGAATAACAAGCGTGGACCATCGACTCGGATCATCGGCTCTGATGAAGACGAAGACGTTGAAACGTTAGATAATAATAAATATTATTATCAACCTCGTGCAAGCTCATCAAAGAAAGAATACATATTGTTTTCATACAGAGTGTATATTGTTTTGGACTGCAGGCAATCGACTCGGATCAGTTCGGCTCTGAAGAGCGCGCAGACGCCAAAACGTTAGTCGAATAAAGTTTTCTTTATTAGCAACGTTAGCCGAAGAAAGCTTGTTCATTAACATCATGCTAGTTTGTGAATAAAGGATTACGTATTGATCAGCCATGGCAAGATTAAAAAAAAATCGGATTTTTAAGTATTGCTACGTTCCCTCCTCGCTGATAATGGTACCTACTGCTGCAGGCTGGATTGCACGAAGAAAAATAGACTTCTTGACATTATCAGCTTCCTCGAATAACTAACTTAAAACTGTGAATTTTACATGATTTCAATTTGTTGAGCCTACGCGAGGTGGACAAACGTATTTGTTTCGGCTAACATTTCGACTTCTTTGCCCTCATCAGAGCCGATGGTCCGAGTCGGTGGTTCACAGTTGTTCCTCTTCTCGATTTGGCACGACAATGTTCTTTTATACAGAGCGGTTCTTGTTGATATGACCAACCGTTGATGACAATTTGTTGTTCAACGGATAATCCACCCTGCAGCAGTCGGCATTGTTAGCTAGCACAAGGCGAATAGCAGAACAATAATTTTGAAACCGACCGTTGTTCAACCTTGGTAGTGAAACATTTGATAATAATAATCGGTAATCAGTAAACGGGCGCGTGTGGCGCAGTGGTTGGAGGCGCCACTGCGGCGCGCACGTGAAATGCGCCCATGGCCCACCAAGCCTTCCATCCCTCCGGGGTCGGCAAATTGGTACCAGACTTGTCTGGGAGGATAGTAGCACTGGCTCGATACATCGGCTAGCCACCGCGAGTCATTTTAAAGGCCGGATATGCATTCAATCACCTCCAACGATACTTAATGAAGTCGAGTGCATGGCGCATCCCTCAGGGATTGATCAACGCCGAGCGCTTTATCCTTTTTTTATAATCAGTAAACGTGAATTTTACGTCGGCTTTATTCCTATATGTCAAGCATCTTAAGATTGTACCCAAGAATTTTGATGACTAAAAATAACAAAGGAATCCTTAAATACGCCGACCACAATTTTCCTTTTTCAGTGTTACAGTAAGCATTCTTTAGACAAACATGACTACGCACTGATCTTTCAGTAAAAGTTGTAATTTCGCAGTTGTACTGATGTAGAGCAGTAAACTACTGAAACATCCGGATTATCGATTATGTTCGATGGAATTTCTTGCGCAGTTCCAATTGAATTTGTAAAGGTCAGTCTCTCAGCAATCAAATACCTTTTCTTTGTTATAGAGAAATTGTGTAACAAAATATTTACTTTCAAATAATTTTAGTACCTTCTGGCTTTCCAATTTTAAAGTTTTATGTTCTTGTCGAGGAATGAAGGGAAGTGAATGCGCGTGCTTATAAGCGCCTGAGTGTTTAGCGCATTCTGGAAGAGTCATGAATCATATATGACTCTGCATGAACGAAAGTGATGACGCTGTTCCACGATCACTGCAATCTGCAAACCCTTTCTATTAAAGTGCAACTTTTTGTAGTGAAAAATTTGATAGTTCTGACTAGTTCTAGCTTTTTATAAAATGTAAAACTCATTTTCTCCAACGATTCGTGCCTCGTAAAACGAAGCGGTTTTGTAAGTGGGTAGAAAAAGCTGCTCCAATACGCACTGTCGATGTTGTCGTCTGCATTCGAGCAACGTATGCGTTGAAAATTGAAAAATCAAAAATTCCTTTCAGTTATTTTCGAAAATGCAGCTCTCAAACAGCCCTAGAAATTGAAGGACGTTTTACGAAAAATGTTGATAACCCTACAGCAACACATCGCAATTACAGTGGTTAGGAAAAAATTCGCTACAATGGGCGAAACTTAAGGGTCGTCACCGATGTATTGAACAAGCGCAGTCGAATAATTAAAAATGGGATGACCACTTGAAGTACAATTTTTGAAATACGAGAATCCATTCTTTAAAAAACTGCTTTATCGCAACGGCGGTATGAAACACAGAGTATCACGCGTAGTTACACAAGTATGTTATGATGAAAAAATGAAAAAAGATTAAAGTTATTACTTAAAGTATTCCATATGGTACATTGCTGATGCCTTTCTGCGAAACAACGACGGCTAAAACTTCACTCAAACAATTTAACTGAGGACATTTCATCATCTAAGTGACTAACATTTGCCGTAGTAAACAGTTTTAATAAGTAATAATTTGTTTTCCTTTTTTCAGCTTCTTCTGTTTACTTCATAGAGGTTTAAAGGCGTAGCACGACATGTCCTCATTGGATGCTTGACAAAAAGTGTCTGTATAAGCGATATAAGTGAAATCGCCTTTCGCGCAGATTACGTTGAACTTTCCAAACAGCTTCTCTTCGGCTGCTTTCTGGATGGCACGCTTTGAAATGGTCGGATCGGTGGTCATATTCTAAAAATTGTAGCCATTCAATATTTTCTTTTCGAATAGAAACAAACTACTGCATCGTGCATGCCGAGTACTACTTTTTGTCGTTTTCACTTTTCAGCCACTTTTTTTCGGATTGCTGACGAATTACGATCATTCAGTGTCAAAAAAGCTGGTTTTAGCGACAGAATGAAAATTTAAGACGATTGCTGTTATGCAATGAATGCGATGAATCTTTACGAAACACAAGAGAACATATTCGCCGCAAAAACTAGTGGCATGCCTTACATCTTCGATGATCACTTTCAGCTTTCTGTTATTACAAGTGGCTTCAAGTTCTTCTTCCAGTGAATCGGCGGTGAAAATCTGAACACGAATCATTACTATCATTTAGATTTAAATACGATATAATTTTTTTCTGTGTTTTTATTCTGATAGAGATAACGTAATTTGTAAAGAGGCTGCATAGCGCAGTGGTAGTAGACGTCCTGAAACACACACTTGGAATCGATCCCCACGCCCAAGGCCCATCGGGTCCTCCATCTCTTTGCGGATTGTTAAATTGTTACCTCTTTGCGGATTGTTAAATTGTTACCTCTTTGCGGATTGTTAAATTGGAGCAAATTGTTACCAGACTTGTCTGGGAGGATAGCAGCATTGGCTCGATACATCGGTTGGCCACTGCGGGTCATTGCAAAGCCCAGATATCCATTCAATCACCTCCATCAATTCTTAATGAAGTCGAATGCATGGCGCATTCCTCAGGGATTGATCAACGCCGAAGGCGTTGCCCCTTTATCCTTTATGGACTGCATAGTGGTTAGAGAAAATTTGCAACGCAGACTTCGTCCTTGGTTCGATCGCTTCAAACTAGCTACCAAGCCTCCTATACCATCGATGTTGAAAACGGGAGCGGGAAATGCCTACGAGAATTGAAAGACTGCACGTCGGCAGGCGATGCTAAAGTTGTGTGCTATGTTGCAACCATCATGAGTTAATCAACGACAAACATTTCTCTTTTTACCCTTTGATATTAATGTGTGGTTTACTTCAGAACATAACAAAGCGTGAACTTATTTCTCTGCACTTACGCAGATCTTCTGCTAACGTATGTAAATGAGACCCATTCTGTTTAGAAACGGAAATCGTCCTTGTTTCTTTCTTTCTTTTTACGTTTACTTATAAGCAAAGTTTGGGAACTGTAGCTGTGCGTTAAG
Organism: Angiostrongylus cantonensis; assembly: GCA_009735665.1. Taxonomy (NCBI): domain Eukaryota; kingdom Metazoa; phylum Nematoda; class Chromadorea; order Rhabditida; family Metastrongylidae; genus Angiostrongylus; species Angiostrongylus cantonensis. The sequence continues at coordinate 66,130 of MQTX01000083.1, read as the reverse complement.
AAATTTTTTTGTTTAGGTATAATGTGGTGCGCCTGCAATACCGAGCACCTATGACTTGAGTTTCTGTAGGTGGTAAGCAAGATGCAAAAATACAAAATTCGCACAACACGTAATCATTGGGATAGAAGAAAGGTAACCTTAGAACCATGGGTTCTATGCCTCCTGTTCCTGTAACGACATGGCACAGCACATTGACAACAGCAATCTACCGCTGGTGGAGCGACGTACTGAAAACTTTGTCTTAGACTTTGGGCAAATTTCATTTACATTTTAATCGTTTTTTATCCTATCTCCATTCGTTTCTTGGTCTGTAGTGAGTGGAGAGTTCAGAAAATCTGAATTATCCTCAGTTCCAGTGGCGATTATTCTTGCGCAAATTATTTCATAGAGGCATTTTGGCCTTTTCACTAGGTAACAGAAAAATTCACTAACTAAACTGATCATGTCATTAAAAAATATTATACGGACCAGTTATTAAACAGATACCTGGTGCACAGGTGCTGGTACGTATGTCTGACAAGGGGGTTGATAGACCGGAGGTGGTGGTGGTGGGCACAGTGGAGGAGGTGGAGGTGGTGGTGGTGGAGGGCATATAGGTGGAGGGGGACAAAACTGTGGCGGACAAACTGGTGGCGGAGGGCAGGGAAGCGGTGGTGGTGGTGGCGGTGCGACACATGCTAGTTGAGGACATGGCGGTGGTGGAAGTGCCACGCTACAGCAACCACCTGCAAGTTGAACTTCTTGAAATCACTAAAAGGTTTATTAAAAAAGTGCACTGAGAAATTCAACACTGCAAAACATAAAGGTAAGTAAGAGAAATACTGGCTCTCGTCGAAGATCACTTCATATTTTAGCAACATAGACCTGATTAGCACAAATTCTTTGTGGTTACAAGTTTATTTAGTAAGTCAGCTTAAAAAAGAGCAATTTGATTGACACCGCTTTCGTCAGAACGATGTGCTCCAATGAAGTAAAAGTTTGGGTTTTGAAAGAGCAAAAAAATCGAACAAGTTTTATAAAATGATTTTCTAGAAAGCTGAATACGGAAGGGGAGGGCGACATTGCATAGGTGCTGAAAAACTACTAGATAACTAAAATTCCATTATAACGTGATAGCAATGTCTACTTTTTTCTTTCTCATGAGAAACTTTGGTGTTAAGAAAAGGGTTCATATGCAAATCAAGCAACTGACACACGGTAATTTTGGTGAATTCTTGTATAATCGCCGGAAATACGAATACAACTGTAAACGCGTTTATTCTCATCAATTTCGTCAGGCTTTTCTACTCCTTATATGTCAATGTGTTGCTGAAGCCTCTAACTAGACTGTGCATTAAACAAATGAAGTGATCTTATAGAGCGGAGGGATATTGGTACTGCTAAAACTCTCCTTAGTGAGGTAGTTCTTTTGTAAAGAAAGAATACGGAAAACTATTAATTTTCGTGGTTTCATTTACTATTAAAACTTTTCAGGATCAGGATTTCACAAAGATTTAAACAGAAACAAGATCTCGTTCCAAATCATTGAAAGCGATCGCAACAAACCACGAAAAATCTTGTTAGCACCTTGATTTGGCAACTTTTGACTACTTAGGAAACGTTGATTGGGAAATGAGCGCAGAAAATAAGCTCAAGAAACTTTCGTCATTTAAAGTAATTACATGAAAATGTCGTGATGAAGGTTGTACTCGTGCACTACTCTTGCAGGGATGCTCTACCACAGTACTTGCGTATATTTAATTTATTGAACACTTCAGTTAAAAAAGTACAGAATGCAAAGTCGACTAACCGAATGTCGCTTTAACTGAAGGAATTAGCAATAAGCTTGTTAGTAGATACAGCATAGAAGGCGTGATTATCTGACGTCGGACCCATCGCTGCGTTTCTTATAAGGCGTGTTCTACAGGGACGACACGACAGGTTCCAGTGGAACTGAGTCATTGCCTGTTACGATACCAGCCCAACAGTCAGAGAAGAGGTCAACATAGCAATCTGGAGAGATGTGGCAGACTTAATTACATTTATGCCGTAGATTAGTTTAAGTTTTTGCAGAATCCCTAGTTGGACGTTGGCAGTTTCCAAGTGAATCGTTTTCCATTTACAGCAAAGTAATATTCAACCCTTACCATTTTTGTGGCATTAGAGAAAAATGCTCAGTTCAAAAAGGTAAAGTATACAAGATTTCTGCATAAACAATTTAGAATTAGCCAGTTAGAACATACCAAGCTGGTCGATTAATTTTAGGAATCGGAGCTACTCCCGAAGATTCCGTGAGGCAAAGCCAGAAATCGTAGTTATGAAAGTGCTGGAGTATGTGCACAAGACATAAAAGGCATGAAAGACTTCATGAGCATGATAAATCGAACAATATTAAATATATTGGCTAAGCCTATGAATTGGCATTTATCCATCCATAACTTAGGATTGCTTGATGGTCTTCTAAAATCCATCAGTCACATGGCTGATTTTTTGTGCTTTTATTCGTAGTTGAAGAGAGTCAACTGTACATTACTTTTGCTGAGAGTCTAACATGAGGAAAAGTAAGCAGTACTTTGCAAGCTTTCACAATAAGGCTTTCGGGGCTCGTGGAACCCTCGGCGATGCGCCATGCATCCGACTCCATTCATAGCAGCAGAGAGTTAACCTGCTTCATATTCAACCTAAATAATGACTTGAAACAGCTTAAAAATGTGCCAAATTGGTGTTTTTATCTTTTCTGACAGTATATGTAGTGGGGTATCGCTAACCGCTGTTCTGTACGCGACCTTTGAGAAGGTTGACCCTTCACTATTTTATTCAGTGGTCTTAAAATCACACACAATTTAGGATGAATCAGCTTGCAGCGAACCATTATCGAAGAGAAAATAATATAGGGTAACTTAAGCAACATAAAGTTGGGTTTTTTTTCGTTTTTAGCAATTTTTATTTAAAATTACACAATCGCATGATTTACGCATTGCAGCAGTTCTTTTTCAACAATCCTCACGGCCATTATTCTGTGAATCATCGGAGAAACTGCCTTGGAGACAAAGGCTGTTGCCATTCGGGAAGGAGCCGGCATTCTCAAGGTCACCACCCGATTGAACTCAATTCGTTTTGTTTACTAATTGATCATCGACCGACACGCCTTATTCTTTTTCAGTGATTGATAACGAAAAGATGTGCTGAAGACATGTAGTCCTTAATAATTTTCGAGTTTTCCTATCTGAATAGAGGCTAGTAGATTGTAACTAATCATTAGTTATCTCATTAAAAAGAGCGAGACCATCCGTATTTATCTTCTGCCAGCAGCACAACTCGGATTTGTGATTGTAGAAGGCGATTGAATAGGGGAAATCCGAAAGGAACAATCGGCTGAAATAAGGCATCCACCACTTCTAGGACTCTATTCCATGGTAAATTGCAACCTTTTATTAGGTTTTACACTATTCCTACCTTACAGCAGCATTTATTGCATTTATTTATATGGTCTTATAAAATGATCTTCTTTAGCTGGTGCGAGGTTGGTAGAGGTCTTCGTCGTCTCTGCTGTTTTTGTTGGTGTTGTTGGTTGATGGCTGACGTTTCGGCGATTTCGCCTTCCTCAGAGCCTGGACGTAATTTATATTAGAATACTTCAATTATTCCCTGAAAAAGGCTATACTTTTAATAAAGATCAAACGTTTAAATAGATGGTGGATTAGCATGCTACGGTCAATTGAAGTTCTACGCCATAATGAACAGTTTTGCACTCAAGAGCAATTTCGCATGTGGACTGGTCCTATGGAAAAAAAGCTCATCAAAACTCAATTTGGAGAAATACAATCAAAAAGATGCTGAGATATGAGCGAAGCGTGGACTCTCAGGTGGGCTTCAAACCCGCTATTACCCTTTCCGATAACCCTTACACATTGTGATTTTAATTCTTAGATTTAGCTTTCAATCGTATATGGAAGTACAGGACGCGTGCAACGCGGTGGTTAGGGGTGGACTGCAATACGCATAGGTTCGACACCGCAGAAAATTGGTGCCAGACCTACCTAAGGGACAATAGTATTGATTCGACACATTGGTGGACCAAAGCTAGTCATTGTACGGGCCAGATATGCATTCATTCTTCCCTAACGTTGCTTGAGGAAGTCGAATGTATGGCGTATCTCTCAAGAATTGATCATTGCCGAGAACTTTATTCTTTATTTTTTCGAAAATATGTAAGAATGTGTTATACGTATATGGTTACGGTGGAATGCTAAAGATGCCTTTCAATAACACGCGCGCAGGCCTCGTCGGATCTCATTTCTGCAAGCTGGGCCTGCCATTTCTTCGGGATCGAGAAATTGCCACCAGCCTTCTATGCGGTGGAGACAAAGAACAGCCGTGACGCAGCTATCTCAGAATTTCAAGAAGATTCAGCATAAACTGCTGTGAAAACTAAGGAAGCTCTAGTAGAGCTAGCCTTGAATCGAAGAAGAATTCAGTCGACCAGTGTTCAACTATGCTTATGAAAAATTCAGTCTTTAAACAGCTGCTGAAGACAGGCCCAAAACCGAAGGGCTTGGTAGTTAATGCATGCAAGGAAAAGAACAATATGAAAAACTGCTGGCATTCCACTAATTTGTGGTGATCAGTCGTGTGAAATTAAAAAGTATACCATTTTCTTCCTTAAATTCTGAACCTCTCCATATCTCAATATCTTTCTTTACATTATGCCTGTTACCTGATAAAATTTCGGATCTCCCTCATATGAGGGATCTCGAGCCGGTTAGTCGCGAGGCTACGTGGCGCGTCCCCAGGTGGCGAATAGGGGGTTAATCGCGGACCAAAAGCGACCTTTGCTTTCCTGAGACGCAGGTGGATTCAGAGGATGAATTCCCTGTTTCTGCTGCGCCGATTTGGCACATACTTTCTATATTTGCCAGGCGTATTCATGCATGCGTGTGTGGGTGCGTTCTCGCTTTATGCGGATTGTTTTCTACGAGTCAATTCGGCCAAAAGCCTGCAATCAAGTGACAGGGAAGTATATGGGAGGCGGTTAGGAGTCGCCTCCAACAAATAAGCTCCATGTCACTCTGGGAGAGCCTGGCGAGAGTATACCCAGCCGTCACGTTCAGAACCCAGCAAGCTATACGTGGCTATCAAAATGTTAAACACAGTTAAAAAACGGGCTTCATTCCCGTTACCCCGAAAGAGCTCCCAATTTTGCATCGTTGTGTAGGACGAGTACGGAAAGGCTGCAAAAATCTCAGCGCCAATGGAAGCTGCCTAGATCAAGAACTATGGTGACGATCTGTACCGACAATGCACGTACACCTGCATCCGAGTCCTCGATAGAAGATTTGATCACACAAGCAAGAAGGATAAGATACGACGTTATGGGCCTAGCCGAGACGAGACTGCACCACCCATTCAACGCCGTCTATGACACCGGAGAAGAACTATTCCTCGGAACATGCAACAGTAGAGGAGTCGGCGGCGTCGGCGTTCTCATCAACACAAGCTTGTACATGAACATCAATTCATTCAAAAAGCAACCCGAATCGGACGTTTGCGATTAAAGAGGTGTGGATTAACATCGGCTTTGACAATCTTCGATTTACAGGCAGTCATTAAACTATGAGGAAGAAGAAGTCAAACCATCCTATGTGGACTTGGAACAGTTCTACATAGAAGGCTATACACTATTCAAGGTCGCCATAGGAGATTTCAAGGCTAAGATTGGACCAAGGAGATTGTCTGAGAAACGTCACATTGGGACCCACGGATTAGAATGGAACGAACAGGGTGAGCGGCATTCTGAGTTTACCATGACGTCCAAAACCATCCATGGTAACTCGCAGTTGCTTGCAGAAGCCTCACCGTCAACGATGGACGTGGGAGTCTTCCAGTAGAGGGTACCATAGCGAAATAGACCACATCACAGTAAATAGAAAGTTTTGCCTAACCGATGTCGCTGTTGTGTTAAAATTTTGCACGGGATCAGACCACCGTCTCCTTCGTGCAAGATTTTATTTTTCGCGGAAAGGAGAAAAAGCCGCCAAATTCAAAAACCGTAGTCCCAGAACCACCCAAACTGGGACTTACTCAACTCATTAGTCGGTGTTGGGAAGATGCCGTTGTAGACATCATCGATGAAGAATACGATCGGCTCATTGAACATCTTCAGGTTAGCTACATGAAAGCTGAGAGTTCGAACGTCACCGTGAGACGTCTGTCTCCAGAAACTCTTGAGCTAATACGCCAGCGTGGACTCGCACGAGCTGCAGGCAACCGCGAGCTAACGTCTGAGCTTGCAAAACAATGCAGACAGGCGATAAAAGGAGATCTTAAAGAGAGAAGAGCAGCAGTAATGGTCGAAGCTGCAGAGGCTGGGAAAAGCATTCGCAGAGCCGATGGACAAGAGCAGTTAGTGACTGGATTCCTAGGGTTGTCAAACGTACTGCAAAAAGACCACTGACCCGATGGTGAGAGTTCTTCACGAAAGGCCTGGAAGAAAGATATGATGCTCGACGAATCCCTAAAGCGAGGAGAACACTGGGCTACTCTTGCGCGCGACAGGGAAAAATGGAGGATTTACTGGCGCCCGCTCGAGTCACTCGACAATCAACGGGACTACAGGTGATACAGGTGACAGGTGACATATATATATGCATATATACCTGTATAATATCACCTGTATCACCTGTAGTCCCGTTGATAGCTTCCATTGGCCCTGAGATTTTAGCAGCCTCTCCGTACTCGTCCTACCCAACGCTGCGAAATTGGGGGCTCTTTCGGGGTCAGGGGAATGAGGCCCGTTTTTTTTTTACTGTGTTTAGCATATTTAATACCCACGTATAGCTTGCTGGGCTCTGAACGTGGGGGCTGGTTATACTCACAGGTAGCTTGCCAGGCTCTCCCAGAGTGGACATGGAGCTTATTTGTTGGAGGCGACTCCTAACCGCCTCCCATGTACTTCCCTGTCACTTGATTGCAGGCTTTTGGCCGAATTGACTCGTAGAATACAATCCACATAAAGCGAGAACGCACCCACACACGCATGCATAAATACGCCTAGCAAATACAGAAAGTATGTGCCAAATCGGCGCAGCAGAAACAGGGAGTCCATCCCCTGGATCCACCTGCGTCTCAGGGAAGCAAAGGTCGCTTTTGGTCCGCGATTCACACCCTATCCGCCACCTGGGGACGCGCCACGTAGCCTCGCGACTAACCGGCTCGAGATCCTTCATATGAGGGAGATCCGTGGGATGCAGGTGATACCTGTTAAAAATGTTTGAACCGTGTAACTTCTATGGCTTTACTCCTTTTTTCTTGAAATCTACAAAAAAGCTAAAAATATTAAACATAGTAGCAGCATTTTCCTTCAGAACAAATTTCTCCTTTTTGAAATCACTTATTGTCTGCTCACTGCAATTGTTTTACAGATCACGGTATGAGACTTGCAAGCGCTACCATGCTCGAACAAGACCACTACCATGTATTACGATTATGGGAGAAAGGAAGGAATGGCATGTGTGCTGAGGTCCGCACAGCTTGTGAAGACCGTCCAGGTATCCAAGAAGGTATTGACTATACGCTTGCGGTGGCCTTGTTCCTATTATCTAAGAAAAGCGGGATTTATAGAGAAATTTGCGTGTATTTTCTTGGTATTCAAACGTAAGCCACTTTTTAACAAATAATGAAACAAACAATATAATTGTTACGTTTCTTCCTAATGTATGCAGCATATTTCAGAGAATGTAAGGATGAAACGAAAGATTAACAGGTTCGCCACCCATCTTTCCAACGCTGTCATTCGTCTTGCCCTAACGTTTGCTTTAGAAGCCCATACGCTACGTAAGAAGAATGGCATATAACTTAGAATTATAGAGAGGACAATTCTGAGAGCACCCCGTAAAATGAACGTGAGAGAAGGGCTTTCGGAGTATCGATGTATTTCATTGACTAAAAATTAGAGGCCCTGCTGCACGAGCTGAGATGTTGAAGATCACGTGGTTCGTCGTCGTGATGCGTCTACATAATTGGTGCACAGGAGTTGTTAGCAATGAAGCTCATGAAATTTTAAAAAAACAAAGGAAAGATCATTTATTTGATGACACTTTTCAAAGTATCATAGAAGAACTAATGTTCTTCGTGACTGTCAGGAGAGCAAAATCCACATCATGACCCTTGCTCACGATAAAGGCAACAAGTGAAATGGGCCGAGGTTTGCTCAAATTCCAGCATCTTTGTGTTCGGAGTTCAAATCGTACACTCGCTAGAAAAAATAAAAAGCAAATAATAGTTAAGTGATTACAATTATTGTAAGCTAAAAGTTTATCTTAAGTCAGCCCTGTGGTATTGCAGGAAGCCTTTTTGGAAATGAGTCAGTGTTCATATGTCTATCTTGAAATAATGAGCACCTGCGTTGACAGAATGGAGGCACCACTGTAAGATTATCCTACTATTTCTAAACAATTCTAACGTTAATGATGCTGAGATATTTGCAAAAGTTCGGACAGCAGGTGCTTGCGGTGGGGAACGAACGCCATATTGTCCTTTCGGGGGAGTGAGGCGTTCATCGCGACACAATGCTGGTCTTTCGTTTCGTCTGTCTCTCAGGTAGTTCTATCTTTAAAAAAAAAGAAAAGGCAGTAAATAATAGGTTAAAATTCTACGTTTTTGTCTGCAATATCAGGCAATGAAGTATCCACATATGTCATCCGATCATTTCAGAACATGCCACTGCAACCACACAATCTACATTCTTCAGTAACTTAGTAACTTCATAACGTTCTCAAACTAGAATGTTTACTCATTTCTAGAATTTATTGCTGATATAAAGTTTGATGTAATTGCATTGAAAAACATGTAGAATAAAAGCAACGTGCGATTAAAATGAAGAGGGCGTCGATAGTAATGGAAACAAGAACGTGACAAGCGCTTATCAACGAATTCCTGCTTATAGACCAGCTTTGTAAATATCCTCTGTGAATAAGCATCGAATAAGATCAAAAAATGAAAGTGAAATGAGTGATGTTTAGGTGCATTGACCAATTAGTTTCTTCTCTGTGAGTAAGTATAAATGTAAAAAGGGTCTCAACTAGTGGTACCCATAGCTTCCGGGGTGAAAGCAAAACACAAGAGAGCTCTGATACAGGCGAGTTGTTTAGTGGCATGATTTTACATTCTGGTTGTAAGGGGTAGATAAAGGGTTCAGCCCTCTCATTCAGCCTTCCCTCCGCACACAGTAAATTTTTGGCCAAAACGGAGTGATGGAGCTAATCTATAGGTAATCAATGCATTTAAGTTATCAAATCACATCAAATGAGTATGGTATAACTCATTCCCTTATGATCGATCAACGGGACAGCTCGACTTCTCAACGAATACAGAGCGATTCAGTAAGCTCATTGCTTGACGAAGCACTGTAACAGCAAAACTAGATGGGAAGCTGCGAAATGCTAAATACATCTAGCAGCATCTCCGTAGCACGATTCATGCATAAGGTGCGAAAAGTCCTGGAATCAAGTTCTGGCTCATCCCAGTCTATCAACGAATATAGAGTGATACAGTTGTATTTTGCGATTGCAACGCTTTCTTTAACAATAAACAGACTTAATCACTCCAGTCTCGTTGAAAATTGATCTGAGCCGGGGATCGATCCCGGTACCATTCGCACAGTAGGCGAGAATTATAACACTAGACCACTCAGCCGTGCACCGCTTGTATACGGCCTGATATCGACGAAACAAACTTCGCCATTGCAACACGTTGTTAAACAAAAAATGCACTGAAATACTTCACAACCTTAATAAGTTTCTCTAAGCCGGAGATCGAACACGGGACCTCTCGCACCGTCAGCGAAAATCATACCACTATACCAATCACCCTGCAACGCTGACATTAGATATGACAATATTAAATAAGAAAATAGAAAAATCGCACAACAATTAGACCACTCAGCCGTGCAACGCTGATATTGGACTTGACAGTGCCGAAATAAATTTTGCCACTATAACGCTTTCTTCACCAAGAAACTGCATGAAACGCCCCACTCTCGTCGTAAAGATGGGCAGCTCCGGGGATCGATCCTGGAACTAGTCGCACCCTAAGCGAGAATCCTATTATTAGACCACTCAGTCCTGCAACACTGATATTGAACCTGACAGTGCCGAATCAAATATTGCCATTGCAAAGCTTTCTTTAACAGTAAACGGACTGAAAACCTCGACTCTCTTCGAAAAGGTGGTCTATTCCGCGGATCGATCGTGGGACCCCTCGCACCCTAAGCGAGAATCATACCAATATGCCACTCATCAGTGCATCGACGGTATTCGCCTTGACAATAACGGATCAACATTTGCCATTGCAACACTTTCTTCAACATTAAACGGTCTGAAACACTCCACTCTCGTCGAAAAGTTCGGCTGAGCCGGGGATCGATGCCGGGACTTCTTGCACCCTTTGGGTGTTTAACAAGTTTTGCCATTGATCACTTTCTTCCACAATAAATGCGATAAGTGGCTGCACTCTCGTTCAAAAGTTGGGCTGAGCCGGGGATCCATCCCAGGACCTTTTGCACCCTAAGCGAGAATCTTACCACTAGACCACTCAGCTGGTATTGGCCTTGACAACTTTTGCCATAGATCGCTTTATTTAACATTAAACGGACTAAAACACTCCACTCTCGTTGAAGAGTTGGGCTTGCGCCGGAGATCGATCCCGGGACCTTTCGCACCCTATGGGTGAATTGCATCCCTAGACCACTCATCCCTGCAGCACTGACATGTGACCTGGCAATTCCGAATCAAACTGTGCCGTTTCAACGCTTTCTTCAACATTAAATGCAACAAATGGCTCCACTCTCGTTGAAAAATTGGGCTGAGCCGGGGATCGATCCCAGGACTTCTCGCACCCTATGGGTGAAACACACCCCTAGACCACTCATTCCTGCAACACTGACATATGAACTGGCAATTCCGAATCAAACTGTGCCATTTCAATGCTTTCTTCAACAATAAATGCAATAAATGGCTCCACTCTCGTTGAAAAGTTGCGCTGAGCTGGGGATCGATCTTGGGAATTCTCGCACCCTATGGGTGAATCGCATCCCTAGACCACTCATCCGTGTAACCATGAAATATGACCTAGCAATTCCGAATGTAATGTAGCCATTTCAACGCTTTTTTCAACAATGAGTGCAATAAATGGCCCCTCTCGCCTTCCAAAGTTGGGCTGAGCCGGGGATCGATACCGGGACTTCTCACACCCTAAGCGAGAATCATACCATTAGACCACTCAGCTGTGCACCGCTGCTATTCGAGTTCACAACTTTTGCCATTGATCGCTTTGTTTAACATTAAACGGACAAAACACTCCACTCTCGTTGAAGAGTTGGGCTTGCGATGGAGATCGATACCGGGACTTCTCGCACCCTATTGGTGAACCGCATCCCTAGACCACTCATCCCTGCAGCACTGACCCCCTCATCACTCAACCCTGCAACCCTGACATATGAACTGGCAATTACGAATC
>MQTX01000082.1:865220-954818 GCA_009735665.1 Angiostrongylus cantonensis | reverse complement strand
TGACTAGTATGATAGGGCGACTTAATTCTCCGTTGGCTACGCGTTATGAACGTGAAACAGAGCGGTCTTTTGTACTCTCGCGATACCTCAGTGAGCCTTGTTAACGTGTGAATGTGGTCCATCGTACTAAATCCTTTTTGAAACCCTGCTTGCTCGCATAGCTATCCTTCGTCCAGTATTCTGTCAGTCATGTTTAGGATGACTCGAGAGAAAAGTTTTTGGACGACATACAGCAAGCAGATTGAGCGATAATTGCCTATATCGTGTTGGTTGCCCTTCTTGAACAACAACACGGTCTTGCTTGTCATCCACTGAGTAGGGATCTTGCATTCAGACAGGTAACGTGAGAAGAGCCGAGCCAATGTTCTTACAAGGACTGGCGGAAGGTTCTTCAGATGTTCTGATCTTATCCTGTCCGGACCGGGCGTTGTTCGGTTTTTCATCAACAAAATGGCATGTCGGGTTTCGGAAGGCTCATCCGGTCGTGCAACACATCCATCTTCTTCTATTTCATATGACGGGAGGTGGACGTGGCTATCCAAGAGATCTGAGTAGTATTCGTGAACGATTTTCTCCATTGCCTTTCTGGATATCGTTGTCGTTCCGTCTGGGCGTCAGAGTGCTATCTTCTTGGTCTTGTAATTGGCAAAGCATCTGTGGGCTTTGCGAATACCTTTCTCAGCCTCTGCATCTTCCACCATTGCTGCTGCTCTTCTCTCTTTATCATTTCTTCATTGGGTGTTGTTGGCTGAATTTCTTCCTCTGGGTGCGAAGCTGTGATAGATGGTTGGAAATGTTTTCACCAAGCTGAAAAAAACATGAAAACTACTTAGAAATACTTTGAAATATTACCCAGTACAAAAGAAAATCATAATAAGGATCCATAGATGGAGTGTTGCTTCACATACTGAAAGAGATAAACAAGCAAGAAATCACCTTCGAAATAAGATTGTTCGCTTTGGCTGTCCTCCTTCACACCTTGATTCTCAGTAAGCAGAGCGAGTTCGTCCTCCGAGAGATGTTACGCTCCGATTTTACCTCTTCGACATCACACTCACATCAGAAACCTGAAGTAATCAGCTTCAACAAATGGCAACGCAAGCAAGTGGAGGTGATTTGAAGATCTGGCGTGCTATCCTCCTCACACAGGATTCATCATTATATTGCAACCGCTAATACTTCGGTAGGCGAACACGTCTCAATTCCAAATTCTTGCGAATCTACGACTTGGACATAGTTCACATCTCACACCAACACAGCTTCCACCTATCCCGTTATTTACAGAAAGCATATGCCATCACATTTTTCGTGTACTGCAAGACGCAAGTACCTTACGACTCATTCAGATCAATCTAGTTCAGATTAAGGTAATCAATCTAGTTCAGATTAAGGTACACATAGACATTGAAAACATGAAAATGACAAAGAACACGCTGGATAACTCGTTAGGTCAGAGATCCGACCTATCTTCAAATAGACATAGTAGGAAGTTTTTGTTCAGTAAGGGTTAGATATCAGAACAGCGACAACTATGTCAATTCTAGACCACACATGCGTGGTATGACTCAAACATGTAAATGATGAGATAAAAACGAATAAACACATAAGCAACATACCGTTTCTTCCCTTACGTGCTTCATACCGCTAATTTCAATGACCGAAGTTTTCAATGGAGCTGCGGTTGACGTAAGAATAGCATCAACAAATCCACAACTTGCCTACAGGGTGCGATCATCCCCGTCTAGAAGTTCGCTTCCAGTTTCAGCTGAACAAGTAGCACATAAATTCAGAAATTTCGTCACTACAGTTAGACGTCCACGGATCATCCTCATATGAGGGATCTCGAGCCGGTTAGTCCCGAGGCTACTTGGCGCGTACCCCGGTGGCGGATAGGGGGTTAATCGCGGACCAAAAGCGACCTTTGCCTCCCTGAGACGTAGGTAGATCCAGAGGATGAACTCCCCGTTTCTGCTGCGCCGATTTGGCACGTACTTTCTGTATTTGTTAGGCGTATTCATGCATGCGTATGTTAGAGCGTTCTCGCTTCATTCGGATTGTGTTCTAACTCATTAGTCGGCTATTCGGAAGACGCCATTGTCGACAACATCGGCGAGGAGTATGATCGGGTCATTGAACACCTTCACGTTAGCGCCATGAAAGCTGAAGGTTCGAGGATCACCAAGAGACGTCCGTCTATCTCCAGAAACTCTCGAACTAATACGCCAGCGTGGAATCGCACGAGCTGCAGGCAGCCGCGAACTAACGTCCGAGCTTGCGAAACAATGCAGACAGGCGATAAAAGAAGATCTTAAAGAGAGAAGAGCAGCAGTAATGGTCGAAGCTGCAGAGGCTGGGAAAAGGAATCGCAAAGCCCGCCGAAGCTTCGCTAATTACAAGACCACGATGACTGCACTCCGACGCCCAGAAGGAATGGTTACACCGTCCAGGAAGGCGATGAAGAAAATCATTCAAGAACACTCAGCTCTTCGATGGCCACCTCTCCCTTCCGTCATATGAAATAAAGGAGGATGGATATGTTGTTCTACCGGTTCTCCCTTCCGAAATCCGACATGCCGTTTCATCAATGAAAAATCGAACGGCACCAGGTCCAGACAGGAGAAGATCAGAACATCTGAAGAACCTTCTGCCAGTCCTCATAAACACACTGGCTCGGCTCCTCACATGGTACCTGTCTGAATGCAAGGCCCCTACTTAGTGGAAGACCAGCAAGACCGTGTTAGTGGTCAAGAAGGGTGACCTATACGATGTCGGCAACTATCGCCGTCTGCTTGTTGTCCGTCGTATACAAAATTTCCACTCCAGTCATCCTAAACATGACTGACAAAACACTGGACGAAGGTCAGCCATGAGCAAGCAGGGATTCGAAAAGGATTTAGTACGATGGACGACATTCACACGATCACAAGGCTCATTCAAGTATCGCGCGCGAGTATAAAAGACCGCTCTGTCTCACTTTCATCGAGTCAGAGATGGCCTTTGATTCAATTGAGATAGAAGCAATCATGGAAGCGCTTGGTAGACAAGGAGACCCTACTCATTACATAAAGATTCAACGTGAGCTGTACAAAAATTTCACAACTAAAATTTCACCATTTTACAACGACGTTAACGTTGACGTCAAAAGAGGATTTAGGCACGGCGATACAATCTCGCCGAATTTATTTACAGCCCCCCTCCAGAACGTCATGCGAACATTGGAATGGGATAATATGGGAGTGAAAATCGATGGTCGGCAGTTACATCACCTTTGCTTTGCTGATGATATCGTTCTTGTAACACCAGACATTAGCAAAGAAGAAAGTATGCTTGTGGACTTTGATAAAGCATATGGAAACATTGGTCTTCGACTAAATCTCTGAAAACGATGTTCTTGAAGAACGGATTGGTTTCAGTTGCCCCATTCACGCTCAACGGAACGAATATCTCCGAATGCTCCAGTTATGTCTATCTAGGTCGGGAAATCAATATGATGAACGACTTAGCTCCATAGCTGAGCAGAAGGAAACGAGCGGCTTGGAGAGCTTTCAAGAGCATCTAGGGTGTGGTAAAGAAAACAAAGAACGCCCGACTCCTTGCCCACCTTTTCGACACAACAGTTCTTCCTGCCCTAACGCATGCGTCAGAAACCTGGTCGCCTCGTAAGCAGAATGAAAGATCACTCAGCGTTATCGAACGCGCAGTCGAAAGGACGGTG
This sequence comes from Angiostrongylus cantonensis, assembly GCA_009735665.1. NCBI lineage: Eukaryota > Metazoa > Nematoda > Chromadorea > Rhabditida > Metastrongylidae > Angiostrongylus > Angiostrongylus cantonensis. The sequence continues at coordinate 951,103 of MQTX01000082.1, read as the reverse complement.
CTAGGAGTATCCCGTTTCACACAAGTAGGGGGTGGGATCCGAAGCCCCGACCTACTTCAACGATCGAAAATCAAAGATGCCGTTCTATACGCCAAACAGTCGAAGATAAGGTGGGCCGGACACGTAATGCGTATGAATGACAACCGATGGACAAGAGCTGTTTGTGACTGAATTCCTCTTGATGCGAAACGTACTGCGGGAAGACCACCCACCCAATGATCAGAGTTTTTAATGAAGAGCGTAGAAGAAACATATGATGCTCGACGTGACGAGTCCCTAAAGCGAGCAGAACCCACTGCGCTACTCTTGCACGCGATAGGGAAAAATGGAGGATTTACTGGCGCCCGCTCGGGTCACTCGACCATCAGCGGGGATACAGGCGATACAGGGGATACAGGCGATACAGGGGATACAGGTGTAGACGCAGTTCATGAAAAACGCATGGTACAAAGGCGAAAAAATTGAACTGGATGGAGGATTTACTGGTGATTGCAGAGGCCATCTAGTAAGTATATCATGGACGATCTTTCAACATGGAAAAAAGAAGGACGTATCAGACAGAAGAAGGAGATCAGCAGTGGGCCGCATTTGAGCCTCTCAAGAAACGATCGAGCAATTGAAAGACCTGAAAATCCACGCTCACCTTCTCGACTCAATGGTACTCCCAGCGCTCTGTCATGCTGCAGAAATGTGAGCTGATACTTCAACTATGTCAAGAATACTGTGCACCACTTACAGAGCAACTCAACGATATCTGCTCGAACGTAGCCGGCACTCACGACTTCTGGACAGAATGCAAACCGTTGACCTCCGAAACCTCTCCCATCTTCGGGATCCAAGAGAATACGCATAGACTGCGGAACATAGATGGGTCGCTCACATAATGAGAACAGGCGACAGATGAACGAAAAGAACTATAGAGTGGACTGACTCCGATTATTTTACGGGTGACCACGGCATGAGAATGGCACCCGCCAGCCTCACACCTGAATGAAACAACCATGGACGGTTGCGAGAGAAAGAAATGAATGGCAAACGAGTTCCATACAGCTTGTAAAATCAATCCATCCAATTATCCAATTAGGTTTTGTCTACTGAGACTACGAAAGTATCTGTATGAGCAGATTGGGTGTCAGCTTGACCTCTCCATGCTGTGAAGAAAGTGAACCTGCCGCAAGGTCAGTCAATCATTGTGCATTACTAAATGCACAAATCTGTAGTGGGGCGCGTTTGGAGCACTGGTTGGAGGAGCCATTGCGACACACGTGGAATGGATCTACGCGACCATGGCCCACCAAGCCCTCCATCACTCCGGGTTCGGCAAATTTGTATTAGACTTGTCTGGAACGATAGCAGCACTGGCTCGATACATCGGTAGACCACCGCGATTCATTGTAAAGGCCAGATATGCATTCAATCACCTCCAACGATGCTTAAAGAAGTCGAATGCATAGCGCACCCCTCAGGCAATGATCAACGCCGAGAGCATTTTCTCTTTTCACTAAATGTAGTAGTAAGAACCTCGTAGGTGCTCATCAAAAAAAAAACAGTGAATTCGTGTAATAGTTTACGACTCATCATGGATAAGAACTGTTGCATGATGTGATCTACAGGGTAGCTTCGACCGAAACCATTGTCACTTGAGCGGTAAAGGAAGTCATCACAGAGTGAAAACGAGTGAGAATAAACCTGTGACACGATTTGGTCACCTGAGCTTCTCACTACTTCTTTGAAACAGATAACCGCGATTTTTGTGTTGTACTACGGTCTGCGTTAGGAAAGACGACATCTCGTGGTGGTGTCCGTAACATAACGATTAAAGAAAGTACAGTTCAATGTCTAAGCGAGAACGTTAATGTGGAGCGAAACCTTATAGTCTGAACAATCCGGTACAGTACCTCCAAGAAAGTGCAAAGACACTAGAAAATATATTTAAAAAGTGATTTGATTTTACAACTAATGGAGAAAGGTGATGAAACTAAAAATTTTATAAAAACTAAAACTATTTAATCACATCTTTTCGAAGAAACTTAAGGGAGATTGCAACACATCTAAAAGCCATGGTGATCGTTTGGTAAACGGTAGTTAAAAAGGTGGGCTAACTCACATAACCAATTCATATATTGCGACCTTAGCAAGGGAATATCCCAGATTCTCGAGTAACGCATCATGGCGGCGCAGTTTCCCGCTGAAACATTTGAGCCATGAGTGACTCATGTTCAGACGAGCGTTTTTTCCTAACTCGATAGAAGTTTGTTTCACTGCAGCGACTCATTTCATTCTTTAAGTGCAAAAAAATGTAAGGAATAACGCATCCAATAAGAAGACATTTACGAGCATTACGAGGCACACAACATGATGGGATACGTTTCGTGCTACTGGGTTGCATATTTGCTAGTGGCTAACCGATTACTGAAATGAAAAAAAACGTTTACCCGAAAGTCAAAAATTGAAGTCCTGGCAGGCTTAGTGATTCCTTGCCTCAATGGTTCGCGACTGTGTCGTGATGTTGGTGCCGAAATGAGAGGCCCAACAGGTTGCGATTCCTCGCAGGAAATAACTTCAACACAGAATTGCCTAAGAAGTTCATTGATGCTTTCGTCCTTGTTTTGCTTTTCGACACCCTCTTGCTTGAATGATAGTGCGAGGTCCCAGTCGCAACACCACGGGACCCATCCCGCGAATTTCACGATCTCGCGGTGGAGGAATAACATTGCAACAAACGTAGCGAACTTTATTTCTAAAAGTCATCTACCAGTGGGAATATACGCGAGGCGAAGGCTCGAAGCTATGACCGCTTATGCACGGTACCCGAGCCCGTTACAAGAAAGCTTTGTAAACCCTCATAGTTTCCTTCTTTCTTTGTAAACCCTCATGATTTCTGCAGTCTACATTTTAGGCAATAAGAGCTCTCCCGTGGAGTGCAAATAAGACGCCACTCTTAGTAAACTCCAACAGAAGCAAAAAGTAGTTTGATGCAGATAGAGACAATGTTCACAGTACACGACGATGAAACAGAGAGTAAGAAAGAAAGCTGAAAACTGGAGAGAGAGAGAGAGAGAGAGAGAGAGAGAGAAAGAGAGAGGGAGGGAGAAAACAGAGTGATAAGGTGATACTTCAGTAGTGGAGTGATGAAGCAGTATGAGGAGCAAATGAGAAATACAGACATCTCCAGCCAAGGAAGTCCGTAGTCTGACAGAATCATAAATGGACTTAAGGGACGGAAGGTCTCCATTGGTATTCTCTTAAGCGGAAGAGAGCACTGGTTTGGTGTGACTGCATGTTACGAAATCCTTAACAGCCATGGTCAGGCGAAATCCTATGTAGAAGCAATTTCGAAACACATTAAGGCGGCACCAGTGTGCAAAACAATACGAAACGAGAACATAAACCAGGTGATTTTATGGAAAGGTTTAGAATAATCACTGCGCCATAAAGTATATTGTATACTATCAATATGTATTCTTTCTTTGATGAGCTTACACGAGGTTGATAACGATATTTATTTTCGGCTACCGTTTCATTGTCTACTAACTTCTTGTGATTAAAGGGATAAAGTGTAAGGTTCGAAAGGATCGCAGTTGCTCAATCGCTGCGGGACCCCAACGGATAGGCCGTGCATTGGACTTCATGAACTCAATTATCCTATAAATGATATAGCGAATATCCGAATTCATATGATGAATTGCGGTGACTTACCGATATGTGATGTCCATGTTTACGTCCACCAAGCAATTCTGTAGATATTTTAGCTTTTTATTTGCTGGCTACTACAATTTTCACGCAGGTGATAAGCAAAATACAACCACAACGTTGCTGAGCAATTTACAAAACCTTGGACCGCAGGTGTCTATGGTTGGAAACGAACGCGCTACTGTCCTTTCCGGGAGCAACGCGTTCACCACCACACCATGCGGGTCCTTCGTTTTGCCTCTCGTTCAGCTAGTTTTATCGCTCTTTTTGCCGTCAGCAATCAAACGCCAACGGGATTGATCTGGCAGCCCACATCGCCATAGAACCCAGTTAAGCTGAGGCTGCAGTTGAAATCGAAATAAAATAAAAAGCACATTGTACAAAAATAAAAAACACTGAAACATTGTGATGTTGCTTTTGGATGCATCGGATGCTTTTGTCGAATACATCGTGTAGCTTCCGTTATTATTTATTGATTCGCAAAAACAGCACACTTATTCGTTAACAAATAATATTACATCACTAGACAGACTACTTAACATTTAAACCATACAACAATTGAGTGTCAACTTTCCTAAAGTGTGAGTCGCGCCCACAAGAAAAATTCCTCAAATGTGGACAGCAGAAGGTTAAAAAGCAATCTGAGCAGGTCGCAGTTTGCGATGACTTTATGCAGTCGTAGACCATGCAACTTCGAAGCTGGCTGGAAAGGACACCATTACAGAGGGAGCTGTTGGTGTGTCCCCATCACAACCGTCAATCCGCAACCACCAGCAAATATCCTCCATTGTGTAACTATTTTGAGATATTTACTGCGTTTTACTAGTTTTAACGGCAGGGCATTATTTGTGAAACAACCACAATGATGCTGAGGTATTTGCAAAACACCGGACCGCAGGTGTATGCGGTGACAGAACTAGCTGAGAGCCAAGTGAAACGAAGGAACCACATGGTGTGGTGGTGAGCGCGTTACTCTCCTGAAAGGACAACAGGGCGTTCGTTTCCCACCGCAGACAGCTGCGGTCAGGAGTTTTGCAAGTATCTCAGCGTCATCGTGGTTATTTTCGAATAGATTAGGGATTATTTCATAAGCGAAGTGAGGGCATATACAAGGTAAAAGGCTATGAAACAGAAACGATTCTCCGAAGGAGCTCAAAGTGGTAGTGATACCTAACATTTCTTTACAAAACTAGTCTAACTGAAGTACTCTCTACTGGGAAAGATGGGGTAGTGACAACCACTTTCAACGCTTTGAGCACGTGGGCATAGACAATATACCTAAATACAGCTGAAAAAAGTTTAATTCGCTCACATGTCATAATCCACCAGCTTATGACGCTGCCATTGTATAAAATCTGGAGCTGCTAGGAATACGGCGGCAAGCGTGCGACTATCGGTGATCTGAAATAGTTTACACTAGTAACCTACAATGATCTGAGCAAACTAAAGCATGAACAGGTTTGATCTTTACCAGTGCCTTAAGAACCACTACGGGGAGGGATTCGAATTTACCAAGAAGTAGAGGCGGTCGAATGCACATATGTGGAGCAATGAATTGCAGTAGGCAAACGATGTCACCTGTTGCACCTGTAGTCCTGTCGATCGTCGAGTGACTCAAGCGGGCACCAATAAACCTGCCATTTTTCCCTGTCGCATGCAAGAGTGGCCCAGTGGGTCTGTTCGCTCTAGGGACTCGTCAAGCATCATATTTTTCTTCTAGGCTTTTCGTGAAGAACTCTGACCACCGCGTTGGTGGTGTTTCTGCAGTACGTTTGACACACCGAGTAATCCAGTCTATAACGGCTCTTGTCCATCGGTTGTCATACACACGCATTACGTGTCCGGCACTACTTGTCTTAGTCTATTTAGTGTGTAGAACGTCATATAGTCCTAGCGTCGTCCTTTCGACTGCGCGTTCAATAACGCCGAGTGATCTTTCACCCTGCATACGCAGCGACCAGGTTTCTGACGCATATGTTAGGGCAGTATGTACCGTTGAGTAGAAAAGATGGGAATGGATATCCAGGCCGCCCGTTTCCTTCTGCTCAGCTCTGGTACTAAGTCGTTCACCATGTTGATTTCGCGACCTAGGAAGACATAACATTCGGAGATATTAGTTCCGTTGACCGTGAATTGAACATCATTTTTGTGAGATTTAGTCGAAGATCAGTCATTCCATAGGTTTTATCAAAGTCGGAATGCATACGTTCCGCTTGGCTAATGTTTGGTGTTATAAGGGTAATGTCATCGTAAAGGCGAAGATCACGTTACTGCCGATCATCGATATTCACTCCCACATTATCCCATTCCAATGTTCGTATGACTTTCTGGTGGGTGGTGGTAAATAACTTAGGCGAGATGGTATCGCCTTCCTTAACCCCTCTTTGACGACGACGTTAATATCCTTGTAGAGTGGTGAAATCTTGGTTGTGAAATTTCTGTACACCTCACGAAGAATCTTTATGTACTGAATAGGGACTCCCTGATCACAAAGAGCTTCTATGACAGCTTCTCTCTCATTTCAATCAAAACCCTTCTGTTAATCGATGAAAGTGAGACAGAGCGGTCTTTTGTGCTTTCGCGATACTTCAATGAGCCTTGTTATGGTGTGGAAGTAGCCCTCCGTACTAAATCCTTTTCGAAACACTGCTTACACCTATGGCTGTTCTGTTCTGACCTTATCCTGCCCGGACCTGGTGCTGTTCGATTTTTCACCGACGAAATAGCATATCGGATTTAGGAACGGGAAACCGGTGGTATAAAAAATCCAACCTCCTTCATTTCATATGACGGAAGGGAGAGATGGCCATCGAAGAGATCTGAGTAGTAATCATGGATGATTTTCGCCATTGCCATTCTGGACGCTTGTTCCGTCTGGGCGTCGGAGTGCGAGCATCTTGGTCTTGTAATTGGCGAAGCTTCGGCGGACTTAGCGAATGCTTTTCCCAGCTCCTGCAGTTTCGACCGTTACTGCTGCTCTTCTCTCTTTTAAGACCCTCCTTAACACCTGCCTGCATTGTTTTGCATCTTCGGACGTTAGTTCGCGGTTGCATGCAGCTCTTGCGATTCCAAGCTGGCATGTCAGCTCGAGTGTTTCTTTAGACAGACGTCTCTAGGTGACTTTCGAACTCTCAGCTTTCACAGCGCTTACGTGAAGATGTCGAACGAGCCGATAATATTCCTCGTCGATGCTGTCGACAATGGCGTCTTCCAAACAGCCGACTAATGAGTTGAATAAATCCCAGTTTGTGGTAGCTCTGGGACTTCGGTTTTTGAATTTCACGGCTTTCTCTCCTTTCTGCGAAAAATAGAGTTTTGCAAGGACATGGTGGCCTGATCCCGTGTAGAATTTTGGGACAACAGCCACACCGGCTAGGGGCAAAACCTTCTGTTTACTATGATGTGGTCTATTTCGTTATGGTACCCTCACGGGAGAATAGACTTGGGAGACTCCCACGTCCAACGGTTAGGGTTGCGCTTCTGGAATTGCGAGTTAACATGGATAGTCTTGGTGGCCATGATAAACCCAGATGGCCGCTCACCCTGTTCGTTCCATTTCAATCCTTGGGTCCCAATACGACGTTCTTCTTAGTCCAATCTTGGCATTGAGATCTCCAATGATGATCTTGAAGAATGTACCGTCTTTTCTGTAAAACTTCTCCAAGTCCACGTAGAATGCTTCGACTTCTTCTTCGTCATATTTCGATGTTGGCACGCAAACGACGAAGATTGTCAAGCCGGCATTGATCCACATCTTTCTAATCGTAAACGTCCGATTTGTGTTGTATGTTGTTCGAATGAATCGATGTTCATGAACAAACTCATGTTGACGAGATTGCCGACACCGCCGACTCCTGTACTGTCGCATGTTTCGAGGAAGAGTTCTTTTGGTCCGCGATTAACCACCTTTCTTGCTTCGCGACTAACCGGCTGGAGATCCCTCATGTGTTGACGAGAATGCCGACACCGCCGACTCCTGTACTGTCGCATGTTTCGAGGAAGAGTTCTTTTGGTCCGCGATTAAGCCTCTATCTGCCACCTAGGGATGCGACAAGTAGCCTCGCGACTAACCGGCTGGAGATCCCTCATATGGTGGTGATCCGTGGAGGCAAACGACATATCAATCTTATTTTCAAATTATCATACGTTTGCTACCAATTACTCAAGTGGTATGAGAGCCGTGGTTGACTCTGAACGCAGGATCGTACCCAAGACGACGTGTCCACCCTCAGGTATCTATTAGAACTGTGCAATATGCTGAAACCAAACAAATGAAGCGCGGAGTAGTCTTGCCCAAAAAAGCCTCGCTCTAATATTTTAGGTACATTGAAACAACGAAACTTTCCCATTTTAGGTTTGGATAAAAACTGGATAATCAACAGCTTGTTTTGCGTTGGAAAGCAATGAGTGAAGCTTAGAAACAGGCAACACAACTCAAACCAACGGTCACCAGTCGGTGGTTCACAAAATATGAAGTAATCTAAAAATGTGGTAGAACTCACTTTGTCAGCTATTCTCCGTTCAATAAGGAACGATTTACCAAAGCTAGCCAGACGAGAGACCAAGTTTTCAGTAGCCCCCTCAAAACCATGCAAGAGCGCGGCCTCCAGAAGGGCGAGTGTCGACTTGAACGAATGAAGATGTTTTGAAAAACTATTCACTGGAAATGTATGTTTCTTTAGCACTGTTAACGTTAGAAGGTAAATAAGACCATAAACCAATGATTGCCATCTATTTTATAATTCACAAAGTATTTCCAAAGACCTTTAGAGACCAGGGCTTATAGCCCCGACAATAATCAATAACTCAACACTTTTCCTGATGAGCAGACATGAAGGCATCAAAAATGAAAATTTATGTGTTACGTTTTGGCTGCACTTTCTTTGGATTCTGCATCGTCACTGAGGGCCAGCGATTTTTTCATTCCTACCTTCACTTCTGATTTCGGTTTCAACATCATCTCCAAATTAACTAGTAGGAAGCCCGAATGAAGGAATCGTTGTCGAAAAGCACGTCTCTCAGATCCAAGCTGAGCATATCGTGGTCACCACTTGGATACGCCCTTGCAAGATTAGGTAGTCAGTCTAGGGAGGATCAGATTGCTCAGCCAAAAACAGGCCAGTCTCAGTACTAGCACAATGAGTTCTCCCGTCAACAACGTCTGGTAGTAAGACGATCGGAGAGAGGCCACAAAATCAGCGTTACGCAGGACGTCATTGGAACCGAATCTAACGGACACATTCACAACACCCCACGACGACGGTTTCGTACTCCGTACGCAAAACACTTCCCTTAGACGCTAATCTTCTTGCTCTTCTCGAAGTCGCAGAAAGCATCATATTACATGTGATCACCATACAATAAGACAAAAGCAAGAAGACCGACCTACGCCAACTAAACAACGGAACCCATGTTATCCGCGGAGAAAGGGTCCCGTGAAGAAATGCCGGTGGCGTAGACTTCGTCGTCCAAACGTCTCTTCTTCTGCTCATGGACAAGTGCAAGACCCCCTGCGCTTCATGGCCGTTTTCTGTAGCACTAATTGGATGCATTCTATGGAATCAATATCGAAATTGACATAAGCCACCAGTCTACCGCAAATTCTATCAAACTGTACAGCGCACAGAAATTATAGCGGCAATAAAGTGGCACATGCGAATAGCCTGTACTTCTCTCCGTCGAATTCCGAGAACAAAAGGGAAGACATCTACGCTTCGCTTCCCTGTTTTCCAGAAACAGAAAAATTAGTTTCTGGATGACACTGTGAACTAAATTTGCTTCTTTCTCTGAACAACACCTATGCACAACAGTAGCCGTAGCGTTTACCTCAATGTTGAAACCGAACGCACTCGACGAAAAGTACTGTTAGAAGCACTGCGAACAGATCCTCAAACTTCAAAATTTTTGTAATCTCTACCATAGCGAGCGTAGGTATAAATTTTCGTAACTACGGAACCATGCAAGATGCGCAGATGTCTCATCATACACTTGTTTCTTCTAGACGACAAGTGTTCGAACGAGATGACCTTCTACCCACGCGTGCTCAACTACTTCATGCTAGCCCTCAAGAACCGCCTGCAAACGAGAAGATACCTAAAAGCGAGTCAAAAACAACACCGACAAGTTCCTCAGTATTTGTTCATCCCAATTATGGGATGGGGTGCTAACGCATTCAAAAACGATAGAAAGCTCGATAGATGGTGGCAAAAGCGATGAATGTTATGCATAATAGAGATGCATGAATGATGTCAATGCGGTGAGTCGTTGGAGAAGAAAACGCATTTGATTTTAAGGATCATTTTAAAATGTTACAAAACCTTCTAACGAACAAACGTTTGCTCCACAAAACAGCACAGTTAGAGCAGATTTACAAACCTGTTATTTTTTTACTTCCAATGGAATGCACAATTCCCAAAAATGAGTTGACATGCCACGCACTTTCATCCACAAGTGTGACCAGCTTTTCCTCGGCCTCAGCAAATCCACCAAAAAACGCCGCGTCGAAAAACGATGAAATTTCACCGAGGAAGTGCCCGTTTACATAGAACGTATTCACTGAAACAAGTGGTCATCACTCAGTGAAGATATGTAATTAGAAATAATCATTTAAAACATGAATCCATCAACCATCGCAAAAATGAAGGAATGGGACATTCTGTTCACATAGCGGTCCTGAACTGGTTATTGTGGTGGTGAGACACTAAACTATCCATTAATCGGAGCCACGACGAACGCTGAATCCTTGGACCTGACTGGAAGAGTGAACGTGGTTTGGCAAAGGTTTGGAATTAACGGAATGAACAGGGCAGAGTTCTGCGAGCTCCGTGGTTCTCTAGCAGACGAGCTACCGCATAACATGCGATTATCAGGAAATTAAAAGTGAATATTCTCAATGATGTAATTCTCTCACTTTCGACGTCAATCCTGAAGGACCTGTGTTTGCCTTCTACGTAAAAGTTGATAAATGTTTCTTCTGCCATGATCACTAAAAGTCTTGAAAGAATTTACAGCGAAACAGTTGCAAGGACCGACCGGGCAGTAACATCTCGTTACCATAAGATATTCGTATGAAAGAAAAAACACTAATGCTAATAAATCGTTTTTGAATGAGCGTCATAAATTCTCTAAAAGGCAACATGAAGCCGAAAACAAAGCTTGAGGATTTCAATGCGGGACAGGAAAGTCTCATAAAGAGACCAAAGCGAATCCGAAGACATCAAAGGTTAATGGATTTGCGTTAAAAGTAAGGGCAGTTGTGGAATTGTGGGAAAGTGTCCGAACGAGGAATGAAAAGAACTTTAGGTAAGCGATGACAAGAAGATCGATGCTTTTGCGACATGCTGTTGTGTTCGCACGAACGGTTCTTCCTTTGAAGTAAAACTGCTCATCCGCGCGAAATTTCCTGCCACCGCGCTGATTTCGCTATTAATCTTACATTGGATGATAATGTTGGTTAGATAAGCCGCTTATAAATACAGTAACAACAAAAGATAGCACGGCGGTAGTGGTGCCGATTATCACGAGCACTGTCCTGGTTTGATCTCGCTCTTGTTTCACCAATCCTCTCATGTCTCTGTGGTTGGGAAATCGGTACTGGCCTTGACCCTGAAAACTAACTCCCTGCAATCAAAGTGGAACTGCTCTATCCCGCCTATCTCAAGACATCAGGGAGAATCGATTCCACCAGCATTCAGTGCCATTCATGACAAAAGCAAAATCGTCAAGCAGCCGAGGACACGTGTAATAATTTGGAAGACCTTCCTAGATGACGGATGGGAGTAAACGAATCGAATGCGAAGCGTATTAAGATCCATAAAGCAGAATGAAAGACAGGTAGTATAAAAAAATACAACAATAGCCAGGCAACGATAACAAACTTTAAGCGCAAAAAAATGTAAGGAATAACGCATCCAATAAGAAGACTTTACGAGCATTACGAGGCACACAACATGATGGGATACGTTTCGTGCTACTGGGTTGCATATTTGCTAGTGGCTAACCGAATACTGAAATGAAAAAAAACGTTTACCCGAAAGGCAAAAATTGAAGCCCTGGCAAGCTTAAACACCCTCTTGCTTGAATGATAGTGCGAGGTCCCAGTCGCAACACCACGGGACCCATCCCGCGAATTTCACGATCTCGCGGTGGAGGAATAACATTGCAACAAACGTAGCGAACTTTATTTCTAAAAGTCATCTACCAGTGGGAATATGCAAAACATGCACTGATTCGAAACTTTTAGTCATGGAATTCCTCTAGCATAGAGATTCCATTGGCAGCTGGCTTGACTACACAGGATAACGAACAGTCGACGTTATCGTCGTCGATTGTCTGCACCTCATCCGGAAAAGAGTGGCAGATCCGACATAAGTCTGGTCCCAATCTCCCGAACTTTGAGAAAGATAGGCCTTATCGGGCGCGAGGCGCAGGCTCGAAGCTATGACCGCTTATGCACGGTAGCCGAGCCCGTTACAAGAAAGCTTTGTAACTTTGCAGTTTGATGCAGATAGAGGCAATGTTCACAGTAGACGACGATGACACAGAGATATGCTGAGCAGAAATCGATAGAACTAGCTGCGAGACAGGCGAAACGAAGGACCCGCATGGTGTGGTGGTGAACGCGTTACTCCCCGGAATGGACAATACCGCGTGCGTTCTCCACCGCAGACACCTGCAGTCCAGAGTTTTGCAAATATCTCAACAATATTGTGGTTGTACCCTGGGAATAGCTGCTATATACGGCTTTAGCTCTCGGTTTTGCAAATGTTGAGTGACTAGTGTGATAGGGCGACTTACTTCTCCCTTGACTACGCGTTTATCAAGGAAAGGTTCCGCTTGGCTAATGTCTGATGTTATAAGAACGATATCATCAGCAAAGCGAAAGTGATGTAACTGCCGACCATCGATTTTCACTCCCATGTCATCCCATCCCAATGTTCGCATGACGTTCTGGAGGGTGGCTGTAAATAATTTTGGCGAGATGGTATTGCCTTAACTCCTTTTTTGGTGTCGATGTTACTATCGTTCTAGAATGGTAAAATCTTGCTTGTGAACCTTTTTGTACAGCTCATGAAAAATCTTCATGTACTGAGTAGCGACTCCTTGACTATCAAGGGCTTCCATGACTGCTTCTATCTCAATTAAAACAAAGGCCTTCTGTAAATCTATGGTGTGGATGTGGTCCACCGTACTAGGTCCTTTTCGAGACCTTGCTTGCCTACATGGCCGTTATTCGTCTAATATTCTGTCATTCCTGCTTATGATGACTCTAGTGAAAAGTTTGTAGACGACAGACAGCAAGCAGATTGGGCGATAGTTGCCTATATCGTGTAGGTCGCCCTTCATGAACAACAACACAGTCTTGCTGGTCATCCACTGAGTAGGGACCATGCATTCAGACAGGTAACGTGTGAAGAGCCGAGCCAGTGTGCTTACGAGGACTGGCGGAAGGTTCTTCAGATGTTCTGATATTATTCTCTCCGGACCTGGTGCTGTTCGATGTTTCACCGACAAAATGGCATGTCGTATTTTGGAAGGGAGAACTGGTGGCACAACATATCCATCCTCTTTTACTTCGTATGACGGGAGGGTGGAGGGTCGCGGTAAATAATTTTAGCGAGATTGTATCTCTTTGCTTAACTACGCTTTTGACGTCAGCGTTAATATAGTTGTAGAATGGAGAAATCTTGGTTGCAAAATTTTGTACAGCTCATAAAAAATCTTTATGTACTGAGTGGGGACTCCTGGACTATCAAGGGCTTCCATGAACGCTTCTATCTCAGTTGAATCAAAGACCTTCTGTAGATCGAGATCCTCTTCTCCTATGCACACAATTCAAGCCATTCGGCACTTGTTTTTGGTCAGAGCCGTGAATGAAAGATGGGAGGAAAGTAGTGAAGAAGTATATTTTTACTGCTTGGTCGAACGGCGTGGCCGAAACTGTTGCGGCCTACGAATGCCTTTATTTCGAAGCTCACGAAATCTTTCATTTGGCTCGTCTCGCGTCAGAACAGCGAAGTCATTTAACAAATAGAACATTAATGATGCTGAGATAATTTTAACCGTTTTTGCCTACTGCCTGCTCTTTTTGATGGCAGGGTATATTGCGAAATATAACTTTAATGAAGCTGAGATATTTGCAAAACTCTGGACCGCAGGTGTCTATGGTGGGGAACTAACGCGCTATTGTTCTTTCCGGGAGTGGCGCGCTCACCACCACACCATGCCCTCGTCTTAACTGGGTTCATTGCCGATTTGTGCTCCCCAGATCAATCCCGCTGTTGGGTGATTGCTGACGGCAAAAGATCGATAGAACTAGCTGAGAGACAGGCGAAACGAAGGACCCGCATGGTGTGGTGGTGAGCGCGTTACTCCCCGGAAAGGACAATAGCACGTTCGTTCCCCACCATAGACACCTGCGGTCCAGAGTTTTGGAGATGCTGAGATAGTTGCAAAACTGGGGACAGCAAGTATTTGCGGTGGGGAAGGAACGCGCTATTGTCCTTTCCGGGGAGTACTGATGGCAAAAGATCGATAGAACACCCGTATGGCGTAGTGGTAAACGCGTTACTCCCCGGAAAGGACAATAGCACGTTCGTTCCCCACCATAGACACCTGCAGTCCAGAGTTTTGCAAATAATCTCCACAATATTGTGGTTATACCCTGGGAATAGTTGCAATATACGGCTTTATCTCTGGGTTTGCAAATGCTGACTGACTAGTGTGATAGGGCCACTTAATTCTCCCTCAGCTACGCGTTCATCAAAGAAAGGATCTGCTTGGCTAATGTTTGGAGTTAAAAGGACGATGTCATCACAAAAGCTAAGATCATGTTACTGCCTACAATCGATTTTCACTGACACTTCATCCCATTCCAATGTTCGCATGACGCTCTGGAGGATAGTGGTAAATACTTTCAGCGTTACTGTATCGCCTTGTCTAATTCCTTTTTTGACGGCAACGTTAATATCGTTGTGACATCTTGCTCGTCAAATTTTTGTACAGCTCACGTGAGCTTCGTGAGCTTTCCAAGCGGAACGTATGCTTGCCAACTTTGACAAAGCCTGTGGAAAGATTGGCCTTCGACTAACTCTTACAAAAATTCATGAGGAGCGGATTGGTTTCGTATGCTCCATTCACGCTCAACGAAACGAATATCTCCGAATGCTCCAGTTACGTCTATCTAGGTCGGGAAATCAATATGATGAACGACTTAGCTCCAGAGTTGAGCAGAAGGAAACAGCTGGCTTGAAGAGCTTCCAAGAGCATCCAGGATTTAGTGAAGAGGACATTGAACATTCGACTACGAGCCCACCTGTTCGACTCAACGGTACTTCCTTCCCTAACGTATGCGTCGGAAACCTGGGCGCTGCGTAAGCAGGATGAAAGGTCACTCAGCGTTATTGAACGCGCAGCCGAAAGCACCGAGTATCCCGTTTCACACAAGTAAGGGATGGGATCCGAAGCTCCGACATACGGCAACGGTCAAAAATCAAAGATGCTGTTCTGTAAGCAAAACAGTCGAAGATATCGCAACTCTACCTGCCTGTTTATACTAAAAGGTATTTTCAAAGGAGATAATACACTATAACAAGACGTTGTACAACTAAAATCATAAATCTCGCGCTAATTCATTATTCTTCTTTCGTGTATTACTCCTCGCCGTCAACGGCTTGTTGTAAAGAAGAAGGAAAAGGAAGAGGAAGAGGAAGAGGATACAGTGACGAAGAAGCTGCGTGCTGCGCGATGATGGCGTCCGGAACTCCTCCGAAACAAATGATGCGGCCGACTTCTGAAGCAATAGCTCGTCAGAGTAAGATAAAAACTGCAGTAGCCCTTTTAAGACAAACTAATAGGGGCACAATTCAAAGAAGGGGTTAAAGGAGCGGAAACACGTCTTGACATGTTTTGGCCAAAATATGCATCTAAAAAATAATTAGTTAGTTATAGGACTATTGGAGATTCTCGAGGACTGCTCATCTATTGTGGAAAGAAAAAAAAAGAAAAAGAGAAAATTAGGGAGAGAAAAACTAATGAGAGGCGAATAATGAATGATTATTTAAAATGTCCAATGATGAAGGCAACAAAGGTTATGAGAGCGCCAACTGAAGTGGATGATCGTAATTCCCGTGCCCGTTACTGATAATTGCTTTGACTGAATACTTTACCTCGGGCATGGTATGTTTTGCTTCATATCTCCGCGCCCATAACAACAAAATAAAGCTGTATTCTGTAGCTGTTCTAGTTTAAACTGTAGATACCATCAGAGGATGTCTATTGGTACTTGCCTTCTCCTTTGCGTTCTTACCTTCGAGATTCTTTTCTATTGTTTCGTGTTTTACCGACGTGCGCGTGCGGCGCAGTTGTCAGGTTTGCCCTCTCAGTGCATAGCATTGCTCAATCTATAATGAACGAACTGAGCATTTGACTTCATTCCTAGCCTTTTGGAGGTAACTGAATGCATATCTAGCCTGGTTATACAGGTACATACCGACAGCCTATGTGCTATGTCACTGTTTCCTTGCTTTCACCAGAAATGCTTGGTTCCATTTTTTAGGCGTCAGACGAATGGAGGGTTTGGTGTGTTCCCGGCACGGGGTCGAACCAGCAATCGATCCAGTCTATTGCAGAACGCCGCTAACCACTTCGATACTCGCGCCTCAATGGATGCGTGTAAAATACATTTGTGAAATTACAAACTGAACTATACGTTTTAGAATGCATTACGGCCGACCTATAGCCATTTATTTTGGCTTTTCTTTTCGAGAGCACAATTCTGGAGTGAACGTCGAAAATTCTCGAAGTGGGAAGAAGTTGCCTATAGCACTTTAGAAGCTTCGTCTTCTTAAAAGAAAAAAGTCGAATACTTCACATACAATAGCAATTTTCTATTCTTTATTTCATTTTATACGTCCGTCTTTACGTCTACTGCGAGAATGCCAAAACTTCTCACATTCGATTAGTTTCCTCGCATCCATTGTCCACGAAGTTCTTCCAAATTTTACATGCGGCTTCGGTTTTTGCTTGAGGATTTTCATTTCATCTTGAATGTTGTTGAATGTTGTTAGAGCAATTCTTCCTGGAGTCCTGAGATAGCCCGGCTGCAACGTTCCCACTTGGATTGCAGTGAGTGATTTTTTCCCAGGCGGGTCCGATACAAATTCTCCGGCCCAGGAGGGACGATGGGCTTTGCTGGACTGGAGAGGAATCGAACAAGCATAGTACACGTGATAACAAGCAACACTACCAATGTGCAGAGTGGTCTACCCATTTGCGAAACTGTACCTGAACTCTTGCAATAATCACCTCTACCGTTGAAGCATATTATACAATTTCGTGTTATGAGTAGATGATCGTCTAGGCGGTCACGAACTAGCTGGCGCCCGATAGTCTTCGGTGATGTTTCACTCATTGATGGCACTGATCGATAGAAAACTAACTGAGTGTCAAACGAAGGTGATTTCTTGCTTGTTTATCTCTTTCAGTATGTGAAGCAACACTCCATCTATGGATCCTTATTATGATTTTCTTTTGTACTGGGTAATATTTCAAAGTATTTCTAAGTAGTTGTCATGTTTTTTCAGCTTGGTGAAAACATTTCCAACCATCTATCACAGGTTCCCATCCAGAGGAAGAAATGCAGCCAACAGCATCTGTCGTTCGTGCTTTGTCGGACGATAAGAGGGAATCGGCTGTACGTGGACCGTGGACTATCCCGAAGTATTTCTGTGTTCTAACTCTGAAAATGAAGAATTGCCGCGACGTTTCAGATTATTCGAATTTGGATCGGATTCAGATGTTTTGTCAGGATTCGTGTTTGAGATCGTTAGTGAACAATTTGCTATTGAGTTTGCGGATCACCGCCACTATATAAGGCAGAATGCAGTTGAGATTCCAGATAAATGTTAGAACAGGTTACTATGACGTTATTTTCTTTCGGTTATTTATGTCGGTTTTATTAGGGTTACTGGCAGACATCTTATCCAATGTTTTACAGTAGCTCAATGAGCCCACCCTCTCTGGGTCTTTCTGTGGGGATGTCAATAGAAAGCATGCTGCTTTGCCAAAAGGTGAGTCGATACGCTTGCCTGTCGGTTTTATTGACTTTACTTTTCAGTTTACCATGGAATGTCATCGTCACATTATGCTTTTGAGCAGGTGCAGTTTCATCCACACGCAATCAAATGCACTAGATTCAGTACATCGTCTTTGATGTTGTTGGTTTGGTACTGGTGAGCTTTTCCCTTTAGTTCTTGTGCTCAGTCCTAGCTCATCATTCAGCGATGATATTTTGACAGGTGTTGTTCGCACTCAAATGCACTATATTCAGTACATCGTCTTTGATGTTGTTGGTTTGGTACTGGTGAGCTTTACCCTTTAGTTCTTGTGCTCAGTCCTAGCTCATCATTCAACGATGATTGTTTTGACAGGTGTTGTCTGTGAGGACCAATTTTCTGCACTTATATTTTGTTCCGTCTATGTTGTCTATGAGTTCCATGTTGCGAATGAACTCTGGCTGGTTGATAATGGTGACCCTACTGAAGACATTGCTTATGAGGAAGCATCTCCTGAATAGAACAGAGAATTTGCTAGCTTTGCAGTAGGTAGTAGTAGGTTTGCATTACTTCATTATCCGCTTTTTTAACATCGTTTTTGCTTCTTCGCCACTGCCTTCATTTTTCATCGTAGTCTTCCTGTTCAATGATTGAAGTTTCTACAGAATGATTACGAAAGCAGTGGAGACGCCGAGGACGATGTGGCATGTTTTTTTTTTCAACCAAACTGGTGACTATTTGAATCTTTCCTTTACATAACTCAAAAAACCGACTTTCTATAAACTTCGGCATATATAATTAATATATTTATTTACGATCTCATAAACTGTTTTTCTTTAGCTGTGAGTCCGACTCGTAACATCACGGCTCTGAGGAAGGCGAAATTGCCGAAACGTCAGCCATTGACCGACAACAACAACAACGACAACGAAGGCATATACCAACCTCGCACCAGCTAAAGAAGATCAGTTTATACGATCGTAAATAAATATATTTTCATTTTCATGGTTCTCACAAATTTCTCTTCTCTATATTTAGGCAAATGTCGGTGGAAATCTATTGCTACTACCTGACCTAATCTTGCTTGGCAGCATCATGACACAAACACAACGGAGTTATTGTTGTTTTCCGATTGTTCACTGTTCGTTACTGAATGCATATGAGAAACGATTATTTCATGTGATGTAGTTTACGAAATAAATGTTCTTATACCCCTCTGATTGTATTAAGCCTTCACCATTCTTCTCTTATGTTCCGATGGATAGTACAATTCATACAGTGGCCAGCGCGACTGATCCTTCTAGTGGTTATCCGGAGGGAAACTGATTCAGAAGATCCTTGTATGGGCACCGGGACATTGCTCCCTGACGGACTGCATCACTAGTCGCTCCCATCCCTTACTTGTGTGAAACGGGATACTCGGTGCTTTCGACTGTGCGCTCAATAACGCTGAGTGACCTTTCATCCTGCTTACGCAGCGACCAGGTTTCCGACGCATACGTTAGAGAAGGAAGTACCGTTGAGTCGATGCCTGGATTACAAGGAACTTTGGTGACGATCCGTACCTACAATGCACATACACTTGCATCCTAGTCCTCGATACAGGACTTGCTCATGCAAGCAAGAAGGCTGTTACGTCATCAGCCTGGCCTAGACAAGACAACGCCACCCATTCGACGCCGTCTATGACACCAGAGAAGAACTCTTCCTCGGAACATTCGACCGTAGAAGAGTCGGGGGCGTCGGCGTTCTCGTCAACACGAGTTTGTCCATTAACATCGATTCATTCGCACAGCCTACAACCAGAATCGGAGGTTTACGATTAAAAAGATGTGTATCGATACCGGCGTTGACAATCCTCGTCGTTTATTGGAGGATTTACTGGCGCCCGCTCGAGTCACTCGACGATCAACGGGACTACAGGTGATACAGGTGAACTCCGCTCAAAGAGATGGTTGCAATGGCAGTGCTGTTTTCTTAGCAATTCTTTAAACAAAACGTATTTCTTGTCGATAAGTGAATATTAAGAGGAGCATTTGGCGCAGTGGTTGGAGGCACTTGAAATCGAACCGGCGCCCAAGACCCCAAGCTTTTCAACCCTCCGGTGTCGGCAAATTGGTACCGGGCCTGTTAGAGAGGAGAGCAGCACTGGTTCGATACATCGGTAGGCCATCGCGAGTCATTGTAGAGGCAAGATATGCATTCAATCCCCTCCTTCGATATCCTTTTTCCTTTTAAGTGAATATTAATGACATGACGTGAATGTTCGTTGAAAATGCCGCATCCACAGTGTTCGGAATTCCGTACAATACACATAATGTCCAGCTCCACCTCATATTCTTTTTTACACGATTTGTCATTCACTTCTACTGCAGAGATCGTCGAGCTTCCTGAACTCGATTCATTTGCTCGTATCATCCACGAAGGTCTTCGAACTATTTAGTCATAGCTCTGGTTTCTGCTTGAGGATTTTTTTGGTCATAAGTGACGCTGAATATTGGTCGGCCCTCCTGAAGTCCTGTGATAGCCGGGATAACGAGTACACACTTCGGTTGCAGAGAGTTATCGCTGTATCCGCTCCGCAAAGCAGAGCGACTGCATGCGATGAAGTTCTTGGGGGGCCTCAGCACAGCTGCGTCGGCATTCCAGAGGTGATCAGCTCGATTATTCTACGGCATTTATAGAGTAGAACGAAAGTCCTCAAGGAACAAACGAACCCAGCCGCAGAATCCGAAGATCTTCGTGTATTGCAGAGGGAGCGAATTGTGAACGCAAATTGGCAAGCTATCTACAGAATTGCCTGGAGGACATAAACATATATTTAACATATCTTAAGCCACCGCAGTTCATCATTTGAATTAGGATATTTGCCAGATCATTTATAGGATATGGTTGATGAAGTCGAAAGCGGCCTATCGCTTGGGGTCCCACAACGATTGAACAACTTTGATCTTTTGAAACCTTACACTTTATCCCTTTAATCACAACAAAGTAGTATACAATATCATTTGTGATGCAATGCAATGAATATTCTCAACGTTTCCCTACAATCACCTGGTTTATGTTTTCGTTTCGTATTGTTTTGCACACAGGTGCCGCTTTAATGTGTTTCGAAATTGCTTCTACTTAGGATTTCGCGTGACCATGGCTGGTGAGGATTTCGTAACATGCAGTCCTACCAAGCCAGCGCTCTCTTCCGCTCAAGAGAATTTCAGTGGGGACTGCTAACGATTGGTCAATTCTTTCCCTTCAAGTCCGGTTATGATTCTGTCAGACTACGAAATTTCTTGGTTAGAGGTGTCTGTATACCCCATTTGCTCCTCATACTGCTTCATCAATCCGTTACAGAAGTGTCTCTTCGTTACACTGTCTCTTTATCTCAATCACTCACTTACTCTTTATCTCTCTGTCTCTCTTTCTCTCTCTCTCCAGTTTTCAGCGTTCTTCCTTACTCTATGTGTCATTTTTATGTACTGTGAACATTGTCTCTATCTGCATCAAACTACTTTTTGCCTCTGTTGTAGTTTACTAAGAATGGCGACTTATTTGCACTCCACGGGGATACTCTTGTTGCCTAAAAAAATATATCGCCGGCAAATATAGCCGGCAGTAGAAGAAAACCAAGAGTATTTACAAAGATTTCTTATAACAGGCTCGGGTACGGTGCACAAGCGATCATAGCTTCGAGCCTGCACCTCGGGCCCGATCAGGCCTCCTATCTTTCCCAAGGTCCGGAAGATTGGCACCAGGCTTTTGTCGGATCGGCCACTATTTTCCAGATTACGCGAGGACAACCGACAGCGACTAAGTCGACCGTCCATTATCCCGTGGAGCCAAACCAGCCGCCGATAGAATCTCTATGCTAGAGGTAGTCTATGATCAAATCAGTGCTCAATTCTATTCATTGAGCTTCACCCAGTATTGTATCGTTCTTTTTTGTGTTCCCACTCGTTGTTTTACTAGCACTATTCTGTTCACTTTTACTACAAATCAGTCGCTGCCACACGTTACCATTTACGGCGGTTAGTTGCCTATTTCATAGTGTGTTTTGCATATTCCAAGTGGTAGATGACATTTAGAAATAAAGTTTGCTACGTTTGTTGTAATGTTACTCCTATACCGCGAGATCGTGAAATTTGCGGGATCGATCCCGTGGTGTTGCAACTAAGATCTTGCGCTTTCATTCAAGCAAGAGGAGATCTGAGCTAGCCAGACATTAACTGCAGACTTCGAGTAAACGCTCTTTATTTTAATAATCGGTTACCCACCTGCAAATATGCGATCCAGTAGCAGGAAACATCTCCCATCACAGTGTTCGCACTCGTAGTACTGCTTCCTTTCTAGTAGCTAGTGGCCACAGATGCGCCATAGTTCTGTGGAAACGGAACAGTACACTTTCTCACTTGCGCCCAACCATACTTTGTAGCCAGCAGCGTCTTATTTCATTGTTTCTTCATCGATTGATTTTAACATTTTTGCTGATAATGATAATGCCTCGTAATGCTCTCCATAATATGTCTCCTTATTGGTCACCTTATTCCTTACACTTTTTGCACTTAAAGTTTGTTATCGTCGCCTGGCTATTATTGTATTTTTTTATACGACCTTTCATTCTGCTTTGTGGATTTCAATACTTTTCGCATTCGATTCGTTTCCCATCCATCATCCACGAAGGTCTTCCAAGTTATTACGCGTGTTTTCGGCTGCTTGGGGATTTTGCTTTCATCATGAATGGATTGAACACTGGTGGAGTCGATTCTCCCTGATGTCTTGAGATAGGTGGGATAGAGCACTTCTACTTTGATTGCAGAGAATGAGTTCGGACAAGGCCAGTGCCAATTTCTCGACCACAGAGAGATGAGAGGATTGATGAAGCCGGAGGGGGATCAAACCAGGACAGTGCTCGTGATAATCGGCATCACTACCGCCGTGCTATCTTTTGTTGTTACTGTATTACTAGTGCTGTATATAAGCGGCTTATCTAACCAACATTATCATCCGGTGTAAGATTAATAGCGAAATCACCGCGGTGCCAGAAAATTTCGCGCGGATGAGCAATTTTACTTCAAACGAAGAACCGTTCGTGCGAGCACAACAGCATGTTGCGAAGGCACCGATCTTCCTGTCATCATTTACCTAGCGTCCTTTTCGTTCCTGGTTCGGACACTTTCCCACAATTCCACAACAGTCTTAACCTTTAACTCAAATCCATTTGTTTTCGTTGTCTTTGATTTGATTTGCTCAGAATTTTCTGTGAGACTATTGTCTCACATTGACATCCTTAAGTTTTGTTTTCGGCTTGATGTTGCCATTTTAGAAAATTTGTGACGCTCATTCAGAAACAATTCGCTCGCTTTAGTATTTTTTTTCACACGAATAGTTTGTGGTAGCCAGACGTTATTATCCGATCGGTCCTTACAACTGTGTCGCAGTAAATTCTTTCAAGACTTTTAGTGATCATGGCAGAAGAAACATTGGCAGACTTTAACGTGGAAGGAAAACACAGGTCGTTCAGGATTATCGTCGGAGGTGAGAGAATTACATCACTGAGGATATTCACTTTGAATTGCTTGATAATAGCATGTTATGCGGTAGCTTGTCTGCTAGAGAACCACGGAGCTCGCAGAACACTGTTCATTCCGTTAAATCCAAATCTTTGCCAAACCACGTTCACTCTTCCAAGCAGAGCCAAGGACTCAGCGTTCGTCATGGCTCCGGCTAATGAATAGTTTAGTGTCTCACCCTACAATGGCCACTTCAGAACCTCTTTGTAAACAGAAAATATTTTAGCTTCTTTGGCCCTGGAAAACGAGCGTTGTATAAAACCTGAGTTGCTGCAACAGTAGTTCGCTGTTATTGATTTCATACGCCAGAGAACCATTCGTTCATTTTTGCGATGCTTGATGGATTCATGCTTTAAATGCTTATCTCTAATTCCGTATTTTCATTGAGTGGTGAGCACTGGTTTCAGAGAAAACGTTCTATGTGAACGGGCATTTCCTCGGCGAAATTTCATCGTTTTTCGACGCGGCATTTTTCGGCGGATTTGCTGAGGCCAGGGAAAAGCTGGTCACACTTGTGGATGAAGAAGCGGACGATGTCGCCTCATTTTTGGAAGTTGTGCATTTCTATGGAAATAAAAAGATAACAGGTTTGTAAATCTGCTCTAACTGTGCTGTTTTGTGGAGCAAACGTTTGTTCGTTAGAAGGTTTTGTAACATTTTAAAATGATCCTTAAAATCAAATGTGTTTTCTTCTCCAACGACTCACCGCATTGACATCATTCATGCATCTCTATTATGCATAACATTCATCGCTT
Source organism: Angiostrongylus cantonensis (assembly GCA_009735665.1). Taxonomy (NCBI): domain Eukaryota; kingdom Metazoa; phylum Nematoda; class Chromadorea; order Rhabditida; family Metastrongylidae; genus Angiostrongylus; species Angiostrongylus cantonensis. The sequence continues at coordinate 927,037 of MQTX01000082.1, read as the reverse complement.
TTGCCAGCATCTATCGAGCTTTGTATTTTCATTGAGTGGTGAGCACTGGTTTCAGAGAAAACGTTCTATGTGAACGGGCATTTCCTCGGCGAAATTTCATCGTTTTTCGACGCGGCATTTTTCGGCGGATTTGCTGAGGCCAGGGAAAAGCTGGTCACACTTGTGGATGAAGAAGCGGACGATGTCGCCTCATTTTTGGAAGTTGTGCATTTCTATGGAAATAAAAAGATAACAGGTTTGTAAATCTGCTCTAACTGTGCTGTTTTGTGGAGCAAACGTTTGTTCGTTAGAAGGTTTTGTAACATTTTAAAATGATCCTTAAAATCAAATGCGTTTTCTTCTCCAACGACTCACCGCATTGACATCATTCATGCATCTCTATTATGCATAACATTCATCGCTTTTGCCACCATTTATCGAGCTTTCTATCGTTTTTGAATGCGTTACCACCCCATCCCATAATTGGAATGAACAAATAGTGAGGAACTTGTCGGTGTTGTTTTTGACTCGCGTTTAGGTATTTTCTCGTTTGCAGTCGGTTCTTGAGGGCTAGCATGAAGTAGTTGAGCACGCGTGGGTGGAAGGTCATCTCGTTCGAACACTTTTCGTCTATAAGAAACAAGTGTATGATGAGACATCTGCGCATCTTGCATAGTTCCGTAGTTACGAAAACTTATACGTACGCTCGCTATGGTAGAGATTACAAAAATTTTGAAGTTAGAGGATCTGTTCGCAGTATTCTTTCTTTGATGAGCTTACACGAGGTTGATAATAATATTTATTATCGGCTAACGTTTTTACATCACGGTATGAGACTCGCAAGCGATACCATGCTCGAACAAGACCACCACCATGGACTACGATTGCGAGAGAAAGGAACGAATGACATATGTGCTGGGGTCCACACAACTCCTGAAGACGGACTCCCAACTCCAAGTATCCAAGTAACGTTTTGACGTCTTCGTCTTAATCAGAGCCGTTGATCCGAGTCCATGGTGCACGTTTGTTATTCGTCTCGATGTGGCGGCTCCGACTTCGTGTCGAGTCAGGTTGTCCTCAGCGGTCCACCTCCTCGAATGAGGCACACTCATTCAGTGATGCCCTTTTATACACGATGTTGATGGTGAATATAATGATAATGTCCGTTGATAACTACTTGTTTTTCTTCCGGACATATATCGTCGCGCACATCATGCAGAAGTCGGTGTTGTTATTAGCTAACACAAAGCCTATTAATACTTCGAAACCGACTTTCCTTGAACCTCGGTGTGCTTAATCAATATGTATTCTTTCTTTGATGAGCTTACACGAGGTTGATAATAATATTTATTATCGGCTAAGGTTTCGACGTCTTTGTCTTCATCAGAGCCGATGATCCGAGTTAGCACTGTTTCTAACAGTACTTCTCGTCGAGTGCGTTCGGTTCCAACATTGAAGCAGACGCTCCGGCTACTGGTGTGCATAGGTGTGGTTCAGAGACAGAAGCAAATTCTATTCATGGTGTCATTCTCAAATTAATTTTCTGTTTTTGGAAAGCAGGGAAGCAAAGCGTAGAGGTTTTCCTTTTGTTCTCGGAATTCGACGGAGAGAAGTGCAGCTAATTCGTATGCACCACTTTACTACCGCTATAATTTTCGTGCGCTATATAATTTGATAGAATTCTGTAGTAGGCTGGTGGCTTATGTCAGTTTCGATGTTGACCTTGGATTTGAATGTATTATCGAACAGAAATAAACTGTAGTCATTAGTACCCAAGATCGAATTCATTTCAAGAAATCTGAGTAGTGCATCTTCTTCCGAGAATCGGTGCTCGCCTTACTTCTGTTCGTCGTCGGCTGAGATAAAGCGTAGAGGTTTTCCTTTTGTTCTCGGAATTCGACGGAGAGAAGTGCAGCTAATTCGTATGCACCACTTTACTACCGCTATAATTTTCGTGCGCTATATAATTTGATAGAATTCTGTAGTAGGCTGGTGGCTTATGTCAGTTTCGATGTTGACCTTGGATTTGAATGTATTATCGAACAGAAATAAACTGTAGTCATTAGTACCCAAGATCGAATTCATTTCAAGAAATCTGAGTAGTGCATCTTCTTCCGAGAATCGGTGCTCGCCTTACTTCTGTTCGTCGTCGGCTGAGATTTCTCTTTATTCAAAATGCTGTAACTGTTTACACATGATGGAATGCTGGACGTTTTCTGCCTTGAACACAGCATGTTTTTGGTAGTAAATACCACGAAATGCTGGAGCATCAACATCTGCTTCATTTCCATTTCAATTCCGATTGTCGTTTTATACTAACCAAATGTTCTAAGATATGTTCGCACGTACTAATAAACAAACCTTCAAAAAAAGCAAACCAATGACGAAAGCATCAATGATCTTGTTAGGCAGTTCTGTGTTAAAGTTATTTGAAGGTATTGTCGAACAGAAATAAACTGTAGTCATTAGTACCCAAGATCGAATTCATTTCAAGAAATCTGAGTAATGCATCGTCTTCCAAGAATCGGTGCTCGCCTTAATTCTGTTCGTCGTCGGCTGAGATTTCTCTTTATTCAAAATGCTGTAACTGTTTACACATGATGGAATGCTGGACGTTTTCTGCCTTGAACACAGCATGTTTTTGGTAGTAAATACCACGAAATGCTGGAGCATCAACATCTGCTTCATTTCCATTTCAATTCCGATTGTCGTTTTATACTAACCAAATGTTCTAAGATATGTTCGCACGTACTAATAAACAAACCTTCAAAAAAAGCAAACCAATGACGAAAGCATCATTGATCTTGTTAGGCAGTTCTGTGTTAAAGTTAATTCCTACGAGGAATCGCAGACCTGTTGAGCCCTTCATTTCGACACTGAGACAAGGAATCATTTGGGGCGGGGATTTTGTCACTGTCTATCATATTGTCTAACAAAATTGCCAGGCTGCTTATCCGTTCATCACTCAGATTTTATCCTACTGATGACAAAGAGCCATGGTTACAACGCATTTGAAGAAGTTAGAAGGCAATGAGTTGCTACAGTCAAACAAACTTTTATCAAGTTAGGAAAAAACGGTTGTCTGAACATAAGTCACTTACGGCTCAAATGTTTCAGCGGAAAACTGCGCCACCATGATGCGTTACTCGAGTGCCTGGGACATTCCTTTACTAAGGTCGCGGTGTGTGAATTGGTTATGTGAGTTAGCCAACCTTTCTAACTACTGTTTACCAAACGTTCATCTCGGATCATCTTATACCAATCTACTGTTTTTCTTGATGAACAACCAAACATCCATGAGGTTCTTATTACTACATTTAGTTAAAAAAGAACTCTCGGAGTTGATCAACCTCTGAGGGGTGCGCCATGCATTCGACTTCACCGAGTATCGTTGGAGGTGATTGAATGCATATCTGGATTCGCTGTGGCCTATCGATGTATCGAGCCAGTGCTGCTATCGTTCCAGACAAGTCTAATACAAATCTGCCGAACCACCGAACCAGGAGTGATGGGGGTGGAGGGTAGGCCATGGGCGCGTTGATGGAATGGATTCCACGTGTGTGCCGCAGTGGCGCCTCCAACCACTGCGCCAGGCGCGCCCCGCTGCATGTTTGTACATTTAGTACAATGATACACAATGATTGTTTGACCTTGCGGCATTGGGTGTCAGTTGGACCTCTTCACAGCATGGAGAGGTCAAACTGGCACCCAATATACTCAGACAAACACTTTCGTCGTCTCAGTAGACAAAAACTACTTGAATAATTGGTTGGATTTATTGGTTTTACGAGTTCTGTGGAGCTCGTTCCCCATTCGTTTCTTTCTCTCGCAATCGTCGTCCATGGTGGTTGTTTCATTCGAGCGTGCTGGCGGGTGCTAGTGGTAAACCGTGATCTGTAAAATAATTGCAGCGTTAATTAACTTTGGTTATGAACACGTCCGGTTAACGTGCTGGTGGCTGTCCTAGGAGACGCGCTTTTCCTCGTGGAGTCAGTCCACTCTATAGTTCTTTTCGTCCATCTGTCGTCTGGTCTCCTTATATGAAGGACCCATCTGTGTTTCGCAGTCGATGTGTAGTCTCCTGGATCCCGAAGATGGGATAGGTTTAGGAGGTGAAAAGTTTGCATTCCGTTCAGACGTTGTTAATGCCAGTTATATCCGAAAAGATATCGTTTAGTTGCTCAGTAGTGGAGCACAGTATTCTTGACATGGTTGTAGTAGTATCAGCCCACGTTTTTGCAGCATGACAGAGCGCTGGGAGGATCGTTGAATCGAGAAGGTGAGCGTGGATTTTCAGGTCCTTCATTTGCTCAATGGTTTCTTGGAGGGGCTGAAATGTGGCCCAAGCTAATCTCCTTTTTCTGTTTAATTCCTCCTCCTTTTTTTGCATGTTCAACGACCGCCCATAAAATACGTACTAAGTGGTCTCTGCAATCACAGAGCCAACAATTTCAACTTTTTTTGCTTTGGTACCATGGGTTTTTCATGAACTGGGTCTTGTTTCGATTTGTGCGCAGTTCGATCTTTTTTCCCGCTTCGTTGAGCTCGTTGATCATCATATCTGCTTCGCTAGTACTTCTTGAGAAGTTGACGGTGTCATTGACGAAACGAGGATTTAATAGGATTGTTTGAAACTGTGTGAATGTGGTCCCTGCAGCAAAATCCTTGTCGAAATTCTGTTTGCTAGCGCCTCATCCAGTGTCCCTGATATGTGCGAGAGTAAAGCCTTCGCAAAGAGCTTATAAATTACACTCAACGAGTATATCGGTCGATAGCTACGAAGATCTCTTCGATCACCTCTCTTGGACAGGATGACCGTGCGTGAGCTCCTCCACCTATCTAGGATTTTTTCCTTTTAAAGGTAGGCTGTTATGTGGCTTGCAAGAAGTACATGTAAGTTCTGGCTTTTAGCTTAAGTCGGCAGTGATGTTATTGGGTCCTGGTGCTGGGCCTCTTTTCATTCTATCTAACCAAACACGAATTTTCGACGGAAGAATTTTGGGTGGTTTTCTCCAGTGGAGATATTGGGGGCCGGGACGGTGATTGTGGAACCGAAATTGTTGGTGTAGAACGTTTCCGTTACCAATTCCATATTATTTCAGGAAGTTTTGGTTATCCCATCTTCTTTTTTTAATTACCTGTGTTTGAAGCTCTGAGGAAGGCGAAATCGCCGAAACGTCAGCCATCGGCCAACAACACCAACAAAAACAACGACGACAACGAAGACCTATAGCAACCTCGCATCAGCTAAGGAAGATCAGTTTATAAGATCATATAAATAAATATCCCATTTTCATTCATTAGGACTGACAGTAAACCATTGTAATCGCAGAACTCCCAACGACATTTTTTCAGACCGTTTCTTTCCTCTACTGTTTGTAGTACTTTCCGCCAGTACCGATGTACATCTTCTTGCAAAGCTGTTCCACACCTGGCATTTATCGCTAGCTATGTTAATCGTGTTGGAGTAGGATCAAACCTCAGCTTCGTTCTCATCTCGAATAGTTCATTGATTGTAACAGAGTTGCGTTGTGGTCTCGTTGCTTACGAAACTGAAAAGAATTCGGCACACTTTCTAAGTCGTTTCAGAGGAAGCAGGTCGTAGTCTTCCGTCGGGCTTCCGTAATCTTCCACTTACGTTTTTCCAAAATCTTACATATATGTATGCAGCTGGAGCGACTTTCTGTTTCCTGGAAAAAGGAGTTTCCATGGAAGTGAAGTAGTGCAGATAGGAGTCCTGCAATACGGTTTCCATTCTCATTCCTTAATCGTTATCGAGATCTTTTCTGATTCTGTATTGGCTTTCGTTGGCCTTTCCTATTCTGGCGTTGATGTCTCCGAGAACGAATTTGTGGTACGTCTTATCTTTGCGGACAACTTTCTTCAACTGATAGTAGAACGCATCCATTTCGTACTCATCAGATACATCGATCGATGACTAGCAATTGATGGTTACGATGTTCTTATGGCGCATCAGTCGAGGATAGAAGACGACCAAGTGGCGGAGAGGGTCTTGCACGAGTCGATGAGGTGGACAAGGGACTAGTGGACGACAAAGCCTAAGCCACCGACATTTCTTAACGGGACCTCTTCTCAGTGGATAGCAGCGGTCCCGCTGTTTAATCGGTGTATGTCGGTCTTTTTGCTTTTTGTTTCTCGTATCGTGATCATATGATATTTGATACCATCTGCGACTTTAATAAGAGCGATAAGATTAGTGTCTGAGGAGAGTGTTCTAGTAGTATACGTGCGGAGTAAGAAACAATCGCAGTGACATGTAATAAATGTGTACGTTAGATTCGCTTCCAATGGCGTCCCGCGTAGTCCTGATTTTGTGGTCTATCTCCGGTCGTGTTTTTGCCAGACGTCGTTGTCGGAAGAACCCAGTGTACTAGGTATTGAGGTTGGCCTATTGCTGGTTGGGCAATCTGTTCCTACCTTGAGTCATGACTTAGCCGTGCAAAGGTGTATTCAGGTCTTGACCACGATATGGATCCGAAAGAAGTGCTTTTCGATAACGATTATTTCGTTCGGTCTTCCTACTAGTTAATTTTGAGACGATGTTGAAACCGAAATCGGAAATAAAAGTAGGAATGCAAAAATGACTGGCCCTCAGTGACGATGCAGAAGCTGAAGGAAGTGCAGACAAAGCACACAACACATTATTTTTCATTTTTGATGCCTTCATGTCTGCTCATCAAGAAAACGATGAATTATTGATTAATGTCGAGGCGAAAAGAAAACTGGTCTTGGGATTTATTATGTGAATTATAAAATAGTGGACAATCATTGGTTCGTGCTCTCGTTTACCTTGTAATGTTATCAGTGTTGAATAAACATATTTTCAGCGTGTGATTTTGTATGGAATCTTTATCCGTACGAGACGACACTCGCTCTTCTGGAGGCTGCGCTCTTGCACGGTTTTAAGTCCGCTTCTGAACACTTGGTCTCTCGTCTGGCTAGCTTTGGTGTAACATTACTCCTTGAACGAGGAATACATGACATAGTGAGTTCAGCCACATTTTTGGATTAAGGGATAAAAGGATAAAGCTCTCGGCGTTGATCAGTCACTGAGGGATGCTCCATGCATTCGACTTCATTAAGTATCGTTGGAGGTGATTGAATGCATATCTGGCCTTTATGACTCTCGGTGGCCTGCTGATATATCGAGCCAGTGCTGCTATCCTCCCAGACAAGTCTGGTACCAATTTGCCGACCGCGGAGGGATGGAAGGCTTGGTGGGCCATGGGCGCATTTCACGTGCGCGCCGCAGTGGCGCCTCCAACCACTGCGCCACACACCATCCTCATTTTTGGATTACTTCATTTAAACCGTGCGCGCCGCAGTGGCGCCTCCAACCACTGCGCCACACACCACCCTCATTTTTGGATTACTTCATTTAAATTTATTCGTCAGAGCCCGCAACGTCTGTATGTGTCAACCACCGTTTGGTGGCAGTCTGTTTGAGTTGTGTTGCCTGTTTCTAGGCTCCACACATTGCTTTATAATGCAAAACAAGCAGTAGATTATCTATTTTTTATCCAAACCTAAAGTGGTAAAACTTCGTGGTTTTAATGTGGCTACAATATCGGGACGGAGCTTTTTTTTAGCAAGACTACTTCGCGCTTCATCTGTTTGGTTACAGCTTGTTAGACAGTTGTTATAGATACCTGACAATGCAGACTTGGTCTTGCGTACGATCCCGCGCTCAGATTCAACCACGTCTCATATCCCACTTGGCTAATTGGAACAGACTTGTATGGGAGTATAAAAACATATTGATACATCGTTTGCGTACTACAATTTGTTGCGCTACATATATGCATTCGACCGCCTCTATTTCTATAATGGAATCCTACCTCGCAGTGGTCCTTAAGGGACTGGTGAAAATCGAACCCTTCACTGTTTGCGCTTTTTCACTGTTCAGATCATTGTTGGTTACCCGTGTAACACTATTTCAGATCACGGATGTAGGCGTACTAGTCGCCGTATTCTCAGCAGCTTCAAATGAGATAGAATTTAAGAGTGCTCACGAGTGGGTGAGTTGTGGCGGGTGAGCAAATTAAACCTTTTTCAGTTGTATTCAGGTATCTTGTCTATGTCCACGTGCTCAAAGTAGTGAAAGTGGTCATCACTACCATATCCTTCCGAGCCCTTTAAGTGAACAAATGGTTTGTAACGCAGGATACTGTAACGATCATTACCATTAGTTAACTAGTTTGTTAACTAAGAAATGTTAAGTGTCACTAACACTTAGAACTCCTTCGAAGAATCGTTTCTATTGGAAAGTGTTTCACCTTGAATATGCCGTTTCTTCGTTTATGAAGTAATCCCTAATCTATGCGAAAATTGCACCTGCTCCCTCTGTGACGGTGTCGTTTCCAGATCGCTGGGAGAATGCATGGAATACACCTGCAACCAGTCATCGTCATGCATGTTCTGTAGTCATTGCCATTTAATCTTGTGCAGTATCCATCTACGCCGTTTCCATTGTGGGCGCGGCTCACAGTTTAGGAAAGTCGACACCCAATTGCTGCATTGTTTAAATGTCAAGAAGTAATCTATTTATTGATATAAACATATTTGTCGACGATTAAGTGTGTTGCATATGCGAACGAATAAATAATAACAGAAGCTATGCGATGTACTCGACAAAGACAACCGAAACCATTCACTCTCCTCTTAAGTGTTATTCACGATCTTGTTGACGACGACACACTCGTCCGACTTTTCCTACCACGTTTACACATGAAGACGCGAAAGCATTCCCGGGTGGATACATTTTTCGTCAGTAAGATACATTACAAGGGCAAGTATGGCGCAGTGGTCGGAAGCTCCTTGCAAGGCAGACGCAGAATCAATCTCCGCGGGAGCCGGCAAATTGGCACCAGACCTGTCTTGGAGGATAGCGGAACTGGCTCGATACATCGGTAGGCCACCGCGAGTTATTGTAAAGGTCAGACATGGATTTAATCACCTCCAAATGATGCTTAATGAAGTAGAATGCATGGCGCATCCCTCAGGGACTGATAAATGCCAATAGCTTCGTTCTTTATCCTTCAAGATAATTTTTCGTTCGTATATGAACGACGCTTTATTGCCCAGTATATCGTTCAACCACTAAAGATTGAAAAACTTGATTACTTTCAATCTTTTTCGAGCAAGAAAATCTAAATTGGTGCACTTAAGTTTGTTCCACCACTTCATTGATGAAAGTAGATGCTGGCAGTGAGAACATGGAGCGAGCGATATTGGTTGCTGCTGTGTAAATAATTTTTTTGGATTTTTAAGGGTCTGATGGGAGAATTGTTGTAAGACTACTGTCGAAATCCGAAGGACCACGGTGCGATGGTCTGAAAGGTGGTGGCGAGCCAACAGCAACTTATTGCTTCCCGTAGCCCAATAAACTCGTGGACGAACTTCATAAAAATTACACTTCTCTTCGTTTCAATAGTGACAGAACTAAAAAAAACTGCAAAGGGCATTTAATAAAGTGGTAGTGATGGCAGTCATCACAAGCACGGTACTGGTTCGATCCCCCTCCCGGTACATCAAGCCTGTCCTCCGGGGTCGGGAAATTCTAGTGCCGAACTTGTCTGGGAAAAAACCACTCTGCAATCCAATTAGCAACACATTAGCCTGGCTATCTCAGGAGTCTGCGACACTCAAGGTGAAATGAAATTCCTCAAACAGCAGCCAAGGCCACACGTAAAAATAAAAAGAACTTCGTTGACGACGGATGCGAGTAAACAAATCGAATGTGAGAATTGCTGGGATCCGCACAGTAGACATGAAGACGGGACGTATAAAATAAATTTTAAAAAAGCTGCGCGTAGTTCACGATTTTTTAGATTCTTTCCGTTATTTTCTGCTCTTAGCACAACCTCAGTGAATTACTGCAAAGTAGCATTAACATAGTAATACAATTCAGTTTTTCACCGCGTTAGGTCCTATTTTGGGATTTATTGCATCAAGGGTTCGAGCACTGTTGCAGTTGGCTGGATCCGGGAATGTGAATCTCCATCGTTTTGTCGTTCGGATATTAGCTCGCGATTATACACATCTCACTGGAGACTCGTTACCAACAACAGCAATTGAACTATTCAATTAGAAGGTTTGTGGTCCCGTTCACAGTGATAGAAATGTAGTTTGAACAGTTAATTGTCAGTGTTGCAGGCTCCAATTAGGAGTGGGACAATTTGTTGCTTTGCAACTCCGTTTCTCCTGTGAAGACTTCTAGACACTCACTATTCCATCAATGGATAACAATGTTTTTTTTACCATTTCACATGACCCTTCATCGCATCTTAGTTTACGGAACCCAATACTTCTCGTATTCAATTCGGTTTTCTCGCATTCGTTATTCATAACGGCATTCGAACATTTAATCATTCGGAGCATCTTGATCGCGAGCATAGGTCGGAGGTGCGGATCCCTTACCTTACCTACATAATACGGGATACTTTTCCTTAACAACGTCGTTTTGAACCTCTTGTTAAAAAACCGAGGGTCCTTTCAACCTGCTTAAGCCAGGTACCGAACACATGCGTTAGGACAGTAAGAATGGTGGAGTCAAAAAGTTGGCGCCGAGACGTGTGTTCTCTCTCCAACCTCGATGCTCTTGAAAGTTTCCCATCCCAAGTCGCTAGTTTCCTCCTACTCAACTCCATTGCTCAATCGTTCATCATGCTGATTTTCGGACCTAGATAGACCTAACAACCGGAGTTTAGTCGAAGACCAATTTTACCACAGCTTTTACTAAAGCTCGCAAGCAGTTGCTACGCTTGGCTTATGCTTGGTGTTTTAAAAACGAAGCCATCAGCAAAGTGAAGGTGCTGTAATTGCCGACCATTTCCACTTCAATGTTGTCTCGTTCCACTGCTTGCATGACGTTCTTGAAGGTATCACCCGCGGTCCCGTTGATCGTCGAGTGACTCAAGCAGGCGCCAGCAAATCTTCCATTTTTCCCTGTCGCATGCAAGAGTAGCCCATTGGGTTCTGTTCGCTCTAGAGACTCGTCAAGCATCATATTTTTCTTCTAGGCTTTTCGTGAAGAACTCTGACCATCGGGTCGGTGGTCTTCCTGCAGTACGCTTGACATCCCGAGAAATCTAGTCGCTAATAGCTCTTGTCCATCGGTTATCATTCATACGCATTACGTGTCCGGCCCACCTTATCTTCGACTGTTTAGCGTATAGAACGGTATCTTTAATTTTTGTCCGTTCACGCAGGTCGGAGCTACGGATCCCATCCCTTACTTGTGTGAAACGTGATACTCCAAGCATCGTCCTTTCGACTGCGCGTTCGATAAGGCTGAGTGATCTTTCATCCTGCCTACGCAGCGACCAGGTTTCTGACGCATACGTTAGGGCAGAAAAAGCCGTTGAGTCTTTTGCAGATGCTGGTGCAAAATAGGCCTTTGAGTCACTTGTCGGCACCGAATAGCCACTAGCTTTAAGCAGAATGCTCGACTTCGTAAGAAGACGCCACGAGGGACTTTTCGTAGTTGTCACAGGGCAATACCTCAAACTTGGGTAATTATGCCGTTTATACACATAAATGCAACATCAATACAACATTAATATCGATGGAGAACTACTGGCACACAAATAAGGTAAGTTGAATGTTATAATGTGCTGTACCTACTACTGAAGTGAGGCTAACAAAGGCGTAAGAGTATTGTGAATGACCCTATTACAACATTAGTACTATGATAACAGCAACTTGACAACAATAGTATGGGGATGCGAATGACGGCGCCCGCACTGGGGCGTACAGTGGCCAAAATGCCGATGGGTAGAACAACAGAAGAGTAACAACAGATGCAGACGAGCCGTGCATTAGGCTAAGCTAGACATCGTATGTACAGCGGTCAAGTGTACTTTAACATTAATCAATGAGGATAGAAAGTTACCTAAGCTTCGATGGTGGAAGTGACTACGAACGAGATGAGACATCTGAGGAACACGGCCAAGTGGCTGGTCTTGGATAACGACATGCCTGTAACGTGAAGTTTGAGCATCGATGGGTGCCACCATTGCCTAAGATATCATGGGCCAGAAAGATAACGACTGAGAAATGATAAGCCTATAGCGGCTTAACAATTACATAGCATAACATGGCCAGCTAGTGGCCTTCTACGCATGGCGTACCGTATGGGAGGAATGGTACATGCCACCGATGGCGTTTCAGACAGAACGCATTTGAGGATAACCGCCGCTAGTGACAACGCACCGCAGACAAACTGATAAACAATGAACATTGAAAGTTGGACGAGGATCAGAATAATGATAAGGATATACTGAGCTGAAGGGAAACGTGGTGTAGTGACGAAGATGCTAAATTAATGTACAATTCGCAACTGTCATTTAATAATGATATGGTAAAGTTAATTTACAATAATGACTACGTGTAGGATGACGTAACGATAATCTACATTGGTGACATACGAGTTCAAAACGGTACGGATCTAAAGGCGGACGAACCCTGACAGCGACGAACCCGAATAGCAATTCACGAGGCTATTTATATGCTTTTGGAGAAGGCGGTATTTGGTACAGGTCCAGCTTCTTTACCGAAACCATTCCTCGGCTACCGTTTCGAAATCCTGTCGAGCCCAAAGAGCAGCTGGCGGAAGTCGCAAACATCCTTGTGCCCTTTTTTGTTATTGTAGGCACAATGCCCTTTTCATTATTGTACGCATAATGCCCTCTTCATTATTGTACGCACAAAGCCCTTTGGACAGTAATAGCTAACAAAAGTACAGATCGTAAAAATAAATTTGCAGGACAAGACTTTATAGGTATCGAAGTTCCTTAGGATGGGATCAAATATTTACGTACTACAAGATTTGCAAAGCAACTTGAGAAACAGTGATTATGATCCCTACACCAGAACATACAGTAATAGAAAGATAGAGATAGATATAGAAAGAAATAGAAATTATTCTGGGAATAGTTGCTATAGAGTCGAAAAGGTGGGCACGAAGTCGGGTGTTCTTTGTTCTCTTCACTACATCCTCGATGCTCTTGAAAGCTCCCCAAGCCGCTCGTTTCCTTCTTTTTTGAATTTAGCGGCTTTTTCTCCTTTCCGTGAGAAATGAAATTTTGCACTAAAGATACGGTGGTCTGATCCCGTGTAGGACTTCGGGACAACAGCGACATCGGTTAGGCAAAACTTTCTATTTATTATGATGTGTTCTATTTCGTTATGGTACTCTCCTTTGGGAAATTCCCACGTCCAGCTTTGACGGTGAGGCTTCTGGAATTGCGAATTACCACGGATGGTCCTGGTCGCCATGTTAAACTCAGAGAGCCGCTGACCCTGCTCGTTCAATTCTAGTCCGTGGATCCCAATGTGACGTTCCTCAGACGATCTTCTTGGTCCAATCTTGGCATTGAAAAATGATGATCATGAAGAATGTATGGCCTTCTATGTAGAACCTCTCCAAGTCCATGTAGAACGCTTCGAATTCTTCTTCGTCATAGTTTGACGTTGGCGCGTAAACGACGAAGATTGTCAAAGCCGTTATTGATCCACATCTTTTTAATCGTAAACGTCCGATTCGGGTTGTAAGCTGTTCGAGTTAATTGATGTTCATGGACAAACTCGTGTTCACGAGAACGTCGACACCGCCTACTCCCCTACTGTCGCATGTTCCGAGGAGCAGTTCTTCTCCAGTGTCATAGACGGCGTTGAATGGATGGCGTCGTCTCGTCTCGGCCAGGCCGATGACGTCGTAACTTAGCCTTCTTGCTTGCATGAGCAAGTCCTCTGTCGAGGACTTGGATGCAAGTGTACGTGCGTTGTAAGTACAGATCGTCACCATAGTTCTTGATCCAGGCAGCTTCCATTGGCCCTGAGATTTTAGCAGCCTCTCCGTACTCGTCCTACCCAACGCTGCGAAATTGGGGGCTCTTTCGGGGTCAGGGGAATGAGGCCCGTTTTTTTTACTGTGTTTAGCATATTTAATACCCACGTATAGCTTGCTGGGCTCTGAACGTGGGGGCTGGTTATACTCTCGGGAAGCTTGCCAGGCTCTCCGAGAGTGGACATGGAGCTTATTTGTTCGAGGCGACTCCTAACCGCCTCCCATATACTTCGCTGTCACTTGATTGCAGGCTTTTGCCCGAATTGACTCATAGAATACAATCCGCATAAAGCGTTAACGCACCCACACACGCATGCATGACTACGCCTAGCAAATACAGAAAGTATGTGCCAAATCGGCGCAGCAGAAACAGGGAGTCCATCTCCTGGATCCACCTGCGTCTCAGGGAGGCAAAGGTCGCTTTTGGTCCGCGATTAACCCCTATCCGCCACCTGGGGACGCGCCACGTAGCCTCGCGACTAACCGGCTGGAGATCCCTCATATGAGGGAGATCCGTGGACAACCCCAAATACTTCTATACAACTGGCTTTAGACATTCTAGTGCCTTAAAAGGGCAGCCGAATTAGGGTGGAAGAGATAGGAAGAGTTTGACCGGGAATTCAACGAAGCGATAACGCATAGCAATAGCGGCATTTCTGCTCATACCATAGTTTTCCCATAGATTTTTGCTTTTAGAGTTGAACCAAAATTGCTGTTGAATCTGGGGTACATACAGCTAACGTATACTGTAGCTAATTTGCTGGTTTGCGCAATATATCTTATGGCGCGAGTACTTTCGTTGGCTATAGTAACTATTCCTCAAATTGTTCCTATTACTGTGTTACCCCATGTCTTCTATAATAACTGTTTTACTTGAAGTCGTTGTACATCTATTCTCGCATATGCTGTAAATTGTCTCTCAACTACCGTTTCAAAAATTTGTCGCGCAACTGGGCTAGAATTAGGTACTGTAACTTCTTCGGATCTCCGCTCTTCTTTGTCCATTGATTCACACGCTGAGGAAGCCGCCGCTAGCTGCATGTACTTTCAAGAAATAGGCAGTTCCGTTGCACTTTCTGTGTAAGCATTTGTACAAACTCTTCCATCTCTCCCACATGACCTTTTGATAAGCCTTTGCGTAGCCTTTCAGATAACCTTTCTTTACGAGCTATTCCTTCCCTATCTGATAAAGTTCTATGTTGACTAAGCCTCTGACATACCGTTTTATCTGATGTACTTCTCCGCATGTGCCGTGTCATACCTTTATTCACCACTAACCCTGACTCCCGCTGTAAAGCCCCAACCCATTACATACAGAAGAGACGAAACGGCGAGTGCCGGGGCTCCATTCGGACAGAGTCCGCCTCCCAATCTACCAGTGCCTAGCCTCCTGTTGCATCTCTTGTTTTCATCTCAATCTCGATCGTATATATCCAATTAACCACTTGTCATCACATATTACATATTATTATTGTATTGTTGTTATTGCCATAAACTGTTATAACCCAAACTCGAGGTTGTCCACGACAGTTACGGAAAAAGTCCCGCATAGCGAATTCATCCAAAGTCGAGCATTCCACGTACAGTTGACGGACAAAAGATAAATCCGTCCAACTCCTTAATTCACTGCACCAACTAACACATTGTCATCGTTACGCCAAATTTCAAACCCAGGTAATTACACTGTTTATATTGAAACAGTAATACGTTGCTAACGCTATGGCGACAATGGGACCACAACTGCAAAAAAACAAGTTATTACTTGAGCATTAGATAGAGTTAGTATCGAGAACAACATGGGGCGCAGGCAGTGGTGAAATATCTTATGAAACGGTGTTAAAGTGATATGACAGAGAAATGTCGCATGTTGTTGCCAGTAGAGTATGGTAGAGGGGAAGTGCTTGGAAGTGATACTATTATGCATCTACACATCAACAGCGGATCAGTGGATATGCGGAGTCTGTGGAACTCAAAAGTTGGCCGAGGTTCACTATGCAGGCGCTTAGAGGGCAACAATCAAGGAGATAGATGCAGCTACAGTCGGTGGCGTGCTAGGTCGAGATGAAAGGATAAAAAAAACAATACGGAATAGATGCAGAGCATGAAGTGTAACTTGTAACATAGATTGATTCGTATCAGGAAGGATGAGAGTAGTGGTAGTAACTATTCGGGGAATAGTTACTCTACAGATTCGTCATTTAGTCGTAAGCTAGAAGAATGGAATATTTCAGAGGAAATTCCAAGCATCTATAGGAAGCTGCTGATGGATAGAAGAAACAAAGTGAAGCATAACCGGATCTTTGGTGTTACCTCTCTGAAAAACTGTTCTGTTGCTACGTTGGCGCCCATTGAAACATTATACTTGGGTCATTAAGATTTCCTGTCAATCAGGTGTCACATGCATAACCGGATCATCGATCAACGCACAAATTCGCACACGTTCATCCTAAAAATGGTGATCGACGGGCTGGATCTTTCCAACTCCGTGTGCACCTCCAGAAATTCCTCATGAAGTCCGTTTTATCACGAGTATCAAAAAATATTCTGTTTTATGAAAGAAAATTTCGGGATCATAAAAGCCTACAAAGAGTTGTTTTCTTGCTCAGCAATCGCGAGGTTGTTATGCAGCATACATTTACTTCCATAAAAAAGATCACATTACAATACAACAGTAGCTGACGTTTCGGCAGTGTCCTGCGAAATATTTACGGCACGAGATAAGCTTAAAAGGAGAGCGACGCGTCGAAACGAAACACTTTGCCAAAAGAAGGTCCCGTCTATGTTGCCCTTTAATAGCGATGAAGTAAGCATAGCTATAAAACGATGCCTAAAAAGGGCAGGTCTAGAGGAATCGGTAGCGCTAGTTGAAATACCACCGGATCCTCTACGTCGTCAGTTAGTTCGTAACTGCTTGTATGACCGTCTATGTGAAACACAAAATGGTGTAATTTACCCTTTTGGCATGGTCGGTGGGTGATTGCATGAGTTAAGGTACGTTATACCTGATCTCTTGCAAGGATTGCGGAGACGAATATATTGACGAAACGGGCAATCCTTTATGTATCCGCATGAAAGAACACCTAGATGGCAAGCGTAAAGCAAAACAATGCATACCACTAGGGACGCATGGGATACAAAAGCATAGCGGAGACGATTTTGGCATAAAAGTCACTATCCTCTCACGGGATCCTAAAACACCAACGCGCAAACTTCTCGAGGCTTTTTGGATAAATGCCAAAAATCCTGCAATGAATAACAGGGAGGAACGCCCAAGATCACACGTGATGTTGCCCCGTACCTTCGTATCGGTCGTTGATGTGGTGAGGTGCAGTTGTCAACCACATGCGACGCTGATCAGCGGCTCTTTCTTAGTGGAAGGCACGTAGAAAATGCAGTGGGTTTTTCGAGAAGCTGTTCACCGTGTAACTACCATTCAGATTCTTATCTTTCTGTACGTTATTGAAGCGCTTGACTTAGTAACTTGCGTATTGGTTTAGCCTTCCAGACTCTGAAGAAGGCGATTCTGCCGAAACGTCTGCTACGATTATGTTGTATGTGTGTTATTGTATAGAAGTAAACGTATGCTGTTTAACAACCTCGCGATTGCTGAACAAGATAACTACGGATTCATATTCCAATGCCGAGGTTAATAGAAAGTCGTTCCTGGAACTCTGCAAAGAGTGTGATGTGACATATGACCACAATAATGCTGAGATATTTGCAAATCTCCTGACCGTAGGTGTCTGCGGCTGGGGAACAAACGCGATATTGCCATTTCCGGACGAGTAAACCACCACGGCATGCGGGTGCTTTGTTTCGCCTGTCTCTCAGCTGGTTCTATTGATCTCTGCCATCAGCAATCACCCGTCTACAGGATTGATCTAGGTAGCCCAAATCGGGAACGAACGCAGGCCCCAAGGCCATAGTCGAAATTACGATGTTAATTTCTTCTTTGGTTTGAGTTTTGCACATGTCTCAGCATCATTGTGGTTGCATCACACACAATAATACCCTGCCATGAAAAATTGTAGTAGTCAATAAATAAAAAGTTGACATTATCTTAGCATACTTTTGGGTGGATTTCACATCGCACCTTGCCATGAAAGAAGAATAAGAAGTAAACAAAAGGTTAGAGATCCGTCGAAACTTGCTTTCCAATGTGATTAGCTATAACGATAGGAAACAAGGACGTGGACAAGCAGAATAACAGGTGAGAACGAATGGCTGTGAACATTCGACCAAAATCCTGACGATTCTAAAGAGGATGAAGACCTGAAACCTCATCCGAATAAAAGTTTTGTAACAAATTCGTGTAAGCTCACGAATGGAAGGAAATAATATATCGATAGGGTCAAGGTAGAAACGTTATTTGGGGTCAATAAGTTAATAAAAGAACAGATTTCCCTCTAGCGTAAACGATGATAAGTGAAAAAGCTGAAGAGTGCGAGTAAATCACTACTTCGGCGATGACGACATCTGAATGCTTTAATGCCAAATCTTTTCAAGCGGAGAAACCTTGCGTCCTCCCGAAGAGGACTGCTTATTGAATAAAATGAAAATAGGAGGAAACGGTTTATGTTAGCCCCTCACCTTTGTTCATTTAGTAAGCGACGCTACATTGAACAACATAGCTTTGTAATTAGGAGAACCTAATAAAATGCTTACGTACTTTAAGGTAAAAAGGCGACTCACCGAGCAAAAATGATAGAACCATTGAAATCTTAGCAGCCTGGTGGAGTACTCGATATTCAGCAGTTGGCATCATTATAATGAATCTACGGTGAGTTCCAGTCTGCACGGTGCCAACATCGATCTGAATGGTTGCATTGACGAAATTTCGCTCCCATTTGGGAGAGTGGATCGAATTCTTAGTGTGTCAGATGAAAAGATATTGTTATGCTCCCGTTAGATAGTATGTGCGGCCTCTTCATGTCGACTGTCCGATAAAAAAAAAGCATCGGAACTGCTACCACCTCTTTTTCTCTTTTTGCTTCTTCTCTTTTTATCCTTATGATTCAAATAATAATTGCCTGTTGCACAATAATTGCCTCTTGTACAATACATAGAATCCTTAGAATATTTTGCTGGTACATCGTGTAACAGTTTTCGGTACCACTTTGTCATGTAACCGCTATTTGACAAGTTGATTTGCACGTTTCGAAATTTTTCGAAATTCGAAAACCAAGTAACAAAAACATCCTGGTTCATTTCCTTTCTTCCCAACCATCACACACAAAGAGGGCGCTTGTGAGAAATATGTTTCGAACAGCTACCTCTGTGTGCACAACCAGCGAACTAAAGAAAGAATCAAGCGACTTGGCTCGGCAAATAGCCATCTCCAATGGCTACGAAGTAGTTACCGCAGGAGATAAGTTCACAAGGAGAGCGACACGCCGAAACGAAACACTTGGCCAAAAGAAGGTCCCGTTTATGTTGCCCTTTATTAGCGATGAAGTAAGCATAGCTATAAAACGATGCCTAGAAAGGGTAGGTCTAGAGGAATCGGTAGCGATAATTGATATACCACTGAATACTATTCGTCGTCAATTAGTTCGCAACCGATTGTATGACCGTCTATGTGAAACAGCAAACTGCGTAATTTGCCCTTCCGGCAGGGACGGTGATTGCATGAGTTCAGGTACGATATACCTGGTCTCTTGCAAGGATTTCGGAGATGAATATATTGGCGAAACGGGCAGATCCTTGTGTATCCGCATAAAAGAACACCTAGATGGCAAACGCAAAGTAAGACAAAGTAAGCCACTAGGCGCGCATAGGATACAAAAGCATAGCGGAAACGATTTTGAAGTTAAAGTCAATATCCTCGCATAGGAAACTAAGACACCAACGCGCAAACTCTTAGAGGCTTTTTGGATAAGTGCCAAAAATCCGGCAATGAATAGCAGGGAGGAATGCCCAGAGGTTACACGCGACCTGGCCTTGTATCTTTGGATCAATTTCTGATGTGGGGTGGTGCAGTCATCAACCATATGCGACTATAATCAGCTGTTCTAACCTTCCTCATTGGAAGTCATGTAAAAAAGCGGTGAGTTTTTCGAGAAGCTGTTGATCATGTAATTGCCATGAAGTTTCTCGTCTTACTGTAAGTGTTAGTGAAGTGTTTGGCGTAATAAATTGTATATCAGTATACCCTTCCATGCTCTGAAGAAGGCGATACTGCCGAAACGTCAGCTACTGTTGTATTGTATTGTGTGTTTTTCTATGGAAGTAAATGTATGCTGTATAGCAATCTCGTGATTGCTGAACAAGAAAACTACGTATTCATATTCCTTAGAATATTGCTTTATTTAATAAAGAGAAGCACAAAGAGAAAAACCTTTAAGCTCTCAGAATCGCACTTTCCAAGCTTTGAAGCTTCCTGTCTTCATTGTTTTTAAGCGGTGAATTTACCAAAATACTCAGCATCTTCAGCTTGGGGCGTACATGAATGGGAAACTAAATAGTAACTAAAGCTTCACTCATAGGTGAGAGAACTCGCGAATTCGCCTAGTATGTGATTTAGATACGGTTTAGAGGTGTCCTTCGGCACAGCCATAGTAATTAGCTCGACTCCGCTACTTAGGCTTATCGGAGTGGTCGGAACACACATGTGGATTCGAGGCCCACGTGCATATCCCACCAAGCCTTGCATCTCTTCGGGGTTGGCAAATTGGTACCAAATTTGTCTGGGAGGATAGCAGCACCGGTTCGACACATCGGCAGGCTACCGCAAGTAAAGGCCAGATATGCATTCAATCACCTCCAACGATACTTAATAAAGTCGAATGCATGGCGCATCCCTCAGAGATGGATCAACGCCGAGAGCTTTATCCTTTATCCTTTGTCAAGCCCCTTGCCTTCCCAGAGTTGACAAGTCGGTACCAAACTCCTCTGCGTGGTTAGCAGCCTGGCTTGATACATTGGTAGGTCACTACAAGTCACCTCTACGTTGCTCAGTGAAGTTAAATTCATGACTCATCCCTCTGAGAATGATCTGCTCTCATTGGTTTACCCTCTAACCTTTTACTGCTTAATCACTAGTTTTCGGCTGCTTTTCAAATGCTGTTTCCTTGTGTTGCCGACATATGTGTTGATTAAGTACCAGTGATTATCCAAGGATATATCAAAATGTCAACTCATGAAGAATTACTGTTGCATAACGCATTTTCGTTTCTATACGCTTCTTATAAGAAGTCGAATGTTTAGATGAGGCTGTCGGTTGCTTATGGCGTTTTGGCTGTTGTACTGCTTGGGTTGATAATGTTCTTCATCCACGCGAAGAGCAGCCATGTTCCATCTGAGGATGTGGTCGCTCGTGCAGCAGTCATAGCAGCATTCACGGATTGGAATCAGTGCACTATGGCGCATCTGGATAGCATGAGAAGCGCACCGGAAAAGGTGAGCGGCTCATTTTTCTTTCTAAAGCTGAGTTGTTCTTTCAGTCTTTCTGATGTTTTCTGCACATTTATACTTTCTACTGTTTAGATTTGGAACAATTTTGCAGCCATCACTACACACTGCACGTCGATCACTAGAGTTTCGAAGATAAAGCTGGTCCCGTTTGAGAGCAACGATGGAATTAAGCACTATATATTAAGTAAAAATGTAAGCACTAGACACTTTTAGGCTATAGCAATAGCCATACGGTTTTTTTCAACTTTGAAAATGAAGCGCAAATATCGCAGTTAGTAGCCAAACATCTTTGCTGACGAAAGCGTCACAATAATATACTGAACTTCCATGGTTCGCCTAGCGATATTTTTGGCTGCGTCAACATTGTTGAAGAGTTCTTAAACAAGCAGATGTTAGGACAGTGAATAAATAACTGCCGACTAGCAGACGGTCAAGTAGAAACCTTGAAGAGGATGAAGTTTAGAATCCCAATTTTCACTGTTACGTTAGGTACCGAAATTCGTTTCTTCAGATTGTCCTTGCCAAACACTAGAATGCCTGCTCCATGTTATCCATTCTCTGACAGTAATTGTCTGTCATAGCGATTTTAAGGACTTAGGATTCAAGAGGTAGTAGTGGATGATTCTGTCTTCCAAATAAAAGAGAATCCACCTTTTTTTACCTGTGGATCGTTGACTTGGATCACTCCGGCTCTGAGGAAGATGGGACATCGAGACGTTAGTAAAACAATTATTATTTGTCAGCCTGCGTTTGTTTAATAATCGAAGAAGGTATTTCATATCCATCATATACTTGGTTTTTTGCAAATTTGACTTCTTCAGGAAGTGTTCTGCTTAATCATTTTTGTCGAACTATTGCCTGGATCTGAAATCGCTGCTCTACAAACGCGTCGTGCTTTTGCTGACTCCCTAATCACTTTCTGTGGGCCCCTTCGTCTGACAACTTCAAATGGCTGTCTATTGGAGTGGATGATCTCGTATCTTCCCATCCTTTCCTCTGTCAAAAAAAAAACCTCTTTAAGAATGTTGTACTGTGGGATCATTGACGGTTTTTTGTGGACATGGAACCCTCTCGTTGTTCCCGTTCTTTGTCGCTACTCAATTCAATTACACGAACCTTCAGAAATACTTTTTCAAATTGCTGGCTATCATAAACTTAAAGTTCTGAAGCGAAGACTGCTGTTGAAATTGTTACGTTACATGGACACAAACATAAAATTTCCTTCAAAAACAAGGTGCAACAAAAATTAAGAGTAAAAACGACATCAATTTTCGACCCCCTAAGCAATCGCAGGCTATGGATAGCGCAGTGGTAGTGATGCCCCGTTCACCACAAGCACTGTGTTGGCTCTCACCTTGGGCCTGACAAACCTCTTATTCATCTAAGGAAAGAATTCACTCTCTGCAATGCAAGTGGAAACGCTGTAGCTCCAGAACTCCAGGAAAAACTAATCTGAGCAGCACTCAATTACATTCATGCCTAAAGGAAAATCTTCAAGAAACAGAGTCGTAACAACACGCGAAACCTTCGGAGACCTTTCTGGACGATGAATACGAGAAAGACGAATCAATGGCGATAAGTGCTGGAATGTGTTGAAGGACTGGTCTTGTCGAATAAACAATTAATCATTTAACCAACTTTTTTCTTCTCCATTTAACTTGTTTACGATTCAGTTTTCAAGCAGGTGACCAATCCCAGCGTCGTAGTGTCACTGGGCATAGGAACTGATATTCGAGTTGAGGAAAAACTCAAGGAATTGCTGCCAGAGGTGAAGAAATATTTTTGCTGTCTATGAGAATATAAAAGTATAAACGCTTTCACTTTCGACGTAGTGGGTCCAATTTATGTTAAAGATTGATTAATTGTATCCAGAATATTTCCTGCTCTTCTGGTTAATACCGTTCCCCTGATGAGTCCCATAGGAGTTTTATTGATCTTCGAACCAAAAACTTTTCTTAAGGAAAAACTTGTTTTTTATTTTTGTTTACAAACAAAAATTACAACGAAACACATACGACTCATCAATTGAGTCCTTATTGCAACATTTAGTTTAACAATCTCATATGCAAACTACTTCACTAACGATCGTCCGTGCTTCAGAATAGCGAATTCTTCGGTGCGGATCCCGTCATTGTTCCTAATGCTGCACTCTTCAAGAAAGTGGGAACGTTCTTCCCGTACGCTGTTAGCGCTCAAACTGGCCTCCAAGAGTCTAAAATCCGTCTCAACAGCGGTAAAAAAAGTCTTGCTTTTTTCCTTTGTAGAACTTTTACTTCGGGTTAGAACGAGAAATCCCAAATCTTGATCAAATGCTATCAGATTAGGAAACGACACACTGCTCTTTTGCCTACCAAGGAGTGCTCAGTAGTTTCATGCTCAGCACTTAACAGTAAGTAGTTCTATTTCTATTCTAATTGTCCATTCTGTAAAAGGTTCTTTCCTTTCACATAGCCCTTTACTGCATTCGTTGTAATCACTTTTCGTTCTAAGCATAATATTTTCAAGTCCAAAGTACCAGTGTATTAAAAGATGTTTTTAAGGGAGAAGATATCCATGTAACATTGCACAATGAGCAAAAAAATCTGTTGCATTTGATTGAGAACCAATGTAATGATTAGCGCATGCTTGCAAAATGTACACTCCCTGGTTACGAAACCCAAGAAAGGAAATATTTAGTAAGAATCGGGTTAAATATTACTGTATAGCTGCATGTTTTTTTTCATCTATTTTGCTTCCTAAGGTGACAATTGCATTTTCTGCAATGGAAAACTTAACGGCTTCACTCCGGTCATTCGCTTTCCGATTATCAGAGTGAAGACCATCGCCCAACACCTTACCAGAGCGTGCTGGGCTTACAAATAACCCTACTTTTCTCTTTTTCGCAAACGTTTCCCGTAACTGCATCTATGTAACCTAAACAGCTTTGGATGATTAGCACTTGTATGATTATAAGATAACATTGCATAGTTTCTCTTTCAAAGCAAGTCTCGAAAAAAGGATAAAAGAGGATAAAGCTCTCGGCGCTGATCAATCCCTGAGGGATGCATTCGACTTCATTAAACATCGTTTGGAGGTGACAGCATGAGCATCTGTCTTTGCGACTCGCGGTGGCTTTCCGATGTATCAAGTCAGTGCCCAGACAGGTCTGGTACCAACTTGTCGACCCCGGAGGGATGAAAGGCTCCGTGAGCCACGGGGTAGCGGATCGATATCATGCGTGTGTTGCAGGGAGCCTCCGAGCTCTGCGCCGCACTCGCCATTGTTGCATATAGAAGCTAGAAACCCTCCAAGATAGGTAAATGCATTTTAGGAGAGATTTGAGCCTTGAGAAAAATCGATACATCAGATAATTCTTCTTCCACCTTTGGATATTTTAAATTTTTCAGGAGTTTACCAGATCTTGTGTGTAGGACATATCGACGTGCTGACGTTTTTTCTGAAAATAATTAAACGTAACTACATCGACCACTTGATTTTGGATAACGAAGGACCGGAGTACGAGTTTCTGCCGATGATAGCAGTCAATAATATGTTTCTTGGAAATGCTATTTATATTTGTCATATGAACGTTGTAGTGAGTGTACAGTCATCTTTTCTATTTTTCTTTTCATATTTTTCATCCACATTTACAATGCTCTTTTTAATAAAGGGAGCTGGGACGTTGGAGTCCAGCTTCAGTTATATAAATTATAATGATGTGTTCTTTGGAATTTTACCTATCATATCGTTGTCTACTGATCAGAATGATCTCAAAAATCGCCACTATCCAGGAACAGCCTTAGCTGAAATTCTACGGGCTCTCTTCCGATCCACAAACGTTAGTGCTTCCCTGTAGTGAGAACCGGAGAGCGCCCCAAATGGCTAACTCGGGATTCCAGAAAGTAGCATGCTTCGTCAGCATTCAATATGTCGCATGAAAGAAGACAGATTTCAAGCCACTAGCAAACTAAGACATGTCACCATCCATCTTTGCGGATAGCGGTTCCTAAGCAATTAAAAGGATAAATGAAGGGCATGAGTTATGTAGGGTGTAGAGAAGTGTGTGCTTTCTTCCTCAACGAACACGACGCTGTCACCGGCAAGATTTATGCAAAAATATGTGACGGTTCGGCAATTTCGCCTTCTTTAGATCTTGAAAAGGTCAAATTGGTAGACATCCACTTGGTGAATCAATTCCATAGCCTTTGCCAAGAAAGGCTGAAAATGTAAATTTCGACTGCACGGAAAACATGAGACTGCGCGATTGTCTCCAGGTAGCAGAATAAATCATTACTCTGAAGGTACAGTGTATATCTTTTGTTTTTATTCTCTGCTGAAGCTGAACTGAAGAGTCTCATACAACTCTTGCATTGGTGCCCATATTAGCATCCCACAGTGAATACAGTACCCTTTCCACACCTAATGGACTCCAGAAGAGTTTGTAGTAACCCGGAGCTAAAAACCGTAATCTCCTGCTTAACATCTCATGAAATGTTGCATAACTATTACCAACGTAGTAACCTTTTATCGACTTTTCTAAAGCAACAATACTCATTTCCAGTTCCACGATCCAGGTCCAGAAGAAGGATATGCCAAATTCGCAAAGATCATGTGGGATTTGTTGGCAGCTGGCCGCTTCGGAATCATTCACAACCTCAGTGGCGGTAATCAGCGCATGTTCATCGTGAACTACGAGGATCGACGATGCATAAAAAAGTATCTCGAACAGTTTTTCAAGTGATTGCTCTCTAAGTCTTTTGTCTTCCTGAACACGAGATCAGCTCATCCTCTAGTTTAAGTGCATCTTTTTGTTGTTCACTCCTACTTTGTTAACACTTTTGCATAGATTTTGTTCAATCTATTTTTCGGAAGACCAATTATAACTGACATTAAGAATAGTTTCGAGTTTCAATAATCTGTAGAACTTGTATTTTTCTTAGCCAAATGAGTAAAATAAAGTTGATCTTCAATGCATAGAAATGAGTATAAGGAGCAGAGAAACATTTTCGATTCATTTTATTGCGCTCTATAACAATGGCTCGTGTGGAGCAGTTTTCGGAGGAACCCTGCAACGCGTACATGGGATCGACCCTCGACCCCGTGGCTCATCGAGCTTTTCATCCTTCCGGGGTCTGTAAATTGGTATCAGATCTGTCTGAGAGGATAGCAGCACTGACTCGATACATCGGTGGGCCACCGCGAGTCATTGTAAAGGCCAGAAATGCAAGAAATCACCTCCAAAGATTTTTAATAGAGTCGAATGCATGGTGCATTTCTCAGAAATTGATAAACGCCGAGGCTTTATCTGTCTTATATTAATGAAACTTTGCTCCGTATTCGATACGTGTTGTTCTAAGTCCCAAAGATAGGACAACTTTTGATGGTCTGAACTGCAAAGCCTGCCTAAATCTAGTTTGTACCACTTATATCATATTTCCGATAATACCTTTCTAGCGTCGTGAAGGTGGTAAGCAGAATTCGCTATTTTACTGATGTCAACGTAGGTTTGCTTCTCGAAAAATGAATTTTTATGAAAAAGCCACTGGACTTTTAATTTTAAGGATTTCTAAGTAATGAGGACTTCTACTAAATACGTGAGGAAATCACACAGGTCGCAATATCAGGATTACCGAAAAACATTTCCACTGAGATCCTTGGTCATCGGAGGAGGTGCCGCTGTTTTCTTGAAACCTCTACGAAGCTTTCCCTTAGTTTGCACGGAATCGTGCGGAATTTTGAAACAACTGCAGTAATTCTTGGTATTCTTGTTGGGCAAACGCGAGGTGTTATTTTTATTCTTTATTCACCAATGATCGTATAGTACTGAACATCGAATTGCGAATACTACGCACCTGTCTACGAAGCTGAAAAAACCAGATGGTCGCCAAGTGGAAGAAGTGCGAGACGAAGAAAAACTATTGTGCTCAGTATTTGGAGGACTCTGGAGGAGAATAATGGATGGGCTCTGAGAAAGGAGAAGTCCGCCGAAACGTCAGCTTATTGGTGAATAAAGAATAAAAATAACACCTCGCGTTTGCTTAACAAGAATACGAAGAATTATTTGATCAATGCCGAGGTTAATAGAAAGTCGGTCGTAAGAGTTACAACTACAGTACTTCAACAAAATCGGTGGTTATTAATAAAATGATCTGCTTGATAGTGTTCTGCCAGCGGTTTTCCGCTTCATGATGGCTGCGAGGTGTTGCTGAGTGTCAGATTGCGATATACGGCGGAGAATTCGTCCTCTGGTAGGGTCTCCCAAACTGAGAAGGAGTCCGGCGATTCCGTCAGGAAGACTAGCTAGGAGTAAACCAAAACCAGGATCCGCCACCGTCCTGGTATCAAAGTCCAATGGAGGCCAATCTCTCTCTGATCCACAAACGCTGCGACTGCCTGTGGTGGTGAAGACCTGGGGCATAGTTTAGCGAGGCTGGCCCCGGGATTCCAGAAAACCACAATGGCTTAACCAGCAAATCTCCGAAACATGTGGATTATGCTGGAGCTCGCACAGCCAGTGAGGACGGGTTATTTCCATTTAGGCATTACTTATCAAATATTCGACTGTGTCTACCAAAAAAATTATTTATCGTGAAGAACAGGGTTTCTGAGGGTGTTAGGGATCAAAGGGGGTCAACGTTAGCCTTGTAGCATACATTTTTAACGGTACGCAGTGATTCGCGTTGTTAGTTGTTCGAAGGAATGCAAAGCCTGCCTAAATCTAGTTTGTACCACTTATATCATATTTCCGATAATACCTTTCTAGCGTCGTGAAGGTGGTAAGCAGAATTCGCTA
Source organism: Angiostrongylus cantonensis (assembly GCA_009735665.1). NCBI lineage: Eukaryota > Metazoa > Nematoda > Chromadorea > Rhabditida > Metastrongylidae > Angiostrongylus > Angiostrongylus cantonensis. The sequence continues at coordinate 899,003 of MQTX01000082.1, read as the reverse complement.
TTTTACTGATGTCAACGTAGGTTTGCTTCTCGAAAAATGAATTTTTATGAAAAAGCCACTGGACTTTTAATTTTAAGGATTTCTAAGTAATGAGGACTTCTACTAAATACGTGAGGAAATCACACAGGTCGCAATATCAGGATTACCGAAAAACATTTCCACTGAGATCCTTGGTCATCGGAGGAGGTGCCGCTGTTTTCTTGAAACCTCTACGAAGCTTTCCCTTAGTTTGCACGGAATCGTGCGGAATTTTGAAACAACTGCAGTAATTCTTGGTATTCTTGTTGGGCAAACGCGAGGTGTTATTTTTATTCTTTATTCACCAATGATCGTATAGTACTGAACATCGAATTGCGAATACTACGCACCTGTCTACGAAGCTGAAAAAACCAGATGGTCGCCAAGTGGAAGAAGTGCGAGACGAAGAAAAACTATTGTGCTCAGTATTTGGAGGACTCTGGAGGAGAATAATGGATGGGCTCTGAGAAAGGAGAAGTCCGCCGAAACGTCAGCTTATTGGTGAATAAAGAATAAAAATAACACCTCGCGTTTGCTTAACAAGAATACGAAGAATTATTTGATCAATGCCGAGGTTAATAGAAAGTCGGTCGTAAGAGTTACAACTACAGTACTTCAACAAAATCGGTGGTTATTAATAAAATGATCTGCTTGATAGTGTTCTGCCAGCGGTTTTCCGCTTCATGATGGCTGCGAGGTGTTGCTGAGTGTCAGATTGCGATATACGGCGGAGAATTCGTCCTCTGGTAGGGTCTCCCAAACTGAGAAGGAGTCCGGCGATTCCGTCAGGAAGACTAGCTAGGAGTAAACCAAAACCAGGATCCGCCACCGTCCTGGTATCAAAGTCCAATGGAGGCCAATCTCTCTCTGATCCACAAACGCTGCGACTGCCTGTGGTGGTGAAGACCTGGGGCATAGTTTAGCGAGGCTGGCCCCGGGATTCCAGAAAACCACAATGGCTTAACCAGCAAATCTCCGAAACATGTGGATTATGCTGGAGCTCGCACAGCCAGTGAGGACGGGTTATTTCCATTTAGGCATTACTTATCAAATATTCGACTGTGTCTACCAAAAAAATTATTTATCGTGAAGAACAGGGTTTCTGAGGGTGTTAGGGATCAAAGGGGGTCAACGTTAGCCTTGTAGCATACATTTTTAACGGTACGCAGTGATTCGCGTTGTTAGTTGTTCGAAGGAATCGATGATCCATCTTGTGTTTATGAGCACAATAATCTTGCGAACTTCTAGTTCTTGGGAACAGACGGTGTTTGGTGTTATAGACAGATTTTAACGAACGTTGCTTTCTTATCACATAGAATGCGATAACGCCGTGCCTTGCTGCCCTCATTAGATCCTTAGAGAAGAAAGTCATGTCCTTGGTTCTTAACAAGGTAAATTGTGGAGGAGAAGCCTATATACAAAAAATACAACTTTAATGAATAGAACCTCACCATAATTTTTTGCCAGAGAAAAATGCGTTCAGGTAACCAGTGTTTTTTTTAACCACATTTACATAGTTGTTCATATTTCCGTCCAACGCACATGGTCTCTCATTCGAGCTTTTCCAGGTCAACCAATTCTCAACTCCCTTCGATCAACTTCAAGTTGGTAGAAAAGCTTTGTAGAAAAGCCCTACTTCGATCAATAATAGCGCAAAATTGTTTGCAACGAAAACCTGGAAACGCTCTCATAGAGTTACCACAGCATTTCAGAGTGTAGCAACTCTACTAATATTCAGTGACATTCATGAAAAAGACATAAGTAAAATACAAGTGAAAGTGACATGAAAGTATTAATAAAATGTTTCGACACGGACGAAGCTTTTCTTATTTTTTTTACTAAGAAGAATAGACACTGAATTAAAAAAGTGACTATATCTTAGATTATACTACAGCTTCTGGTAAACCTTGGTTCACTTCCGACTCGTGCTTCCCAGATCAATCCCGTTGACCGGTGATTGCTGATGGCACCCATAAAGCACGGGTGAGAGAAAAGTGAAACGAAGGATCCTCATAGTGTGGTGGTGAACGCGCTAGCACCCGCAAAGGGTGAAAACGAGTTCGATTTTCACCTTCTTCGTCAGCTGCAGTCCGGAGTTCTGCAAATGTCTCAACACCATTGTGGGTATAATTTCTACTTCTATCTGTGGTTCAGGTCATAAGTACGGATATGCTTGTTCTAAGTTGAAGATACAGGCTACTTTCAGCCGATAGTAATCCAAGTGCTCCATAGGTGTGTCGTCAGTGGGTTAAACACTGACACTTTTTTGTACATTCCTAAATTTTGAGTTTGCCACTCTTGGTCCGTAAACCGAATTCGGCTGTATGATAGAGTTGTAGGATACTTTATGCATTCCACAGTTTCTTTAAGAATAATAGAGACATTGGCATAGGTAGTTATGCCCACCAAATTGACTGCACTTTGTCGGCCTTTTTATTTACTGCCTACAACAATTTTCACGGCAGCGTATTATGCAAAATGAACTGTAACGATGCTCGAATATTCGTAAAACTTGGATCCGGGCCAAATAAAATCACGATTTCCGTTTCCGTGGTTCGATCTGGCTCGGAGTCCAAGTTCTACGATTATTTCAGCATCGCACTGGTTGACTGCGCTTCATCATGGAGCTCTCAAAAAGCCTCATCCTAAAGCAGTTGGATTAAGTTGATTATTTTAAATGCAGTCAACCAATCAAACATTCAACAATAATGAGAGGAAACTTGCACTATCTAGTCACGTCTTTTTATTAATCCTTCAAAAAGTCATTTTATAATCCATTCTTCAGACAGTAATTCTCAGTGGCAAATGAAGCGCGACTGAGAAAATTTTCAAGTCTTCTTCATGCTCGATTCCACATCATTTCTCCCTCATCAGATTAAATTCAAAAAGTGTAAAGAGTGTCACACTGCACGTATAGAATCGTCGATAGGACGATGTTTCATAAGAAGCATAAGTCATATTTATAGTCGAATCTTGTGAATCATGTTGTTTTGCTTCAAGCAGTAACGTTTTCACTATACAAAACAAAATAGTAGAGTAGCACTGCTTTCCAAAGTGTAGATGAAATGCTTATGAACGATAGCGGACAACTGTGAAAACGGTTTAAAATGGAGCTTCATATAAAGCCCACTAAGTAGCATCGACGTCCAAAAGTCGTGATTATCCTTAGACATCTTGATGATCCCACTTCTGCGTGCTCACTACTTTTGCTCTTGATTGTGTTCCCTGGGGTACCAAGGCGGCAAATCTTGTTCTTCGATCTTCTCTTCAATGCAGTCGCTGGACCTCTGTGTGTGAAAGACTTTCTGCTACCTTGTGACCTAGTTTTTTTTTATCAACCTGGATGATAAATAAGCTTTCTGGCAACTAAGAAAAGAACAGTCGGTTTTCTGAAGGTGTCAAAATTCTTTCTCGTCACTTAGTAGTTGGAGTTGGAAAAGGATGAGAAACAAGGATTCATGGCTGTACTGAAACATTCCTTTGCTTCAGTGAGGCAGTGAACGTTCAGAGAACGATTCGAAAATCGCATGACCTTCGTCGTTTCCGGTCGCCTATTTTTCTATGGCAATCCGCATTGGATCCTACCGACCGTTGTTGGTCGACCAAACCTGTCTTTCGCTATTGATTCCACACAGTCAACATTGCGGACGATTCACTCTAATTCACTATTGTTTTCGTCGGAAGATGTTTTTCCTTTTCAGAGATTTCATTTCTGGAGTAACATGTGTCTATTATATCTCCTGTAACCAAATTTATCTACAATTATCTACTTTACTATCTACATAAACTGTTATGGCAACCACTCGAGCGAGCATATGCTTCATGCTGTGATTCATTTCTCGCACCACAGTGCACTTATGCCGCAGTTTGTACCAGTTCAACTGTTCCTACAGTATGCTGTTGCCGTAGAGTTTTCCACAGTTCTCTTCAGCTTTATGTTTGCATTTATCCTTACCAATTACTATGTCATGCCTTTTGTCTTCAACTGAAACAACGGTGTTAAAATAGAATCTTTTCAAGTGAGATAAAGTTTTAGTTAGCTTTTCATAGTTAATAAAATCACATTTGTCACTTGTGATCCGATCTCCGATTGTTCCGTTTGCATTTCGTTTACTCTATCGAAATACACGAAAAGCATTACACTTCGATGACGATGCCTCTCAGTCTTGTTGTTCTCGAACACCACATTTCTTCATGACCGCTTATGTTTGCTCTTAGTCGGGTTTCCGAGTACTAACGTCTCACTGTGCACTTAAGTGAACTTTCTCAGGGGATAGACTACAGTCGAGTTCGATATTTATAAGAGCACCCTTCCCCATGTTCGTCAGCGTGGAATAGTATACTTTTCCAAAAATTAAAGGTAATATTGTTAGTTCCTGCTTATCGAAATGTGATTTCTACGGATGCCTCTCAAATAACTCACATTTTCCGTGCGTACGCAGTCATAAAAAGGATAAAGGATAAAGCTTTCGGCAATGATCAATCCCTGAGGGATGCACCATGCATTCGACTTCATTAAGCATCGTTTGGAGATAAGCGGATGCATCATATCTGGCTTTTACAAAGACTCGCGGTGGCCTGCTGATCTATCGAGGCAGTGCTGCTATCCTCCCAGACAAGCCTGGTACCAATTCACCGACGCTGGAGGGATGGAAGGCTTGGTGGGTCATGGGCGCTGTGATCGATTCTACGTGTGTGATGCAGGGCTCGTTCGACCACTGCGCCACACGCGCTCTATGCAACCATATCAATGTTAAAAATCTGCTTGTTTCTACTCACGCACATTGGCAGAGCAGATTTTCATTAGAGGTGTGCAGAATTGGTGTGCCGTCAAGAAGCATATTCCAAAGGCCAGCGCTGTCGGCCTACCATCTGAAGAAGCCCTGTTTTTTACATCAAACTGTCTTTTTTGATCTATCATAATCAGGTTGATTGTATTACCATCAACTAACCATTTTGCCGGAGCACTGTCGCTGTTATCAAAGCCTTACGCGACCTGTACATCGCGCAAGCTTCACCTTTTCACAGAAATACGAGAAGACCGTAAAATTCAAGAAACACAAGCCTAATTCCACATCAAAATTTTGGTTTAATAGTCAACAATGAAGTTGTGTGAGCCTCACGCAACTACAAAGCAGCATCAGCGTTGAAAGTTTTGCGAAGAAACGGCAATATCCCATTTATTGCGAGTCGTGAAGCAGCTAGTCCGGGCTCAATAAAACCGAGACCTGAGGATTCTACCATCAGTCCTGTTTAACAAAACAATTCACTTTTTCGCACGCTGCGCTACTAGTACACAAGTTCTTAGCCAAACGAAATCGACCATGTTGATTTAGACAAAGGAAAATCAGCTCGATACTCAATAATATTGTTAAGCTACCTCCTGTCTGTCACCTACAAGCTCGCCAGTTGAGTAATCTTCAACAAGGTTAATGGGACATCGGCATTGACCTTTGAACAAACAAGGTTTTGAGAAAGGTTTGGTCAGAGTTGGTCGTCTCTGCATGCAGATTGTTTTGCCTGACTTTCACTGACCTGAAGAAGGAACAGTGACACAGGAACGCCTATGAAATGTTTCTGACAGCTAAGGTGGCAACTTGCTCATTACCAAAAATCCTTCTTGAACTATACAGTAGTTTCACAATCGGGTCTCACCATGCTGCAAAAGCACTATCATTGTAGAAAAATGGGTCGAAAGGCGATATCACCTCACCAAGGTCGTTTGCAGCCCGTCTCAAAAATGTCTTGCGTAATGTGGAGGGGATAATATTGGGCTAAAAGTCAATGACCAGTAGTTACGACATCTCTGCTTAGCTAATTTCCTTCCCACAAGGAATGAATGTGATCGCCTGAGCCTAAGGAGAATGTTGTTCATGAGAAACGTGTTTGTTCCTCCATCGATGTCCATTCACTGATGACAGGACGAACATTTCCGATACAAATGACTGGGGAACTTACAAAAAACGAAGTGGCTGTGAGAAAGGCGAAACCGCCGGGTTGTCGGCTACTGTTTATTAATAAGTTCTAGATTAACGACTTCATGTTTTCTCATCATGGAATATAGTGAGCATCTCCGACATCTTATTAACCGGCAATGTACATTTGAGTCATAAAATAGTGAAAACCTTTATGTGAAGTGTGTTGGCACGAAATCTACCTTATTAATAATTGACAGCTATACCTTGGAGCCAGGAGTGCCAAGCTGCTTTGGGAGCCTAAAGGAGCTTCGACTTTATATTGAGAGAGAGCGAAGGCCTTGGATCCACTTCAACCATTTGAGTTCGCTTTTCCAATCTTGAGTCGTTTTCGAAAACCTGGGTGTTGCGGAAATGTTATGAAAGTGTGATCAACATTATCGAAAGCACTAGCAAGATAGTCACACTGAGAATATCCGATATCACACAGGTGAGAGAGGAAACTCGGACTTTGGGTGAACGTTAGCAAACAATCATCCATGTAAGTGTTGCTGCTGAATACAATTAAGTTTCGGAAATCCGCCAAGCCACAATAGTTGTGTCTCATCAAAATACTATCGTCAGCAAAAATCACCGCTCGCCTATGAGTCATTTGAAATTCGATTCTACGGCATGTTAAGCGCACACTTAGAAATCGATCTCCTAGTCAGGCTTTTAGGGGACCCGGGAAAAAAAGTGTGATTCACCTCACTTTCTCGCTACACTTTTGCTAACAGAACCAACTGAAGTACTTTGGTATTTCGATGATGTAAGCTGGTATCACTTGACGATTGGGAGATCAACAGATAAAGGATATGAATAATACTACGCAAAATTGTTGTATAAAAATAGTAAGCACTCAATATTTCACAAATTGACTTTTCTATAAGTCCGGCATAACTAATCAATAATTTTCACCTAGCTGATCAGGCTAACACATGGTTGATTTTTTAAAAATTTATTTTGCTGACGTTCCGATGTTCTTGTTTTTTTCAAAGCCGATGATTCGGGTCCATTGTCCATAATCGCTCATCCTCTCGTTTTGGGTTCCTGTAGTTGTTCGAGTCTTCTTGAGTGTAGCATCGCCCGAATGCAGTAACCTCACTCCGAGGTGCCTTCTATAAAGCACGTTTTTGTTATACTAATTATCCCTCGGTAATAAGTTGTTTTCGCAGGACACCAAAAACGAGGAAGAGCGACCATGGGCAGCTGACTCGAATCATTGGCTCTGAGGAAGATGAAGACGTCGAAACATTAACCAGTAAACTTTTTCTTCTTATCAACCTTCTTTTATAAAGTTGTTAGATTTTAAAATATTAGTGAAGAACACTATTTCTAATAAGATCCACTTTCTATAAACGTCTGCATAAAATTCGATATATCTATGTACATGTTCTTACGAACTACCCTTTTTTAAGTCGACGCGAGAACAGTATAGATGTTCCTATTGTTGTTGTTATCTTTGTTCAATGGCTAACGTTTCGGCGACTTCACCTTTCTGAGAGCTCTGCCGTTGGACCACCCGTGTGTTGTTCACGAGGGATGTCATCCCATTAAAGCGAAGTTGCCGAAACGCCAGCCATTGAACAAGGTCACCTGTATCACCTGTAGTCCCGTTGAACGTCGAGTGACTCGAGCGGGCGCCAGCAAATCCTCTATTTTTCCCTGTCGCGTGCAAGAGTGACCCAGTGGGTTCTGCTCGCTTTAGGGCCTCGTCGATCATCACATCTTTCTTTTAAGCTTTTCGTGAAGAACTCTGACCATGGGGTCGGTGGTCTTCCTGCAGTACGTATGACATCCCGAGGAATCCAGTCACTAACAGCTCTTGTCCATCGGTTATCATTCACACGCATTACGTGTCCGGCCCACCTTATCTTCGACTGTTTGACGTATAGAACGGCATCTTTGATTTTCGATCGTTGACGTAGGTCGGAGCTTCGGACCCCATCCCTTACTTGTGTGAAACGGGATACACCTAGCATCGTCCTTTCGACTGCGCGTTCGATAACGCTTATCGAACGCGCAGTAACGCTGAACAAGGTCAACAACGGCAAAAAGGACATGTGCACCAACCTCGCTATGGCTAAAAAAGGCAGTTCATAAGAACATATATACTAAAACTATTTCTATTAAGTGACCTTTATCTATTCATAAGTTCACACGAGGTTGCTATAAAGCTCTTATTCGCCCAGCTCTTCTATTCTTTCGCCTCTTTCAGAGGTGGGATGATTAGAGTCGGTGGTCCAAGGTCGTTGGTCCTCGCAGACGCATCGAATTGAGCTTTCCCGTTTAAACTCATGAATAGAAAAAATTAATACTGATTATTCATGGTTAGGAAGGGCGCGTGTGGCGCAGTGGTTGGAGGCGCCACTGCGACACGCACGTGGAATCGACTCCTGCGCCCATGGCCCACCAAGCCTTCGATCCCTCCGGGGTCGGCAAATTGGTACCAGACTTGTCTGGGAGGATAACAGCACTGGCTCGTAACATCGGCAGGCCATCGCGAATCATTGTAAAGGCCAAATATGCATTCAGTCACCTCCAACGGTACTTAATGAAGTCGAATGCATGGTGCATCCCTCAGAGATTGATCAGCGCCGAGAGCTTTTTGAGAGCTTTTACTCATGGTTAGATTAAAGTCGGTTTCACAATATTCAACTTTTATCTACTGAGTGCCATTTCTTCATGGCTGGATGTTATGTGAAATGCAGTCACAGTGATGTTGAGATATTTGCAGAGCTCAACTCCTAGTCCAGATTCAAACTCACGATTTCTCTTTCCGTGTGTTCAATTGCTGTCCACTGCACCAACCAAGTCTCTTTCCTTGTTTTTCTTCCAGCCAGTTTCTTACTCTTACGGTGGTGTCAGCAATCACCACGTCGGTCTCCGGAAAGGGTAATCACGGGTTCGAAACTCAACTGGAGCTCACAGTTTTGGTCATATCCCAGCTAATTGTTACTGAATGTCGATTTTGGAAATTGTTTTTAATCGCTAATAGTTTCTTCTAAAGAAGTTTGGAGTTAGAGAAGTATATAGTAGCATAGCTCCTTCACAGATACCGTTTGGTAGTTCTCGCAATTTTTGAAAACGGAGATCGGTCGAGCTTTTGTATTTGTTTAAGCATTTGATTTACTTCGAGCTCTTTCAACCTATAATGTCGTAAATTCGAGCAGCAAGTCGAGGTGAGTGTCTTCACGGTTTCTTCACGCAGACACCAGTTTTTCAGTAAAGATTTTCGAAGTCTCAGCTGTTGTGACTGCATTCGAATGAGTTTCCGAATAATCGAGATGATCGAATGAATAATGATTTGACTACTCGAATAACCATTGGAAATTCAGGGAATCCGAATGAACGTGATCTCACCAACACATTTTGTTGCTAATTATATGAATGCATCTAAGATTTAATACATTCACTTCTTTATTTCTCTATTTATTCATAAAGGGTTTCGTGCATGTGGACCAGCGCCAAATATTCGTGTTGCTCGCGTGCTACCTTCTTCCGATTCCTATTTTATCGAATATTCAAAGAACCTCACGAAGAATCCTGGCTCAGTGAGAATCAACCCTGCTTACGCAAATGACAGCTACGGACTTCATGAAAAAGTTATCTTAATATTCGAGGTATTCTTTCTTGCTTCTAAAAGTCGCTTGTCAAAATATTAACGGTGCAGAATATCCGATGTCCTTTTAATAGAAAACTCTAAATTGTCTTAACCGTTTTATTCACTGCCTACTCTTTTTCATGTCAGAGTGTACTGCGAAATATAACTTCAATGACGCTGAGATATTGCCAAACTCCGAACCACAGAAGTCTGCGGTGGGGAAATTTTATTGAAGTTCTCATCTCAGCATCATTGAAGGCAGTAAGTAAATCGGTTATGATTGTGATTATAACTGAAACCCCGGCTTAACTGGGTCCATTACCGATTTGGGTTTCTTAGATCAATCTCATTGACGGGTGATTGCTGATGGCAGGTGATCGATAGAACACTAGCTGAAAGACATGCGAAATGAAGGGTGCGCATGGTGTGGTGGTGAGCGCGTTACTCCCCGGAAAGGACAGTAGCGCATTCACTCCCCACCGCAGACATCTGCGGTCTGGAGTTTTGTCAATATCTCGGCATCATTAAAGTTCTAAGTTGTCTATTATAATGTGTGAGTTTCAGAACTTTTTCATTTTACTCGTTTTCTCACACCCCACCATCATCGAAGTTCATCGGCTTTGCGAGTAGATTCGGTTGCCCACTGAGGGCTTCGTTTTAACTTATGGAATTAGTTAAATTCTGATCGGGTATATTCTCCTTGAATTCCTAGAATAGCCATTCTCTAGCGTCCCCATTTCTTCACCGTTGACGGTCACCAGACTTTTTGGACAATCACTAACATTGTTGAAAATCCGAATAATATTGAACTAACTTGTTCATACCAGCATATTTTTTGAGAGTCCATTTAAATGTGTCAAAAATTTAGTAGCCTCGCTTTACTTCACGAAAGCCATTCATGAAGCTCATTTGTATACTGCAGTTCTTCATATCTTCCATATTCTACAAAACGCACATCATCGAATTTCAAATGCCAAAATCATCTTGAAGTTGTTTCAAGAAAATCGTCGTTTAATGGGTTCACTTCCGAAGGTGCAAAAGACAGCTACGAGTTTCGTGAGCGAGTTATTCGAATATTCGAACTATTCGTTCACATTTTCAAAAGCTATTAAGCATAGAATTATGACATAGTCGAATATCAGATTGAAAAAGAATTCGGATTTTTAAATAATTTAACTTTTTACTTAGCTGACGCTATGATATAAAAACGACAAGCGAAACGAACGACCCGTATGGAACGCGTTAACCCCTGGAAACGGTAACAGCGCGTTCCTTCCTCACCACAGACACCTACGGTGTGGAGTTTTGCAAATATCTAAGCATGATTGTGGTTGTATTTTTAGCTAGCTTTCTGACTTTTTAAAAGATTATTGCATAAGTACTAGGTATTACCTCGACTAGTCATCCCACAAGAGCGCGTGTGGCGCAGTGGTTGGAGGCGCCACTGCGACACGCACGTGGAATCGATTCCTGCGCCCATGGCCCACCAAGCCTTCCATCCTTCCGGGGTCGGCGAATTGGTACTAGACTTGTCTGGGAGGATAGCAGCACTGGCTCGATACATCGGCAGAACACCGCGAGTCATTGTAAAGGCCAGATATGCATTCAATCACCTCCAACGATACTTAATGAAGTCGAATGCATGGCGCATCCTTCAGGGATTGATCAACGCCGAGAGCTCTTTTTTAGTCACTCCCACACTTTCTTTCAATAAAATATCTTTTCGCTACCAGTTCATTTAGTTACATTTACTGATCCTCTGAAATCACCCATGTGAAGTCAATTTAATTAAAACAGGGACTATGGATGTCTTTGCATTGCCTTTTTTTTTAAAATTCTCTTACCATTAATTGGATTTCCCTTTTCCAAAAACACTCATTTCCTCTACGATGAATGTCTCACACGAATATGCAGAACGTCGAGCTTTCTCAGCCCACTATACTATGAGATTCTTTGTAACTCCAACAAATAAAATTCTGACAATTTCGTTTGACCTTCGTCAGTTTTTTTTATTTCGAGCCACTAATTCCTCTGCTTGCATTGTCATTCGCTCTCCAATAACTTCGGAAAGTTTCTGGTTTTCGCGGAACCAATCCTCATCACTTTTGGGGTTACATTATCAGTAAAATCCGAAAATTTATCTCCAGGGTTTAGAATTCTACAGGGACAACCCTGGATATATTTTTTGACAAACCTGAGTGTGAAACAGGTTTCTTTGGTTTGTTGATGTTATACTTTTCAAAGGATTCACTACTTGCCAGTGATAAGATAAGGCGATTACTGATGAGAACATTAAACCCATTGTCGTGTGAATGGCAACGTATTCAAAGTTCTCATCAGTAATCGCCTTACCTTATCACTTTGCATTCACCATTCCACCATCCATTCATTTATTCATTCATCCACTCTATAAAAAATCTAGCTGTTGTTTTAATAAAAATTTGACAAATGGCGAAGACGTGAAGTCGTCTGCTGTCTACTGATTGAGTGAATAGTGACAGTTTCCCGGCGACGCTTCCGACACCCTTGGGAATGCGTTGGTGTGGTGACCGGCTGCAGCGACTTCGGCGGACGTTAAGTCTTGTATCCACCCTAATCTTTTCACAGAGGCGATCGTTCTGATGTCACATTAGTTCGATAACAGGCTACTTAGCGTTTAACCAGATTTTCAGCCATCTTACTTTATCTGTGCTTCTTATGGAGTAAAAGTGCAGGACGTTAATCAATCACTTACTAATGTGCCATTCATTTGTCACCATTTGCATCATCACAGCAGGTGAATTAACTCACAGTTGGCCTAAACAGATTTGCGAAGTTTACTACTTACTTGGATGCTTGGACGGACCGTCTTCACGAGCTGTGCGGACCCTAGCCCATATGCCATTCGTTCCTTTCTCTCGCAATCGTAGTCCATGGTGGTGGTCTTGTTCGAGCATGGTAGCGCTTGCAAGTCTCATACCGTGATCTGTAAAACACTTGCAGCTGCGGGTACAGCTAATTAACTTTGTTTGCGAATACATCCGCCCAACGTGTAGGCGGTCGTCTAAGGGGACGTTTGCATTCTCTTGGAGTCCACTGTAGTGTTCTTTTCGTCCATCTGTCGTCTGTTCTTCTCATTATGTGACCGGCCCATATATGTTTCGCTGTCGATGTATATTCTCCTGGTTCTTGAAGATGTGGCACATTTCGAAGGTCAGAGCTTCTCATTCCGGCTAGATATTGAGAGTGCTGGTTATATTTCATTTGTTATTTTGTGAAATTTATCGACACGTTTACCAAATCGGTGGTTTTACCCTCTTAGACATTCATGGCATCAATCTGACGGTCTCGTATTGATGGCGAACTTGGTTAGTTCAGTGCAGTGGGTCGAACCACCGACCACTTGTGCAATGAAGACCACCTACAACCACGGAACTACATGGACCTCTATGTATATTTACTATTCAGGTCTCATTTGCAAATATAATTATCTCTTGCCAGATTTCTACACTCATAAAGGAATATTGATCAAATCAGCTGATGTTATTGTTCAAATGCCGAATTTTGTATATTCACAAGACTAGCAATGATATGATCCATATATCAATGTATAGTCGTTAACAAAACTCTTATTCATTTATTTCATTTATATGACCTGTCATCGTACACACTGTGCGGATCTCAACACTTCCTGCACTGCGTTCGTTTTCCGCGAATTCATCGTTTGCAAAGATCTTCGACCATGTCGCACGTTGTTTCGGCATCTAGAAAAATTCGTGCTTCTTCTACACATATTCTGGGCATAGCCGAAGGCGTTTTCACGTGGTCCAGAGAAAATCATTGGTGAGAGATCGAATCAAAACCTAGCTTTTTGATGGACTTCATCATTTATGATTGCCCTACCCAGGCAACTGCCACACACATTGTGACAACCACCGGCTGTGGACAATGAACTCTAATTATTCCGGCTATGAAAAAGGCTAAAACACCGAAATGCTAGCCGAGTAAATCCTGTTATCAAACTTATGCTAGCTTATTGACCCTTCCAACAGTTTACCACCTCATCGTGGCTGGGAGGTGTTTTTGTCTGCCGGACTGCGATGTACAAAGGTGGATCATACTCTGGCAGGGTCTCCCAAGCTGAGAAGAAGTCCCGTGTTTCCAACAGGAGGCCTAACTAAGAGTAAGCCAATACCAGGATCCACCATCGTCTTGGTATCAAAGTCGCATGGTGGCAAATCTCCCTCTGATCCACAAAAGATGTGGTGGTGAAGACTTGGGGCAGACCTTAGTTAGGCTTACCTCGTGATTCCAAGTAACCACAATGGCTTAACCAGCAAATCTCCGAAAAATGGAGATTATGCTGGGGTCCGCACAACCAATGAGGACGGGTTATTCAGGTATCAAGTATCAAGTAAATAATCCAAGAATGTACGAAAAGGGGGTCATTTATTTTTGCAAACTCCAGCAGGAAAATCCAGCGAGAAAATTTCAATCGCATAGTTATATATAATTTTAATTAAATACAACTATTATATAATTTCAATCATTTCATTTCAATTTCAGTCTGTTGTGGGTGTGGAAGCAGTTGGTTGACTAGATTGCACCTCGTTTGACTTGCGTTCACCGAATTATGAGGCTGTTCTTACATATGATACGTACAAGCTCTGAGAAAGACAAAGTCGCCAAAACGTCAGCCGAGCCGTTGAACTACGACAACAACAACAATAAGAATGTCTATCCCAACGCTGCGCTAGCTAAGCAAGGGCACAGGAACATATACATATTGATTGCAATCAACTGGACCAATCCGGATTCTGAAGAATGTGATGTCGTTGAAACCCTTAGCTGTCGTGAAATAAACATTGTAATAATTGCGGCGTCGTGTCTAGTGAAAGCGAATTATCGATCAATGTTGAGGCCAACAGAATGTCAGTTCTACGAATTACTACAAAAAGGAAATTGCAGTTTAAATGGGGCTTGTGCTGAATCTGACACAATTAATCGCTATTCACGACGACGAGCTTTCAACGAATTTACGTGCTTACTAATAGAAGTATTGTGGTGCATTCATTTCTACTAACAAAAATATTCCGCTTGGCTAATTTCTTAAACTTCAACACTTTCCATTTCACCTCAAGGCTTTTTCCATGTTGAAATTCTTACGTGTGCTCTCGTTTGCATGCCGAGCATTTTGCGAGGACTGGGTTGTCTTACGAATGGAATTCAATGCACAAATGAGAAAAACTTCGGTGGAAGGTCCCGACTCCGATATACCTTCCCACGATGGCATCCGATGTAATGTGGCAATTTGAAGTTCATCATCATTACTCTTATGAACTTTGGCAGAACTGCGCAGCATCGATTGAGATAATCGGACAATTCTCACCTATGACTGATTATTCTATATTGATTACCTACTGATTATCTCTGACGCACAACTTAGCTGGATGGGAAAGTTTTTGTGAAAGAATGGGAAAAGTGGGAGAACACGTGAAAAATTTCTAGTCATTTGCCATTTACGAAGCGTTTTTCTCCGGTTTACCGTCATTGTGTCTATTCACAATCATCATTTCCTTATGCACTCCTTCAAATCATTTTAAACGTCTCTTTCACTATTTTGTGAATTTCTGCTAAGTGCATTGCCCTTAAAATTAAGGATCAATGAGCCTTTCAATCCACCCACTATTTAAATTCATCGCCATCGTATTTTATTCGTTAAAAAAAGACTATTTTGAACTTAGAAATACACTGATGTGGCAACGAACCCCATGAGGGGCTTGGAGCTGAGGTGGAGTGGAGAAAGCACCAGTCATGGGCACACTCGCCCACTGCTTCATACTCATGAGAGTCAGCCAAGTGTCCCAAATATCACTAAAATTCGTTATTTTCTTACCATTCTTATCGACAGTGGGCATAAATGACTTTGGCTGCTCTTTTGATTGGCTCTCATATATCCATCTGCCTACACCATCAGTGATTTCATTAGTTATCAAATGGCTCTGGCCAGTAAAGTTTTCTCTGAAATCCACGTTTTGCCCGTCGGGTTCCCGAACGACTCAGTTCGTTCATGCAACAGCAAATGTACCATAATCCCCAGTTCTACCAGGACAGGTGAGTATTTTATTGCTGGAGACAATGCAGATTGCCTCTTAGCCTTTACTCCATTCAAATGATGTCAGACTTCCGTGTAAATTGCCATGAAAAATGTGTAGCATGACATGAAATGTCATGCTAAAGGGAAAGCTCACCACTGGTACCACCTTTGTCTTAGGATATAATTATCGTTCACCCACTATAACTCCAACCCAGGCGCTTAGGTTCAAAATCTTTCATAATAAAGATATGACCATAAAGCCACATTGCAGCTAAATCTTGCATTCATATGTCTTCAAGTAAATTGCTGCTTACGCGTAAACATGTTGATGAAAACTCATTAAGGTTTGCTAACGCCGTGGAATTTTTATATATCCGACTTGTCGGCGTATGTGGCGTAGTGGTCGGAGGCGTCTTGCATTACACACATGGGATCGGTCTCCTCGCCCGTGGCTCACCAAGCCTTCCATCCCTCAGGCGACGGCAAATTGGTACCAAACTTGTTTGGGAGGACAGCAGCACTGGCTCGATACATCGGTAGACCAGTCACTGTAAAGGGCAGATATACATTCAGTTGCCTCCAAACAATGCTCAATGAGGTCGAATGCATGGCGCATTTGTCAGTGATTCATCACTGCCGAGAGATTTGTCCTCTTTTATTTTTATCCAGCTTGTCAGACCGCTATAAATGCAGCTAATCTCTTTACATTAATCAGACCTAATTAATGGTGTGCCCCTTCTTTCTAGTTGCTATGGAATTTCAATCACTAAGTGCAAGTGGATTATCCAGATATGAAAAATATATTACACTATCGTAGTTACTCACTTAGTAATTTGATGACCTAATGACCTCAGCACTTCGATACACTCTTGCTTTCCTAGCCATCTTTCTGCTACGCTCTGCGACGACAGCTTCACCATCTTCTTTCAACTAATGGAATGGCAAATATTGTTATCTGTCTTAAACCAATCCCGAAATCAAACATCATATCATTCGGTATCCACAAAAATCAACGATTTTTGAAAAGAAAATAAATCTTCATCCATATTTCCATGAAACGTAGAAAGTAGTCAGTAATGTCCCACTGGGGAAAAATCGAGATCTAAATCCGAAATGTGAACTGGCCCCAAAAAATCGCTTGGTTAGTCAGTCATCCGACGCCGAAATGTCGCTAGGACTTTCTGACTACTGAAAAACTCAGTTCTCCAGAAATTTCAAGGATTACCAGAAATGAAATGAGCGACATGAATGGTCGCCGTGAGGACCATTAGGATTAGTTGCTCCTGCATTGGTCCGCTGCGTTTAAAAACGAAACACTGAGTCCTAAAGCTTATATCAACCCCTTGAAACATCAATTTTTGTATTTTGTTGTCAAGAAAGTGAAATTCTGTTTAGTAAATGAAAGTCCATTTCATATTCGTTTTTTTTTCTTTTTGTTTTTATGGGAGCCTTGGGAGTCGTAAACCTCTCAGAGAAGCGAACCAGTAAGCTTCTAGTAACTTCAGCTACCAACGACAGTTGTAATCACTTAAAATGTTCTTCATAGCGACACTTTCCTATATTTATATAAATAAAATATTTGGTAACGAATATAATATATACAATATAACAATATAATAGTAATAAAATAAATATATTTATATAAATAGATATATTGTTTATGTCGATAGGGCCCTTTCTGGAAAACGAAATCTCATGGTATGGGGAAGCCAATGAAAGCAGTGTGGAAAATCCACTAGTTTAAGTTCGTTTATAGCCGAATAGGCAGCCATTACATCTTCCTCATTAAGTAACTGTAAGCTTAATGGTTAATGACGACTTCTTCCAGACATGAATGTTAGTGTGTTCTTCTGGTTTTTTTCCTCTACGCTTGCCCTCCGACTAACATCCACATCCAATTTCGTTGAGCGTCTCTTATTAATGTTCCCAGTGAGAATGCTTTCATATAGAGCCTATTGCTCTGTTTTTTCGGTTACCATTCACTTAGGATACATAATAAGGAAAAGTAAATGGCATTTGACAGCTGAAAAATGTTGCTGTTCCTGTTTCCGGAGATTGTGGATTGGGCATGCTATTTGATGTTTATGCTCGATATGCAGCAGCCCATTCCTGTGATGGCGCTAAAGTTATCGAAGATATTTGTTCTCCAAGAATAAGTCAAAGCAGCAGATCGTATAAGAAATCCTCTTCGTTCTTCGTCGCAATCCTCGGGATTCCTTGCACATCGTTTGCTAGTGGCGCCTGCTTGCAACTTTGGAACGGCGACCTATGGAAACTTTGCTTTTTACACCTACTCGATAACTAACAGGATTATAGGTAAGGAATGATGCAAATGAACGCAAATGTTATTTTTTAACCCACGCAAGTTTCGTTTGAACTCTGAGTCTCTTTCTCGATCGCCTACAACAGGTCGCATTTTCCAAGGATATACATCCCTTGACGAATAAATCACTTTCATTGGCGAGTAAACATCAGTTTCATTCGTACTGTGATATGATAAAAATATGTAGAAACTACTCCGAGAATGTTCTTGTGCCTGGAATCCACGAGAATTATTGGTGTTGTGAACAAAGAGCTAAATGACTTTCTCGCGACTCAAAGAGTTCCCGTTGTTATTCAAGCCAACCGGGATTTCTTATGCAACGATTTCGTTTTGTCAGAAATTTGTCTGATGATGCAACCTTCTATCGAGGGTTCTTGCCGAAGGCCATCATGAAGAAAATATCGGTTTTTCTTATCTCACCTCGTCTGAAACCACGCTATTCTGACTTCTCACGGAAGTTCTTTAACTAAGTATTGCGTTCGAGTAAATTGTTCACAATATTCCGATTCGCTGCGGCACTTTCATAGCCCTTAGTTCTCGACCAAAATCGTCCGGATCAATATTAAACTTGAAGCATTCGAGTCGAGTCAAGTGTTCGTCGTACCAGTTGTTGTTTACCACGAATTTGTTATCTAGAGTCGCATCGAATCAAATCGAGGTGAGTGGCATTTACAAATTAGTAGTCTGGTATAGAAGCTGTTTTTTATTTTAAAAAAATAGCTTAATGAGAAAGACAGTTATGAATAATTTTCTTCGTAATAAATTTATAACATTTCCAAAAGACAGAAGGCATTTCACTGAAAACCTCAACATAGAGTCACCTCAGTCTATTCTCAACAAATTCCAGGACTGTCCTTTCAGTAGCTTTAATTGCAGGGCTAAAGATTCCAATAGGCCTTTTTAGTCCAAAAAGTTACCTGGCCTATAGAATATGAAGTTTAACTCCAATGTTTAGCCACCTTATTGTGACTGGATGGTGTTACTGGAAGCCAAGCCCTGCTTTAAACCGCCAGGTCATCCTAGCCACTAGCATCTTCCAACTTAAGAAGAAGTTCGGCATTCCAGTTCAGAATTAGGGTTAAAAGTAACTCATTACCAGAAGTCACTGCTTGGCAACAAAATAATGAGTAACTGGCAAATGTAACGTCATGGGGATGCCGTAGCACAGATTTAAAAAGCCTAGGGAATGAAAATCTTTCCTAAACAACATATTGCCGGTAAAAAGAAAAACTACGCATAGGATTTTTTCGTGAGTTACGAAGACGAGCTATTCAAGTTTTCCAGCAATTAGTATAAAAGTAGGGTTCATTTACGTCAGGGCGCGTGTGGCGCAGTGATTGGAGGCGCCACTGCGGCATGCACGTGGAATCAATCCCTGCGCTCATGGCCCACCAAGCCTTCCATCCCTCCGGGGTCGGCAAATTGGTACCAGACTTGTCTGGGAGGATAGCAGCATTAGCTCGATACATGAGCAGGCCACCGCGAGTCATTGTAAAGGCCAGATATGCATTCAATCACCTCCCACGATGCCTAATGAAGTCGAATGCATAGTGCATCCTTTAGGGATTGGTCAACGCCGACAGCTTTATCGTTTATCCTTTGACTGTAACCGTTATACCGTTTACACTGTTAATAGCCGACCACCTTTCGTGTTTTGTTGTTGCCAATCGCCACTGATTATTTTGAGTACATTTAGCCTATATTTGTAGTTTCATTAATATTTTTTGTACTCCACCGTTTGTTTTGTCTGTGAAGCTTTCAACTTCAACGATTGCACTGAATATGTGACGAGGTTGCCCTATTTACTTTATTTTTGTACTATTCAGAAGATTTTGTCCTTAGGATAAATCCTACTATTCAGCTCTATTCATGTGCTATAACTAGATCTTCGTAGATTTGCACTCTACAACCCAAATCAACTTTTTTTGCTTAAGAGAATGAACGAATAAAAAGGCGAAAGCTCTCGGCGATGATCAATCTCTGAGGGATGCGCCATGCATTTGACTTCATTAAGTATCGATGGAGGTGATTGAATGCATATCTGGCCTTTACAATGATTCGCGGTGGCGTGCCGATGTATCGAGCAAGTGCTGATATCCTCCCAGACAAGTCTGGTACCAATTTGCGAACGCCGGTGGGATGGGAGGCTTGGTGGGCCAGGGGTGCGGGAATGGGTCCTATGTATAATGAAGGGCGCCTTCGACCACTGCACCACACGCGCCGTTTTTGTGATGGACGAATATAGCACGATTAATTGTAAACACAGTTCAATATTAACACTGTTCTAGACGGACGAGCGCACACGTTCTGGGCTATCTCGTCTAATACTATGACTTATGACTTTCTTCTCCTTCATCTTTTCACGTTTCATCCTCTTCATTCGCTTTTCTCCATATCTGAAGTCAATGTCATCAGCTTCCATTCTGCAAAGACGTTTAATATAACCCATTCGTCGTTTTTCCGTTGACGACTAAAAAGCGAGTGTCGTTGTCGGAGATGTCATCTTCTGTCGAATGAATGGCAGTTTTTCGCTGATGAAACGGCCTGATTTTGTCCATCTCATCCTAACCTCGTTGACTTAGCTTTGTTAGACGGACGCGTTGACGAATTGGGCTTAAAGGAGTGGGATGAGATCGAATGTGTGGGAAAGATAGATGTTGATAGCGCTACTTCCTCTCTCCTTCATTCGTTTACTGGCAAATCAACCCATTTTTCGAGAACTCATTTCATTTAATGACGAAATAAGCGGCATCTCATTACTAATGCAGCTCTGTGGGATAAAATGCACTCAGTAGATTGGAAACACTGGAAAAAACAGCCGCTTCGAAATTTCTGATGAGAGAAGGCGAATTAGAAGGCAAATTAGCAGTATCGGCGCTCCATCATTACCTTCTTCAACATAAATGGATTCGCTAAGCCAGTTGTCGAAAGAAACGAAGCAAATAAACGTAAAGAAAAAACAAGAGATTTGAAGAATGAGCGATAGAAAGCTGGCAGATGGCAGGAAACGGAACATCACACGACTCATCGGGGCTTTTTTTAGCCTTCCATCCATTGATGTGATTTTTAAGCTGAAAAAATCCAAAATCCTACAACAACTGCCGTATTGTTGTTTTCACAGTCCATTTGTGACTATTAAGCTCAGCTTCACTCAAGACTCCATAAACGTTTATATTGGATAATCTTTCCCAGCCGCATCGACCTCTAAATCGTTTAAGATCTTTACACCAATGCAGAGATATTTTCTGGAAATCACCTGTGTCACCTGTCCCTCTGATGATTGTTGAGTGCCTCGAGCCTGAGTCGATGAAATCTCTATTTCTCCCTGTCGCTAGCATAAATGTAGCTCATTGGGTTTTTTAGACTTTAAAGAGTCGTTGTGGATCACATTCTTCCCTGAAATTCTTTGTGAAGAATTTTGTTTCTAGTGTTTCAGACAATATTTTTCATCCTTCACTTTATTTACGTTATTCATCTTTTTGCATTTTTTCTCTTTTATCTCAGAGCAAGGAATAAATAAATTATTATTGAGTTAATTTGGAGTTCTACTATTTAACGATTAACAACAATGGGAATAAATTGCGTCCGCATCGGTTCGACCTGGACTTGGCCCTGCCATCGCCGTTCATCACCACTTCCTTTGACAGCTCATCTCTCGGAATATTTTGCTTTCTGCACTTCGTCTCCATTTCGTTCCGTCAAAAACTTATCGGCACGATCACTAATGTTTGTTGCTGAAAAACTCGTACAGGTAACTCAGTACACTACTTACCTGTCCCATAATTACAGCATTTCTCCGAGATATTCTGAAGAAAAGCCTTTTCCACCCATTCATTATCCATGGGCTCTCTACATTCTCATTACAATCTGAGTATAAAAAGTTCTCCTTTGTTTCCTCTGCGTGGATTAATTTCCTTCTAAGATTTTTGTAGGTTTCAAGGTTTTTCTCATTATCCTCTTCCATAAAACTATGAAGTAGTATAGCCATAATGATGATGAGATATTTACAAAACTCAGGACCGCTGATATTTGCGGGGGACCGGACACGCTATTACCCTTTCCGGGAGCTAACGTGTTCACCACCACACCATGCGAGTCCTTTGCTTCTCCTTTCTCTCAGCCCTGTTATTCATGGCAACAAAGAGTAATAATTCATCATCCATAAGTCGATTGTTATGAAGTTTTTACGAATAGGCGAAATATCGGTTGCGGTTTCTCTCTTCCACATTGAATCTAAGAATGCAACGAGCTCTCGGTTGCCCGATTACTGCTACTTGATTTGCTTCTTTCAATATTTTTTTTATCAAATTAGACCTCCCAGTCTTCAATTAACTTTCTAGACAAACAAATGTCGGTGATATTCTTAAGGAGGAAGAAAAATCTGAGTATAAAAAGTTCTCCTTTGTTTCCTCTGCGTGGATTAATTTCCTTCTAAGATTTTTGTAGGTTTCAAGGTTTTTCTCATTATCCTCTTCCATAAAACTATGAAGTAGTATAGCCATAATGATGATGAGATATTTACAAAACTCAGGACCGCTGATATTTGCGGGGGACCGGACACGCTATTACCCTTTCCGGGAGCTAACGTGTTCACCACCACACCATGCGAGTCCTTTGCTTCTCCTTTCTCTCAGCCCTGTTATTCATGGCAACAAAGAGTAATAATTCATCATCCATAAGTCGATTGTTATGAAGTTTTTACGAATAGGCGAAATATCGGTTGCGGTTTCTCTCTTCCATATTGAATCTAAGAATGCATACGAGCTCTCGGTTGCCCGATTACTGCTACTTGATTTGCCTCTTTCAATATTTTTTTTATCAAATTAGACCTCCCAGTCTTCAATTAACTTTCTAGACAAACAAATGTCGGTGATATTCTTAAGGAGGAAGAAAGGAACCTTCACAGCCTTAAAGATAACCTTTTTTCGCATCTATGCAAACTTTGTATTGGGAATTCGGCATCAGTCTCATGTGTAGCCTTTTCTTTTCGAAACGTCTATAAACAGCAAACACCTATCGTGCCTGTTAAATGGTTTGCGTTCCCCAAATAGGAGTATCTCCCACATGCTAGGTGCCGCCCAGCGATGAGGAGGTGGAGGACGTTGTGCTCATAATCCAAATGAATTGGTTGACCCACACAACTTGAGCTAAGCCAGGTTTCTTTCCCTTTGATGGAAAACGGCCGTGAGCCTCAAAAACTTCGGAAGAAAAACTGTGGTTAGTTAACGACACGTGAGTACGCAGAAGACAATCCAACAGTTGTAAAGAGGTAGAATAACTAAAATGTTTATATGACAGGCTTCAAATGCACTTTCACTCCATACTGTTGATATGTCATAGAATACATGACTAGTCTGAAAAAACTGATATCTGATTTCTCTGGGAAAAGCTTTTTCTGGTCCACAAACGCATACCTGCACCTGTGGTGAAAGCCTGGAATGCCCTAGTGCTTAATCCCAGAATTATAAAGAGAACCTAGTCGAACAGCGTTTAACGACATTCCTCATTCATAAAGAAAATAGAGCTCTCAACTTGCAGCCATACTCACTTGTGAACCCGAACGCTTTCATGGAAGATAGAGCCAGACAATCAAGGACGATGTGCTAGTGTTAGAAACAGACCATTAAGGACGAAGTGCTAGTGTTCTCACACTTTGTAAAGACGTGTAATATAAAGAGAATTTTGATGACCTGCCTTTCACATCTACTGTGTGGATCCCACCACTTCTCACATTCGGTTCGTTTTCCCGCATCCATCGTCCACGAAGATCTTACAAATTTTACCTGTGGCTTTGACTGCTGCTTGAGGATTTCCCATTCACCTTGAGTGCCGTTGAATTCTGATCGAATCGTTTTTCTCTGGAGTCCTGAATTAGCTGGGTTAGAGCTTCACCACTTAAACCGCGAAGAACGAAGAACAACTTTTTTTCCGAACGAGTCCGGCACCAATTTCCGACGACCACAAAATGCTTGGCACAGTATCGAGCTAGGGCCGTGCTCGTGATGTTTCGCATCACTACCACTGGGCTATACGCTTCCTCATGTAGAGAGAAATAGAAGATAATTGATACACTCGCATTGTAAATTTTGCTTTAATTTTTTCGATCCGTATTTGGAATCCTTTTCCGGGCATACGAAAAGCTGTTTAACCTGGAATATTCGTGCATCTTTCGTTTATTCACGTAATAAAAAACTGTTGACAGGCTGCCACCTAACTTCTTTAACGACATTACAGTTGAATTTTCCTAAAAACATGCTGAAGATTTGTTTTAAATTCCGTTTCAACGATAAAATTATTTCGTTTTTAATTTTGGTTTATTAAAACTCAGGTTCTGCAGTTTTCCTCCTATTAATAGTTTTACTGTTTTATTCCTCCCAACGGTTTACCGCCTCATCGTGGCTGGGAGGTGTTCCTAGGTGACGGACTGCGATGTGCAGGAGGACGATTCGTCCCCCTGACAGGGTCTGCCAAGCTGAGAAAGAGTCCGGCGTTTCCATCAGGAAGCCTAGTTAAGCGTAAACCAATAAACTAAAATAAAAGTGGGGAACTGTTAATTGTAGGCAACCATAGAAATTTCATGCAAAAATGTTCAATTCTTTATGGAATACTTCAATCAACACCTTCGATTGTATATCGTGAAGAGTCTGGTGCTCTACCGACCAATACCAGGATCCACCACCGTCCTGGTATCAAAGTCACATGATGGCAAAACTCCCTCTGACCCACAAGGGCTGCGACTGCCTGTGGTGGTGACGACCTGGGGCAGACTTTGGCCAGGCTGCCCTCGGGATTCCAGGGAACCACAATGGCTTAACCAGCAAGTCTTCGAAAAATGGTGATTATGCTGGAGCCCACACAACTAGTGAGGACGGGCCATTCAAGTATCAAGTGCTGTTTTACTACTATTTACCTTGAATTTTGTTTCTATCACATAATATTATATAGCATGTAGTATGTTATTTGATTAGGTACAATAGTGTCGCGCAATTATTCTTTTGTTTTATTTTTACTTTTTTTGAGGTTTTGTGTTAACAGTAAGCATTTTTTAAAGGTGACAGTGCACTTAGTTCCAATGCAACTCAGTCTTAACCCTCAGAAGAAAAAATAACAACCAACGCATTTTGAGAAGACCTCAGACCTGCTTCTCTGCTTTAAGCTTTTTTACAGAGAATTCGTGCCTGTAGCTCTCTGAAATTTGTTATCTTTTATGAAACGTTTGGGTTTACGTGTGTGATTTTGTGCTTACGTACCTACGTGTGTGTGTGTATGTGTATGTGCATGTGTATGTGTATGTGTGTGTGTGTTTGTGTGTGTGTGTGTGTTTGTGATCAAATAGTTATGGTATTATCATCGAAAGATGCATTATTGAACCAGCAATGCCACCAATCGCCATGGTATAACAGTTTATGGGCCCAAAACTACACCACTTTTAGCGTCCACGTTACAATTCTAAGCGGAAGAGGTTTCCATTTCGGGACGCTCGTCCAAAAAACAGAGGCTATATCCCAATCTTATCATTGGGACACCCGATTACGGTCTGTCGTATATCTGCAGTTCCACCAGATCACATTAAATTCGTTAGCCAGCTCACAAGCCGTTAGCTCGCTAAAAAATATTTATTGTAGTACTTGTACAACCCAAACGAGAAAGCATACAACTTCGTGAAGACTCGACGATCTAAAGATCTGGAGATCTGGCTGTGACTTAATCGTGTCGATTTGAGGTCGTCAGGCCCAACGAAAACTAGGAAAAATAAGCCTTAGGAAATCTGCTTTTGTTTACTGCTCATTTTCAATATTCTTTCACACAATCTCTTTCAATCTCTCTTTCCATCTCTTTTTCCTTTTTCCAAATATCAGAAAAACGATTCGAAATACTAGAACTGGCAACGAAACCAACAAACATATAGAACGTCATTTTACAACCAGTAGGTTCCTGTTAGAATGCAATTTCATGCTTCCATAATCATCCTCATTGGACTTTTTTTCATAGAGCATTTCAAAGATTTCTCTCTGCCTATTTCTCTCTTCCTGTTTTCATCGGTTCACATTGTTTCTTCTTTCAGCACACATCAATCACCTGCCTTACCTATAGTAATAACAAATAGCAAAATACCCTCTAAACAATACGCCTACTTCGCACTCTTCTCCAGCTTTTCCGGATATTGATTGTTTCGTGTAATACAATATGAGAAAAAATATTCCTTTGCGTTGGATCTGAAACTCTCAAGTCGAGTTTAAGTAGAAGTTGTTAGCAGTTAGGACCGTAATCGTTACTAACTTTAGTCATTTGCCATACTGAGCTTGTATTACCGCTGATTTTCTTTGCATTTGATTGCAAAAGTTTTGATGGTGACGCTCAAAATGCATTGGGTACAATGCATGCTATGCTAGAACGTTTCCTACTTTAAGCCAACATATCCCAGCCTACATTGGACAAGCATATTTCGGTTCCTAAAACTCATTAGTTGTAACGGAAACCACTAAACTGCAGATCTTTGCATACGCGGTGAAGGTTTTCTTATTTTATGAACGTGAAGTGCCGGAATAACAACATTTCAGTCAACATCGTTGTTATCATGAAATTCCAGATTCTCCAAAGTAGGATCCATTGAACGCACTTCGCTTTTTCGATCGACTGTCTTTGGCGCTGCAGCCGGTTATCTCACATTCAGAGCTGGCAGGCATGTCATCAATGACCCTGGAAAACCCATCGTGTATGTTTTCGGGATTTTTTTTTCCTCAGAAACTGCTCGTGAAGTCATGTCGCTTTATGTCGCTTTACTATTTCCATATCCGCATTTGTTCATAAATACATAGTTCTCTCACAATACTGACAATATTATGGTATCTCACCACGCCCAAATCCTTTACCATGGAAAGTTTTTCTTGAGTCCAATTGCAATGTTTACTGGAAGATGGTCTTGACGAAGGCCACCAATCTGCAAAATCCACCGCTACATCGTGATTGAACGCTTTCCAGACTCCAACTGATGTACAGTGGAGATCCATCCCGACCAAGATCACCAAGCTGAAAAAGAGTTCGTTATTTTCATGCGGCAGTCCAACAAGATGTAAACCAGTGTCCGGATTCACCACCATTACTGTAACAACATTGTCATTGACTGGCAAATAGGACCGAAAAACCTGGCATAGCCTAGCATGGTTTTTTTTTTGGTACTCCAGTAAAAAAAAATCTTGCGCAACAAGTACATCACCAGTTTATTGAAATGTAGACTGCGCTGAATTCTACACCGTTTGTCGTAGTTCGCGAAGACGATCATCCAACTATTCAACTATGAGTAGCTTTATTACTGCTTAATCCATGCTCCACACAAGATCGGAAGGCGCGTTCAATGCGATAGTTCGATGTGAGGTTCAACGAACGTATGGTGGTTATTTCGATCTCCATTGATAAGATTCCACACGCGCCCTTTAACCAACGATTAGGATTTCCAAACGCTGAAAGTCTGCTTTTCTACCGAATTTGGTCTCTCGAATTTCGTGTTTGGAAAAAACGTTTTGTTTCATTTCTATGGTTAATCGAATCCACTTAAAATACCCAGAAATAATGCTACAATTTTCTGCTCTTCTGCTTTTCAATTAGCAGCTTAAATGGTTTGATTTTTGAAATCCAGTGAACTAAATTTGTTAAAAGTGGGCATTTCCCATTGTTCCATTTTACGGTGAAAAATCATATCGCTGGTCTTTTTCTTAGGCGTAAGAAGGATAAAGGAGAAAACTCTCAGCGTTGATATATCCGTGAGGAATGAGTCATGCATTTGATTTCACTAAGCATCGTTGAAGATGATTGAATGCATATCTGCCTTTTACAATGGCTTGCTGTGTGGCCTACCGTTCTATCGGACCAGTACTGCTATCCTCTCAGACAAGTCTGGTACCAATTTCCCGAGTCCAGAGGGATAGAGGACTTGGTGAGTATGGGTTGCGGAGATCGATTCCATGTGTATTTCAGGGCGCTTTCGACCATTGCGCCACGCAGCCTTTGTTGAACCCACGATGTTAATTTGGTTATAACAATATTCCCCAGTTCATTATCACGTTAATAAGCGTTTTTGTGTCATTGAAGTCTAATATTTTATACGTATTTTTTCTTGGATAAGCTTACACGAGGTTGACAAATAGTCGTGTTCTCTCTTAGCAATCGCGAGGTTGTTAAACAGCATACGTTTACTTCCATACAAAACACAATCGTAGCTGACTTTTCCGCAGAATTTCCTTTTTCATAGCCGCTTTTTTTCATCTGTCTTCCACCGAGGAAGAACAGTCGCTCAGAGTCGCATATGGCTGACGACTGGAAGTCGGTGGAAGACAGCTGAAAAAAGCGCCGCTGAAGAAGGTGATTCTGCCGAAACGTCAGCTACGATTGTGTTGTATGTGTGTTATTGTATGGAAACAAACGTATGCTGTTTAACTACCTCGCCATTGCTGAGAGAGAAAACGACGAATTCGTAATCCAATGCCGAGGTTAATAGAAACTCGATCCTGGTAAACTTTCGACGTCTTCGTTTTCCTCCAAGCCGATTATGCAAGTCGGTGTCTAATATTTTATTCATCTCCGAAAAATGTTATGAGAAAAGTGCTCCATTATTATGGGCGAAAAATATGAACTGCTTTGGTTTACTGGCAGGCTGAGGTTATTCACTGATGATGAACGACGACGGAAGGTTCGTCACCGTATTCCAACTAAAGGGCGGCTTCAGATTTTCCATCAAAACTTCCAAGCGAAAGAAGTTGTATGCTTTAAAAAAACCAGCAGTGTCATACTTGTTACACTTTCGACAGAAGGGTAAAAAGTCTCCCATGAAAAGTGTGATGGTACTAGTGTCATTCACACGAGTAAATCTCACTAGGCTGCTCTGGGTGCACAAAGGAGACCAACACCATTCAGTGGTCGCTTGATTGACTTGATAATTAACAGTGACACAGATAATAGACGATGCTAAAACGAAGAACTTTTTAAAAAAAAGGAAGTGAATCGGACAGCTTCAGTGATTCGGGTTTCAGGTTTGACTCGCGAGAGTATTATTGGAATGCCGATCTTCACACGCCAAGCGAAAAACTTCCGGTGCAATGTGTGAACAAGATCGATCCCCTCGATCCTCAATTTGGTCGAGTAAGTTTTAGTTCGTTGTTTATCATCGGTTCCTTTATCAAGACCACATCTTTGACCTTTGCGTATTTTAGGTGTACTATGCAAATGATTCTCGTCCAACTGAAATCGTATACGGTTGTGCCGAAGAAGATTATTGTTGCGGTTATGATTGTTGTCAGGAGAATATATTCTTCACTAGTCTATTGTGCGTTCATGCCCTTCGTGTTTAACGTCATCACCGTAGCACTTTTAATTATGACGATGGATAGGCTATGCGGTTAATGTATGGTGTTCTTGCAGCCGACTTCTCGTCATGATTCTCGTATTTTCCGTACTCGGTGTGCTCTGCATTGAGGCATTTCGATGGAGTCTCAATTGTATGTACATATGTAAATATGGTCATCCACGAGATCTCGAGCCACTAAGCATTTGAAATGTGAGTTCAATGTCAATTTTATTTGACTTACTTGCTAGTGAACTAATTCGCCATGCTTAATTTTACTGTTGTTATCAACACTATTATTATCACAATGTTAGCTTTCTTATTTACAGCCTATTACAGTTCTTCACGGCAAAGTTTGATACAACCACAATGATGCTGAGATAGTTGCAAAATTCTGGACCGCAGATGTGTGCGAGCAGTGGAGAACAAACGTGCCATTACCCTTTCCGGGGGCTAACACGCTCACCACCACACCATGCGGGTTCTTCGGTTCGCCTGTCTCTCAGCTAGTTCAGTTGATTGATAGATATCAATAGATTCTTATTGTCGTTTTGGTCGTTATTATTATCAGCATAATGCTACTATTATTATCACCATAACCAGTCCAGTTGACGGGTGATTGCTGATGGCACTGATCGATAGAACTAATTGAGAGTAAGGTCAAGCAAAGGACGAGCATGGTGTGGTAGTGAACGCGTTGGCCCCCGGAAAGGGTAATAGCGCGTTCGTTCTCTATCGCAGGCACCTGCGGTCCTGGGAGTTTTGCAAATATCTCAGCATCATTGTAGTTATTATCACCATACCTACATTATCGTTAGCATCATGGCATTATCGATGCCATTATTATTCCTGGGGCATAGCGCAGTAGATGGTGGTGCCCCATGAAAAGTCACCATTGATTTAATCGCCCACTCAGATCAATCCAAGCCTTTGTCAATCGGTGGTTGGCAGATCAGTGTTATAGTTTTCTGTGAATACATGCGTTTTCTGTGAATACATGCGTTGATAGGTTCCCACAAGTCATTTTGTTACAGTATCATAATTGTCACTATGATGCTGAGATCTTTGTAAAATTTGGACCTGAGACCAGTTTCCAACCCGCGATTATTATTTCCGGGAAATCAAGTGTTATGGAAAACTTTTACGCTTTTACTTGTGTGATTTTTTATGATGACCGACCGTTGAAATGTTTAAGGATACAAAATAAGCCAGTTCTTATTCAGTCACTTCACGCGCTAATGAATTCACAAAGATTTGCTTTGAATGTTTACAGATTAAGCTGAGATTTTTTCAGTACTCGAAATGGCGAAGTTTTCATGGCCGTTGATTACGGTCAGGCACATCTTGCACGACAACAGTTCGTATCATTGCTCAAAGAGCACAAGATGAACTTCTTCATCATCGTTCACTTCAATAGAAAGCCAATCCAGTGCAACCATAGTTGTTAAATACATTGTTTAGGATGTCTCGTTGATGCCTTCCGAAAACGATTCGGACCTCAAATTGTAGCCTTCTCAGTGTGATCTATTTATTAGGTATTCCACTAATCTACAACGGGTAAGAAATATGTATGTAATTTTATTTTATATACAAATAAAATTCATAGCTATTTTTGAGAATAAAAGATTTCGACTCTCCATTGTACGTTTCTTATTAATGAAATGTAACGTTGCACAATGGTTTACGGTCCCATCATGGATTGTGAAGAGATGGTTCTGCATACGGCCCTACGATGGATAGCACAGGATTCATCGGCACTCTCTCCTTAACTGGTAAAAAGTTTGATCTTCTTATCCAGAAGCTCAGCTTCAGAAAAATTTACTCTTTGAAAGGTGGAGGTTTAGCCCTTTGTCGAGAAGAACAGATTTGCTGGACAGATTTACTGGTATTTAGTTGAGCTCACCAATGACAAACGGAACTACTGGCGCTATAATGTGAATCATTCACTAATGCCTGCAAAAAGTGACGTCTAAAGTGAAGAGCGTTTTCATCATCGTTTTCAATTGTTTCTTAGGATAAAGGATAAAGCTCTCGGCGTTGATCAATCCCTGAGGGATGCGTCATGAATTCGACTTCACTAAGTATAGTTGGAGGTGATTGAATGCATATCTTGCCTTTAAAATGACTTGCGGTGGCTTGCCGATGTATCGAGCCAGTGCTGCTATCCTCCTAGACAAGTCTGGTACAATTTGCCGACCTCGGAGAGATGGAAGGCTTGGTGGGCCATGGGCGCAGGGATCGACTCCACATGCGTGTCGCAGTGGCGCCTCCAACCACTGCGCTACACGCGCCCACTAATTGTTTCTTAAGACATATAAATTAATACGTATTCTTTCTTTAATGAGCTTACACGAGGTTGATAATAATATTTATTATCGGCTAACGTTTCGACGTCTTCGTCTTCATCAGAGCCGATGATCCGAGTCGATGGTCCACGCTTTTCTTTCGTCTCGATGTGGCGGCTTCGCCTTCGTGTCGAGTCAGGTCTTCTTCAGCTGTCCACCATATCCACCATCAGCATCGTGTATAAAAGGGCACCACTGAATGAGTGTGCCTCATTCGAGGAGACGGACAGCTGAAGAAGACCTGACTCGACACGAAGGCGAAGCCGCCACATCGAGACGAAAGAAAAGCGTGGACTATCGACTCGGATCATCGGCTCTGATGAAGACGAAGACGTCGAAACGTTAGCCGATAATAAATATTATTATCAACCTCGTGTAAGCTCATCAAAGAAAGAATACGTATTGATTAAGCACACCGAGGTTTAAGGAAAGTCGGTTTCGAAACATATAAATTACTTGTCATATTCCATGTTCATTCACAGATTTTAGAAGAATAATGCATGCTGTTGCTGAAATTTATAGGAGACCTTAAAAAAAATTCTGTAGAGCATCTGGTCGACAATTTCGACGAGAAAGCTGGAGGATGGAACAAGGACCTTCGGTGAAATGGTGGTTTAGACACGAAAAACATCTGCTGATTTTAACATTATCTACTGTTCTGTTAGAGGCGGATAGCACAGTCGTAGTGATGCCGGTAATAACGAGCATGGTTCTAGTTCGATTCCGCTGAGGGGCCAACCAAGCCTCTCATCTCTCTGGGGTTGAGAAATCGATATCGGACTTTTCCGGAAAAAAATCGCTTTCTTCAATGCAAATGGGAACACTCCAGCGCAGCTACCTTAGGACTCTAGGGAGAATGGACTCGTGCAGAATTCTACGACATTTAAGATGAAAATCCTCAAACGGCAGCCGTAGCCACACTTAAAATTAGAAGATCTTCGTGGATAATGGATGGAAAAAAACGAATCGAGTATGAGAAATGCTGGGATCCGCACAGTAGGCATAAAACGGGTTGTATTGAAGAACTGCTCTGTATACTTCTTAAATGATAGTAGATCCTAGGAGTCCCGAGATGTAACCACGTTTCAAAGGTGTCGGTTAGTGTGGTGTTGGAATATCTAGTCTAGCGGAAATTCGGAACTTTCAAGCTTTTCTTTGAGCATTTGAGGCATCAAATACCGATTATTCAAGAAAATCCGTTTTTCAAAGTTTGCTACGACAACTGCAACTTCACGGCAAAATCCTTGCTTGCAGCAAATCTCGAGGTCGACGTTCTTTTGACATCGGCGTTGATCAATAATTCACTGTTTTCTTCATGAGCGAATGCATGTTTGTTGGTACAGCATCTATTCATTCATGTACCAGAGGTTTAGCAATCTTCAGAGCCTGGAATGGTCAAATTGACATGCAATCTAGCCAGCTAAGCACTTTCATAACCTCAGGAGACGAAACCTAATAGATAAATTTTCATTCGCATAATAAACAGCTAGGATAATTTGAACATTCACCGTTTTAATGTTTGTAAGTCTACCAATTCTACCAATTAATTGATGCAGAAGACCAGCAACGCAGAGTCCTACATGGGCGAACAATGTGCCTGGCTCAAGTCAAAAAGACGGATAAATGGCGCCACGTCACGCATCATCACAACGCAACTACACTTCGCGACCCATTTTTGGGTTTTACGATTTCATCTAAAACGCTTCGAGAGTCTCTACGCACTGATGTTTTGAATTACTCTGTGAGGGCAGTGGAGTTTGTTTCAAAATCTTCTTTATGCCTATGTGTCATATGCGTGCCTAGTGGAGCATTCGGTTGAACTTTAAATTTACCAACCATATGTTCTGTGGTAGCCATCCATAGAGTGCACCAGTTTCGCCAACTTTACAAGAGATGAGAAACCGTGCTCAAACTCATGTTATCACATCTCTACCGTTAAGATGTATTATAGAGTTTTGCATAAGTGGTCACATGGGGGTTACGAATAAAGCGGCGTCTTAGAGTGTCTGGTTATATTTATCCCTGGTAGCGAATTCTCTAGACCCGCCCCTTTTTAACCAAGGTTTTGTAGTAGCACTTGTTCCGTATGAAATGAAAGGCAGGATATACGAGACATCATTCACGC